>CM012441.1:6380402-6454842 GCA_003999625.1 Oryzias javanicus | reverse complement strand
ATGACCGGTTTTTAGCAAGCTGATTGGTAGAAGCCAATGTCTACAGACAGGAGCAGATGTTTTATGATTTATTTCAAATGGAAATAAATATCGATATCAAATGTCATTTAATTCCTTTAGTTCTGTTGACCAGACTTGCAAGGATAACTTCCTTTCTAGAATTGGACAAATAATGAGAACGTCATGACACCTTAAACCAGGGGTCTCAAACTCAATTCAGCCAGGGGCCGCTGGAGGCAGAGTCTGGGTGAGGCGGGCCGCATCTAGGATTTCCCAAGAAAATCGCTGATAAAACATTCCAACGTTCTCAATATCTTTATTTTTAACACAAAATAATGAATGACTGAATTAATTAATTTAAAAAAATGAATTAGAAAATCAATCATTAATAATTAAAATAATCACAATGACCATACAGCAGACACAGACGACTGCAGAAACCACATATTGACTGACTGACTACAGCAGTGCTTCACAAATGGTGGGGCGCGCCCCCCTGGGGAATGCGAATAAAAACATGTTTACATTAGTGATGATATTGTGCATAATCTTACATAGTAAATTAAATATAGCAAAAACAACCTAAAAATCAATTTGGTAGCAGAAAGAGTCGCTGTTTTCAGTGAACCAATGCAAAAGTTTTAGTTATCGGTCCTGAAGCCAAGAGAGAGAAACAATGTCTGAAACTTAAGGAACTTTCATTAAGTTGTTCAGAAACGGTCAAAAATTTGGGCGTTACTTTTGACTCAAAGCTAACGTTCATCCCTCACATTAAACATGTGGTCAAAACAGGTTTTTATCATCTGAGAAACTTGGCTAGAGTCCGCCCACTTCTCTCTATTGCTAATATGGAGATGCTGATGCATGCTTTTATAACAAGTAGAATCGACTACTGTAACGCCCTGCTTCCTGGTCTTCCAAAAACAAACATTAAGAACCTTCAGCTTCTCCAGAATTCTGCTGCAAGAGTTCTCACCAGGACCAGGAGGCGGGCCCACATCACCCCAATTTTAAAATCCCTGCATTGGCTCCCCATAAGCTTCAGGATTGATTTTAAGATACTTTTAATGGTTTTCAAATGTCTTAATGGTCTTACGCCTTCTTATTTGTCTGATCTTTTAGTCATTATGAACCCTCGCGGACCCTGAGATCCTCTGCTCTGGTCTACTGGTCATTCCTACAGTGAAAACCAAAACTCGTGGAGAGGCATCTTTTCAGTATTATGGACCTCGTTTATGGAATGATCTGCCAGAGGACCTGAGAGCCGCAGAGAGCATACATGCTTTTAAGAAAAGGCTCAAGACTCATCTTTTTAACCTTGCTTTTAGCTAATTTTGCTACTTTTATCTGTTTATCTATTTTATCATGTTTTATGAATTTACATTAATTTATTAATAATTGATCTTAATATTCCTTATTTTATTGTTTTATTGTTAATTCCTTTATTAACTTTACTTTGTTTTTTCTTTTATTCTCATTTTACAATTGTTTTCATTTTTAAATGTGATATCCAGTGCTCCCTCAATTGGGACCTCTCTCTCTCTGGGTCAGCTGCGGTTCAGCCGTTGCGGCTCTGGATGGGGACCTGCATCACCGCCTAGCTGTGGTGAGGCGGGACCCCGCCTGTGAAGCTGCATTTGGCTGGCTTTGCGGCTGTTCAATGAGAGGGAGGTCCCAACTATTAGTTTCGCAGAGTCAATTTACGTGCTCAGCCAATTTTTCTATTTTCCTGTTGTATCATTTCTATCGGTTCGGGAGTGGGTGGTGAGAAAGGGATGAGGGTATTGTGTGCTGGTTTGGAGCAGGGGGCTTTATTTTTATTTTTGACTGTTTTTATATTATGTATATTGTTTGCTTTTAATGTAAAGCACTTTGTGTTATTTTTATATGAAAAGTGCTATACAAATAAAGATTGATTGATTGATTGAAAAGAACTGAATCTCTGAGAAAAGACAGAATTCCATCACTACTGTGGAGAGAAACAAAGAAAGATTGTTTTTACTTTGTCTGGAAGTTTTGGAAGTATTCTAAAAAACGAAAAAGGACAATTAATAAAACGGATTATTTAGAAGTTTATTTTTTATTATTATTCTTTAATGATATTAAAAGTATGATATTTTGAGGAGATATACGTTTAACTTGAGCAAATTAACTGAGACTAATGATGTTTGCAGCTGAAAGTTGTATGTGTGTGGGGGGGGGTGTCTAAGAGAAAATACCTGACAAACACTGGACTAGAGAAAACTATTTTAATTCAGTTTCAAACGTCTGTATTTACAGAACCTCCTTCATTTCTGAGCTGAGAGCAGCGCTCACTGAAAGCTTAATGCAAACGCCGCACACCAGAATTCCTGCAAGTTTTTAAATCTGGTCTCAAGCTCTACGCACAAATCGTGCACGCTCTGAGCGTGCGCTGAGTCTTCAACCCGGTTCAATAATTCACGTACAGTCGCAGCAGCGTTAATGAACGGTAAAAACACCATAGAAGAAGAATCTCCTCTCTGCTACTGCGTGCGTGACCGCGCTGCTCCGGTGTGGATACCACCTGCTGAGAGTGCGTTCATAAACCCGCGCAGACATGCGGCCGGCGTGAAAGCACCTTTGAAGATTCTGCTCGCTCGCGGGCATCACTCACGCACGCGGAAGTAGTCAGTGTCTCTCGCGAGGACTTTTTCTGATCGTGGAGGAGGAAAAAGCGCTCGTGAGGGTCTGATTTGTCCGCGCGGAATGTTTGATGCGTGTGCGGAATTGTCGCGCGGCGTCAGGAACACGCTTTTTGACAAGCGGCAGGCTGTGTGTCACGTGTTGTCACGTGGTGAAAGAGGAGCGGGGCCCGCGAATCCCGTTCAGTGAGAAAGCACTTCACAGCTTCATGGCTCCTCCTCCCCCCAGCTGATTGGAGGAATGAATTCAAGAGTGAGGCGGCTCGGACAGCCCGCTGATGTCCCGCCCTCCAGAGCCATATACCTTACCGTGATTCTGCACACAACAACTGTCATTCATATCAGCCTTGCGGGCCGCACTAACAGTAATCTTTCAAATGAAAACGGGGGCCGCAAATTATCATCCCGCGGGCCGCAGATTGCCCGCGGGCCGCGAGTTTGAGACCCCTGCCTTAAACACTCTAATCTTTGATCCAGGTCACAACATTTTTGTTGTTTTGCTGTTTATTCAGGGATAATGTGATCATGTGATCACTTAAAATGCCTTGAGTTTCTTATTCTTTGACCTATATGAATTATATTCATAATTCTTGAAGTCATTTCCAGTGACATAAAGATCAAAGCAATCTAGTAAATGAAAACATTTTAGTCACGTATCTATGTAAATGCAGCGCGTAACAACGTTTGAGACTCGTGCATATTTTCTTTGGAAACAGCTGTATCACAGAGTACTTGTGGTCACTTTACAAATATTGTAGTGGAGTAAATTAGATTTCTGTCTGTTGTTGTTCCATAGATGTGTTTTAAAAATGATCTTGGCTTCATTCTATAGAAAACAGCACATGGACTTTGGTGCAGGAGCAGAGTTTCTTCTTGTTTGTGATCCTCATGAATGTAACTATGTAAGCATATTGAATAGATAAACTGCTGCTCTGTTCTAAATGTATTTGTTTTAAACTAGGTGATGGAAGCAGCAGTGATGACAGGAGCAGTGTGATGAAGACTCTGAGACCATCAGAAACATTGAAGCATCAGAGCAGCAGCTGAAAGAGGGAAACCAACTTAGAACGTCAGTTTGAGAGGAAGATCCGCTGAGGTCCAGCCAAATTCCTCCCCACAGAGAGTCCAAACAGATGCTGAAGGATCTGATCCGAGGTGGTGAATGAGGATCGATGCTGAAGATTTTAACAATGAAAGAGCCAGACTCTAATGTGGAGAACGCAAAATTCATTTTTGTTGAACAAAACAGCAACCGCTTTACTTTAGTTCATAATGAGGCTGAAACAAAACACACTTTCTACATTAAAGGAACAATTACACAGAGTTTTGCGCTGTGTGTTTTTTGTTTGTTTTTTTAGTTCATTGTTTAGTTCTGTCAGTCATTAGAGTGAAAATACTGGAAATAACTGTATGAATAAAACTCTTTTCATGCTGCAGATGGTAACAGGTGTTCTGTTTAATCATACAGTAGATGCTGCTTGTTTCTGATTACCCACAAACCTAAATTTATATCTATTTTATGGATTTTTGCCAAATTTACGATTTCAACTTTATTTAGCATCCAATTAAATACAACATTTTTTTAGAGTTGAAATATAAAGTCAGGTATTGATGGGATAATAAATCATTAATACAAGCTATTTTAAGCATAACAAATAGCTAAACAATATTAAAACTGTAATATGTATTTTTGTAATATGTACCTTTCATTTGTAATGGCCTTCCACTCACCTGTTCTGTCTTCACACTATCTTCTCAGCATTCCATTGTCCTGAATTTCTTTTCATGTGTTCTCTAGGTAAGCAGGAACAAGGAGACTGCTTTGAGAAAGGCGCTCAATGACCCAAAGCAGGCCACTGAAGAGAAGATGGCGGCCAATTGTCACTTAAGAGTGACTCTACAAAAAAAGAGCCAAGAATGGAAATCCAGAGGAGCCGTTATCTACATCACCATCAGCTGACATTGGCAGAAGCACAAAGCCAGCTGGTAAAGAGATGAGTGGCAGAGAACAAACTCCTCCCTTAACCAAGAACTGGCTGCATTATGAAAAGTTCACCAGGAAAGTATTGCTGCATCTGACAGAGCTGAAAAGAGTTTCTTGGATTTGCTTCGGAATATCGACCATGGCGTGGACACCCTCAAAGAAACCATCAAAGAAAAAGACAGGATCATAAACAATTCTGAAATCTTCTTGAAAGAAAAGCTGGACCAGCAAGAGGGACATCTTGACGAGGTCATAAAGGCCTATCGCAAAACCTGTGGTGGAAAAATAGTTGGATCCGATGGAATAAAGAAATGTAGTCAAAACGGTTTTAAGAAAGTTTATTAAAACAGAGCAGAGAAAAGTACACGTCTTGCAAGCATGGAGGAGAGGTCTGCAGAGCCCTGCCTGTGATGAAGGACATTCGTATTTTATAGAGCCATACAAACAACTTTAATCAGAAACTTAGGATAGGAACGTAAGCGCCATATCTAATATGGACAAGATGTCCTAATGAAGTCAAAATGTTTATACACTGTGATCAAGGCGTCCTGACAATAAGAAAGCAAAGTCTTTGGCCTCACGGCTGTGCACAAAGGTTAGACACATTTAGTTGTAAAGATGAAATGTATACATAAACGTATAATTTCCGTCACAAACCTTTGACCTGGGAGAGCATCAGATGGAAGAAAAGGTTCAAGAAGAGAGGAAACAAACAAATCACGCCAAGTTCAGCTTTGACCTGGAGCTAAAAGAGTCGACCAAATGAAGAGCTGCTTTGGCCAAAGTCCAGAAGGAACTGGACCACCAGAAGCAGCAGATGGTAAAAGAAAAGTCCAGCTTCTCTCAAGAAATTGCTCGTCTAAAAGAAGTTATCAAAATAAAAGAGATCACCATCAGCAATTTGGAAGAAACTTTCCCCGTCCAACTTGATCAAATACAGCAGCAGGTGGAAGAGCTGAAACAGAACCTCCAAAGAAAACTGTTGATCTGAGGTTCCTGAAACTATTGAAAAAGTCCAAAAATAAGACTAAGTGGACCTCTGACCCGACCTTTGAATGATAAAAGCCTTCCTCCAGCAAACGGATTCTGACAGAGAAAATTAGAGAGGAATTGTGGGGGTTTTCCTCCTCTTCTAATCTTTTTATCTTGTAAATGTGTATCTTCTATTCTATTCTTCTATTTTATTGCATGTAACTTCCCACCATCCTTGTGATAGTCAGTTATTTTTTGATCACTACAATTTTGTTTTATTTTTTCAAATTGTTTGGTGTTCGGGGAAGGGGGGTTGAAAGATGGTTTTAGTGACAGCGTCCCCTCTGACCCCTGACACTCCAGTCTAAAAAAAATAGAACGTGGAACGAGAACAGAAACTGTTCAGAAAAAAATATGTATTTATTCATTTACTTATGTATTTATTTGTTTATCAATTGCTTGTTTGTTCATGTATTTAATATTTAAAAAATGTATGTATGTTTGTGTGAGTGTGTGTGAATGTGTGTGTAATGCAACCACAATGGGACACTAACTAGTGTCCACTTGTGCCGGTCCCAAGTCCGGATAAATGCAGAGGGGTGTGTGAGAGCAAAAACAAATTGAATTGAATCGTGTGTATATATAGATGTACTGTATATAAAGCCGGATCCCTGATTTGGGCCTGACCACCTGGTGGGGGCCCCTCCACAAGGACCCTGTGATTTCCATAGTCCTGCTGACACATCCTTCTGACACACTTCCTATGGAGGAAAAGGAGCCTGAGGACTGATTCTCACCCATGCTGAACTTCTAAAGGTAGCTGAAGAGCTCATTGGTGACAAAGCAGTGGGACTGGATGGACCCGCCCCGAGTACCTAAAGTCTCTGTTTGGAACGGGACTGTCTCAGCTAATATGTCTCTGCAGCTACTGTTGGGTACATTACTTTAAAAAATTAACTGATTACTTTAAATTAGTTACTGAGTCAAATTGTAATCAAATTACTTTCTCGTTCATCATTTTATAAAGCAATTCATTACTTTTATTTTACTTCATCTTTTTTAGTTCATGTACAAATTCTCAAGAGAAAAACAGTTCTCATCAACAAGATCCTCTTGTCTATATTATATCTGTATTAGTTAGGACTATTTAAAATGAAAATATCCATATAAAGTGTTAAAATGTCTCTGTGAGCTAACACAAGGCTTTAATTGAAATATTGCACAACGTGACTTTAAGAGGGATTCTAGTTTAATGTTCTGAAGGCCTTGAGCACGTATTGTTAACTTGTATTTGTCCGAGTTAATTGTACTGACAGGAATATAAACAGAAGAATACAGGCAAGTTGTTAATGTAAAAAATGAATGATAACATTAACAGCGTCACAGCAGATTGTTGAAGGGAGATTTGGTGTGTCATTGTCGCCATCTTGTGGCAAATGAGAAACATAGCAGCCTGTGTGTCTGTAGCTGAAAAAAACAAGATGAGATAAACCTAAAGAATATCCATTTTCATGTGTTAACATTAAATATAACGTCTGGATGCATGTATCCAGACGTACAAAATGGTACAAAACGTTTTTTGTTTTGTTTTTTTGATAATAATTCATCATTCAAGTAATTTTTTTATTAAAAGATGCCGTGAATGCAACTAAACACTTGGCAGTTCTGTCATCAGTCCTCAGCATCTTGGATATTACAAGAGCGCTCCATCCCTCTGAAAGACTTTTTCTACAATTTTTGACTTCTCAGAGTCAGTTAAGACTTGCCTTGCAACTAATACATCGACTGATATGTTTTATATTAACAACAACAGTCACAACAGTCTGTTTAAAAAAAAAAAAAACTAAACATGAACTGAGGCAAAGAGCCCCGGTATAAAGAAAATATGATGAGGGGCTGATAGCCGCATACTATTGGCTCATGCCACAACGTAGAACAGAGGCCGCCTCTATTCGGCGCCCATGTTAACCTATGGCGGCGTTCACACCAGGCGCGGAGCGGTGCGGTCCTCTGCGGAGGAACAGGCGAGACAGGGACTTGGAGAGGTGAGCTGCCTCATAATCCTGCAGGGAATCTTTCAGAGCGTTCTCCAGCCTGCACAAGAAACCAGAAGCAGAAACACATTTAGAAGAATCTTCATTTCTGATCTGAAAGTGGTGACTGAACAAAGTAAGAGATGCTCAGAGTGCAGTGGAGGCTTGCTGCACCTGCACTGATCAAACTGGAGGCAAATCTGAGTCTGTCTCAGGTACATCTGCTGATTTTTAGATTGATCAACCCTGGATCTAGATTTCTGAAAGGCTGCTTGTTTTCCACGCATCTCACCTCAAACCCTCAGTATCTGCTGAAAGTCTTCATAGATTTTTCTGAAGCAGGGACAAGTCCTGAAAGTCCTAAAATGTATATTTGTTCATTCTAAATGGTTCAATTCTAGATCTACAGGTCAGGGCCGGCGCTGGGCTGCATGGTGCCCTGTAGGTGAAAGGTGATCACCACTGTTGTCCTCAGCTGCTTTTCAGCGAGTATACCGAGACTACAGTTCCATCCAGTCCCAGTGCCGAGTCTCCAAGGAGAACTTCAGCTACCTTTGTAAGTTCAGCATGGGTGATGGGTCAGTCCTCAGCCTCTTTTTCTTCCAGAGGATGTGTGTCAGAAGGATGTGTCAGCAGGACCATGGAAATCCCAGGGTCCTTGGGTTGGGCCCCGCCCACCAGGTGGTCAGGCCCACAGTAGCATATATTAACACAACTCATCTCTGTTTATGATTTACCTGTTCAATTAGTTTTTGCTCACACACACCCCTCTGCATTTATCCGGACTTGGGACCGGCACAAGTGGACACTAGTTTGTGTCTCCTTGTGGTTGCATTACACACTCACACACATTCACACACACAGACACAACCCCTTTTTTTTATTTTTATTTATTTAATTTTTTTTTTAGTTTTTAATTTTTTTTATTTACATTTTTTTTTTTTTTTACAGTTTTTGATTTCTAACAAAACAAATAAAGAAAACAGTATGTATGTACTGTGAGCTGTATTTGTAATGAAATGTTTGTATGAGAAGGTTTTTCCTACTAACATGTATTTCTAATGACCCCCATAACTTTTCCAGACAATGTTGACAACTAAAACATTGCCTGACCAAAAAAGTAAAACTAAAAAACTAATACCAATATGTAAAAAGTAAAAAAATCTTTGAAAACTAAAACAGGCATTGACATTAAAATAAAAACTCACACTTTTTTTTTTTAATATTAACATTTTTTTCAAATTACATAACTTAACTTGACTTCTCCACATAAATCATGTCACTTTTAGGAATAATTAATCCTATTTTGTGACATTGAATTTCATGTGAATCTGATCAAATTGACCTACTAATCTAACTAACTACCTCCCAACCTCATTTGTTCATGTATTCAGAAAATGTATGTAAATCAAATCAAAGTAAAAAAAAAATCCTAAATAATAAAAACATCATTTTGTCTCATTCCCCTTTGGTGTCTCGTGGTTCACTTCAGGGGGAACGGTTCTATTTTTTTCCTCCTCCTCTTGGTAACTTTTGCAGGTGGAGCTCCAAAGGTAAAAAGAATCTTTTCAGACTTTTCCTGAGGTGCAATCCCACCTTTTTCTGCCTGGCTGTTGACTTCAATCCCTGTTTGAATTGACCAAAACAAAATTGTGTGGCTGATTAACTTCAGGGGTCCAGCAGCTGAGAAGGGCATCTGGGTTTGAAGTTGGGGAGTGTTCTTATTTTTCATTATCTTGTTAGTTTTTGTCCCAGTTGCAACTCCAATGCTGAAAAGACTCTTTTGTGGTTCTTCACAAAAATGAATCTTTTATCTTCTTGGATGTGGAGTCAGTCGCAGCAATGTCAGATGTGACAAGTGTTGATTGGTTTTGCTGAGACACACACACAGATGACTCTGTCTGATTGCTGACTCTGTTGGATTGATGGTTGGACAGACAGACCATCTCTGCCAACTGGAACTCAAGATTTTCTCTTTTTGCCTTTTGTTTTTCAAGTTTTTCTTCCAATTCTAAATTCTGTCTGTCCATTTCCAGCAGTTGTTTTTGTGACCATCTCGATCTCGTCTAAGACTGCCTGGTGATCATCAGAGTCTCTGGTTCCTTGAGGAATTCCTCTATATTTTGATCTTCTCTTCCAGGTCTCTGATCTCCTTCCTGCTGTCTTGGCGAATGTTCCGTTGCTGCTCAATACTTCGTTCAGCAATCAGATATTCCTCGTGATTCTTCTTTGCCAGCTCCTCATATTTCTTTATGAGGTCTTGTTCCTCAGCGATTTCCCTTTCCCTAATCGCCAAACTGGCTTTTAGTTTATTGCGTTCGGAAATCAAACTGTTAGGATCGTTTCCATGATGTTTTACTTCAGACTTCACAGATGGCAAGTCTTCCTCAGAATCACTGGAGTCTTCATCCTGATAACGTGAGTATTTAACATCGTGGGAGTAGTGATCATACGTATTTTTCTTTACGTAGCTTTCCTCAGAATCACTCCACTGATTACAATAATAGGGCATTCTAGTGTAGCCCTTGCCTGATTTAGGCTCTTCTGTGTCGCTTACATCAGGTGTCATGTTTGTTGTAGAACTCAATGTCCATGGCATACAGTTCCTGTTCTGCATTCCTGCCAATGAGTCAGTGTCAGAGTTCATTTCTGAGGTGTTGGGCGAGTCCAGATTCATGGTTTCTTCAGGTTTCATCATTTCTCTTGATTTTCTTTGAATGTTTGCTTGGAATCTTTAATCACGAGCTGTAATGCTCTTCCTGCTTTGTCTTGCTCTTCCTGAGGTTTCCTGATTGTGGAATGGTAACAGAATGATGCGCCCCTTTATATACCTTCTGGCTGTGATGCAAAATGACGTCATCACGTAATCACGTGATTATTGGTGACGTCATCACTGGCAATGGTCAAACTACTGTGTCACTAGGCGTGTTTGAGATTATGCAGGCGGACCCGGCGCTGCGCAGATCGCCTGGATTGCGGTGCATGCTGGTTAGTTTCTGTCACCGACGTCACATTTGCGACGACATGAAGTATCGCGAGAAGGGGCGGGTTCAAGGCGCTTCCTAAGCCAGCGCAGCCAGAAAATAGGTACTGCGCTGGCTGCAAGCCGCCTTGAGGACTACAAAACGATGCATTGTGGGAAACGGTGTCCCGAAAGTTTTTGTAGTTTATTGTCAAATAACTGGCGCTAAATGAAGGAATAATGTGTATTTTTTACTCTTTCTGGAAGGTAGTGAGTCATTGATGAAAATATATACACGATTTTAAATAATCTGTGGTTATTTGTGTCATAGTTGTCTTTAAAATGAACTTTAATTTTTGTTTTATCTGTTTATTTGGGATTGTGCACATGTATTGAATCCCCCGACTATTTTTGTATCTGTTTTACTCTAAGAGATGTAAAACAATATATAAAAAGACTAACAGCACAGATCATACTTAGGAGGAGTGGCGTATTAAAATTCAGCCGAATGTGAGGACAACCCCCAACTCCTCGTTCTCGTGCAGTCTCGTCGGTCCACCTTCATCTCAGGTGCCTTTCTCCGCCCCCTCCTGCAGCAGCTTAGTCTCGTCGACGATGTAGGCGAGGCGCAAGTCAACTCAAACACGCCTATTGGCTTAAAAACCTTTTCATCCCTGGAGTAATGTAAAATTGTGATTAAATTATTTTTTTTAGTTTTTTTCAATGCAAAAAGTAAAATATTAACATTTAAAAAAATTAGCAAATGAATTGAGGTATTTTTTTTGTTTGTTTGTTTTTTCCAGCAGCATGACCGTGTCACGTGACTAATCAGAACATTCCAGAAGCCGTTCTTTTACACATCAGGAAGAGCTCGGTGTAATCCGTCTCCAAGCTTCTAGGTAAGAGTTTTTATCTGTAATTCTTCTTTACAAAAATGTCACTTTATATTTATTCTAGCTCGTGGCTGTTTTGACAGTTAATGAAGTCTGTATTTCATCTGGTTATCAATGAGGTCTCCCCGTTACATTTTTCACATATCGTTCAGAACTTGTTATAGAGTTTCACTAAACAGTTTTTATGTGATTTTAAAAAATTGTTTTTATTTTTTTTTAATTATTATATATGCACTGGCTAACATGTCAATTACTGTGCATCGACTGTATCTTGATAAGCTAGTTGTAGCTTGCTAGCTCTATCGCTAGCTTAGCATCGAGTTCGTGTGTCCAAGATGGCGATGTGCTTTCCACTATATTGTTGTCTTGCTGAGCAGAAAGTGTTTGAATTAGACCCTGAAGCTGCGTTGTCGTTGAACGTGATTTGGGCGACACAGGCGGCCAGTCTCAGTGGTTCAGAGCAGACGAGACCGGAGGTTCTGCGGCGCCGCGGTCTGGCAGCAGGCGGCAGCGCGATTGGAGCGGCGCGGTGAGTTTGAATGTTTGAATTCTGTCGGGACTCAGCTTTGGAAATGTCATGTTTTCAGTGATGTAGAAAATATTGTGCATTCTCCTGATTTTCATATTGCACATGCGCCACGATCAGATCAACAATCATTATAACCCAGTTATCTCAATAGGAAGGAAACTTTGATCCAAACGAGGCTGATCGGGTCAGATGGTGTTTACATGAGGCTTTTTTTCTGATCAAGTGTTTATTCTGATTACTAGTGTCCATGTAAACACAGCTACTGCTCAATGAAAACTGTTTGTAGTTGTGCCCTAAGTAATGTGACAATAAATGCTTATTTTTTCATTTTATTTTTGAAGATCAACGCAGAATAACAATGTTCCGGTTCATGGCTTCCCTGGACAACAACACTTCTGTAATCTCCTGGATATTGTGAGGAAGAAGGGAGGATCTTGCAGAGAAAAGATTCAACACACACTCAAGGCTCTGGACCAGGTAAATCATTTCTATTTAAAAAAATGGCAAAATGTATGGAAGTTTTTTAGTTCCATCAGACTCTGAAATTTTTTAACCTCTGAAATTTTATTCTGAGTTTTTTTTAACCCTAGTTTTTTAAACAGCAAAATTTTATGCTCCCAAAAATATTTTCTATCTTAAAAATTTCAGTGTTTTTTATTTCGAGACTTTAAATTTCGATGGGTCAGAAATTTGACTTGAAAAAATTCAGAGTGAAAAACTGAGCATAAACAGTGTCAATAGAACAAATAGTCGATCCAGGAACTCATCAATATCCAGCCAATCAAATCATGACACTGACGTGACATCAGTGTTTGTTTTGGTCTCCTGAGCTGTGTCTAAATTCCATCTGAAGTCGTCCTTCACGGTCGCCGACGGCCGGTCCTTCGTAAAGCGGGAAGATCGTATGTTAAAGGCTGTGAATTTGGACGGTCTAGCCTTGTTTTAGTTTTATCTTTTTATAACTTAATTGAACAAAATACAAGTAGATCTAGATTTGCTGGTTAATTTCCTGTAGCTTAGCCACCGTGAGGTGAACGTGTGAAGCACGAAGCTCTAAATGTTTCTGAGGTTTTTATACAACTTTTCCTTCTGGAGGAGTTGGAGCAGATCCATCACCGTCACAGGAACTTTCTATTATTCCAGCTGAGACAAAACGGTCAGCAGGTACTGTGTACAAACGTTCAAAAAAGAGAAAATTACTTTAGCTTTAGCTAGTTTAATTTTATTTCTTACTTAGCAACTGCATTACAGGTTGTAAAATATACAATGACTGAATTTGTGGTTTTGTAGATTATTCAAGTTTTATTTCACAAGTTATTGCAGTAAATGCAGCTGAGTATAAGTAGGGACCACAAGCCAAAATTTTTTATGAGCCTGAGACAAAATTTAGTGACCACAAATGATAGATATTTTAATTCTGAATAAAATAAAACAAAAATTAGCTCAAAAGACTAAGAATTAAGCAAATTATTAATATTTTACCTCTTGTGATCGTCTTTATTTTGCGGATAGAAAATAATGGGAAAACTTGGTAACCGTGTTGCCAGATTACGTAGATTTCCAGCCCAAAGTCATCTGAAAACCGCCAGACCCAGTCTGGAGCATGGAAACTTGTTTTTTCCTACTGTTAGGGTAAAACTCGCCGCTTGGCTGATTTAGCATCCAAGTGACAGAACTATAATCGAGAGAATCCGGTAATTTTTCAAAATAAAAGATTTTTAAAAATAAAAGACAGTTGAGATTTTTATGATTAAAGTAACTAAAATACACCTAAATGACATCAAACCAGTCTTAATTAAGTTACTTGCCGAAAGCAAAGTTTACCTGCAATTTCAAGATCATAACCACCCAATTGGGCAGAGAACAGGCCAATCTGGCAACATGGTTTCTTAGTAATTACAAGTACGGATTTCAAACGAGCAAAAATTTGTATTTTTTTTTTAAACTACATCTTCCTTATCTTTGCTCAAAATGTAATTAGATTTTCATAGGAAATTATTCAGGTGCTTTACATAATTTCTATGTTTTAATTAATTGTTTTATTAATATAATTAGGTAAATTCATCAAGCACTACAATTGATGAAATCAACAACGATTTTTTTTCCTCAACTAAGGGAATTTAAGAAATTTAAACACACACATTTCCAGTGCATAACACTTTTATTTTTAGCTTAATTACCAATCTGGGAAACATCCACAATACTCAGTTATCGAACATTAGCCTTCAATAATGATCTCCAGACTTCCATCCTTGTAGTCATCTATCAATCTGTAGCTGTACACAGCATCATCTCCATCATAAATAACATTAAACCAGGAGGGAAATCCAGGGACCTGGGAAATAACTTTTCCTATGTAGATTTCACCATCTGCAAATAAGTGGCGTACTCTTTTTCCCGGCAAGAATGGGATGGTCTTTTTTTCTTGGGCACACTTGGAGACTGTCTTGGAAGAACCTGCAGCCACAGCAGATTGGATGAGAAACAACAGATTATCTTTCAGTTCAGTCCATGGCTTAGCTTTAGCTTTCCCTGTACTGTCTTTTCTGGAAACAATGAACACATCCTTCCTCCCTCTGGGGTCCTGCTGTAGCACTTCCTGTCGGAAACGAAGCTGATTTGTAAGGGCTCTGAATCTCTCAGCATCACTATCACACTGCTGCATTTTGCTATCAAGATCTTTCTCTGATTGCCATAGACCTGCATCAATAATTATTTCCGTCAAATTTTTCTTCTTTTCAAATTTTTTTCTCCTGCTTTCGGCCAAAGCCTCTACTGCCTTTTGTTGCTTTTCTGTATGATGCTTTATGATGCTGGCCTCCCTTTCTTTGAATTTGGCCTCCATCTCCTTTCTTCTTTTTCTCACATCACCCACTAGTTGTTCAAGCTTTGCAGGAGGTAACATAGACACCCACTTTGATGTTTTGTTGAAGGAGTACATCAGATATGCTTCATTTGTGATGGCAGATGCATTTGGCCTGTGGTGAACGAGGTAGTCTAAGACACCGAATATTCTTTCTGGATTTTTGTTGCTTTTTGGAGCTGCTCTTGTGACACTTGTCAAATTCTCACCAGAATCCCAAAATTTCCCGCCTGGAAGATGTTCCTTGACAGACCTCTCTAGATAAGTTTTTAGGGCAAGCAGAACTGGTTGGAGTGTTTGTCCACAAAGTTCATCAAAATCACTTTTCCTCATCAGATGGTGAAAAACTTCATCTTTTTCAATGAAGTGCTCAGGAAAGGGACTCGCACCCTGCATGAAGGAGAAGAGCGATTCTGCATTCTCAGAGCACTCATCAAGGAAATCCACCAAGTTTTTGTAGTGGGTGTTCAAATCGAGGATGTGTCCATCTCCTTCTGTGAGACGCCACAGTGGAGTGGTGATCAGTTTTTCGCAAAAGACCAAGAGCCTTGCAACCAGCGAGGTAGTATTCGTTTTCAGAATCTTTCAGAACTTGTTTAACAAGCCTGTTTGGATCTTTTATTGTTTCCAAGCACTCAACAATGTGCTGAATCAAAAAAAAAAACACCTTCCCACCAAGAAAAAAAATATATTGAATCTATTGCCTTTAAAGTTTAAGATGAGTGGGAGGTGTTGGGAAAGTTTAATTCGTTCTAAATGCGTTTTCCAGTGTCTGTGAACACCCGATTTCTCACCCCCCCTTAGATAGGACCTTGCACACAGTTCGTACTAATCTGATTGTTCCACTTTCCCCATGATTTTTTTCATTTTCATCATCCAAATCTTCCTCTGAAGAGAAGTGCAGCTGCTCATGAGCCAACAATGCGGCAGATGCTGTATCAGCCATCCCAACAAGGAGATGTAGACCACAAAAAAAGTTATGCAGTTTTGATGCACTTGCCTTGTCTGCCTCTGTTAGGTCATTAAATGCATCCCCCTTGTAGAGGGGCAAAAATTCCTTCCTGTATTCTTCAAGCAATATGTTAAACTTGACTTCCGTGGCTGCCCTATCAGACATTGTTGAAGCAATGTTGCATAAAAGCTTGTGACCTGGAGCCTCAGATTTTTCACTTTTTTCAGCCAATGTGCAGGAATAATTTAAATCTTCAAGTATTTCCTGAAAGGTCTCCAGAGTTGTCAATGCTGACTTGTCTGACATATGTCGCATACCCAGCAGATACGAGTTTTTCTCCTCATCATCCAAGACATATGCACAATATTTTTCTCCGTATTCTGTTTGTAAACTAGTGTTCATTTTGTCTTGAATATCACAAAGTTGCTTTTGAGCAACAAGGAGTCTTTGCTTGTCCATATTTCGTACAGTGGATTCACAGGGCAATGAGTTGCAAGTTTTGTTACATAACTGAAATGTTGCCTTCATCACAGGAGCAACCTGACTATGTGCCACATTACAGTCTAAAATGTCCCAGACACACTTGTTAACCTTTGGCAAATAAGCCCCTGTTTGATCACAAAGCTGAACAGAATCACCTTCAAGTTCTTTAATTCTATCGATCAAATTAGCATTAACCTCTCTCAGCTTTTTATTTTCCTCCAAAATATTTTTCAACTTGTCTGACAGTTCATGACATCCTTCACATTGCTCGTTTTCTTTTGCGTCAAATTGTAAGCGTGCCACTTTTGATTTTAATCTGCTGGACTCTGATTATAATCTTTTTACAGCCAATTTCTTTTCTTCTAGTTTTTCTGTGAGTGACTCATTTTCAGTTGAAAGATTTTTCTGAACGCAATTCCTTGATATTTTCACTGTGTCGTTTTCCCGTCGTTCTGCATTTTTGGTTTTGCTGGGTGACTGTCTCTCCTCTTTCAGCTGGGCAACTTCTTTGCTAACTGCTTATTGACATCATCAAGGATAAGGTATTCCCGTTTAGAGACAGTATCTACAGAGTCATTTTTTTCTGTCGACCGCTGGCCAAGAACATTTGGAGGGATGTATGGTCTCCAATTCCATTCATCAAGAAGGCCATTTTTCCTATAAGATTCTCTTTCATTAAGTAGTCTCTTCCACTGCCTGTCCAGATTTTTCTCTGTAATATCTGCTGAAAAACTTAAACATCTCATCCACCTGAGTGCATCTTTATTTGAAGATGTTGCCCCTTTCTTTTTCAGTTGACTTAGTTGAAAAATATGCTTATTGAAGATCTGCTTTGGAGCTAAGATGTCTTTCCCTGACTTGAGTTCTTTTAAGATTCCCTCTGACAGATCAGCACGCTGCACTGATGAAGCCATCTGAAAAAAGGACTATCAAACATTATTACATGGCTCAAAAACAAAACTTAAACATTGTTCTTTTATTTGCCCTTTTTTTCCTAAAAAATATTACCTTGAAATTTTTGGAAACTTGAAGCCACTACGGCACCTGGCAGGGAGGATAAGTTGAAAACAAGTAACTGGAAATAAAGGAAAATGTCTTAATATCTCGCTGGTTCTGGAGAGTTTCAACAAAACATGTCTGACATGATAAAGATTAATAATACATTGATTTTAAAAATCACTTTCATTTAAAAAAAAAATTTGATTTAAAAAATTCATAACTTTTTGAACACTGCAGAGGAATCATTTCAAGCGTGTCTTAGATATGGAAACAATAGACAAAAAAAACTAGCTAGCTAGCTGCAGTATTTTTTTTAAATATGCAAATAACTTTAACATCTTTTTTTTTAACTCTATCTTTTACATCGGAAAGAGTTGGCAAATCCCACAATAATTGGTTAGTGTTGTTATAATATGATCTTTTTTTTTTACAGTAGAGATAAAGAAATACATTTTAGGTGGAAATTATCTGCATAATTTTGTACATATGTGGCATGCAATTAAAATTATTTTTAATTTTAGTGTTAAAGGATACCAGCACACGAGAAAAATATTAGTGCAGGCAAAAAGGAGGAGAAACAGAGCATGACCCTGAAGAAAATAGAAAAAATAAATAATAATTAAGAGAAGAAGTATGCTTTGCAAGTTGAGGAAAGTAAGAGGAGAAAAATCATTTTAAAAATGCAGATGGGAGACAGGGCTCAGAGAAAACACAAGGCATTGGAGAAATGAATAGAAAAGGATCAGGACAATGTCTAGATGAAGTCTGAAAGTGCCTTTTTTATTTACAAGTTTTCATGTCTTAAGCAGAACATTCTGACAGAGAACTAGCATTAAGATTATCATGTGATTCTGTGTTTTATATATATATAATAATTATATATATATATATGTAATTATTATTATAATTATTATTATTATATATGTTACTATAGTGCCTGTACCTTCACATGCCATGGTTTCCTTTTTTTTTTTTTACTGTATGAATGAATTGATGCGCTAAGAATTATGGACTTCTTTCAAGGTAGGAGCGCTCCAGTTCGCGCTCATTTACATAATACTTCTAGACGTTCCCATGGAGATAGACGCCCGAATAACTGAATTCTGGTAGTTTCAGAAAGTTTCGTTAAGTTTTACGAGTGGTTTGGGAGGGGTTTACTCACCTTGTAACTTTCACGGTGCTGGGAAATCGACACACAATAAGAAGAAATGTCCCGTTGGTTCACAAAAATGTCCAGTAAATTCGCTATAATTTTCCGAATCAAAGTCAAAGTAAAGCTATCCCAAAATGCACCGCGACGCATATATTAACCACGTAATTCTTTGATAGCGGAAGCCAAGTTTTTCAATGGCAAACTGAACATGCGCGAACGGGATGCGCAGTGACACGCTTTGTGGTGCCTAGTATAAGTACCTACCTTTTTCTGAGCATAAGAAACATGTCAGAAAATAACTAAATATTGTTTTTATTTTATTATTCAGACTACAATAGTGTTAAATGTTCATTTTATCTTCTAACTTCTTTTATTGCAGAAATTAATTTGAACAATTTTACCATACTCCTATTTGAAATCATGTTAAATGTCATTTCCATTCTTTTATTGCCGAGTGATTTGATGTATAATGCTCCTGTTTACAGTATAAGAACAAAATACTTTGAAACACAAGCAGGATTTGTATATTGTGTTTAATTTTTTATTTTATTTTTTACTAAAACTGTTTTCTTGTGCATTCCTTTTTATCAGACTAACCCCTGTAATGCAGATCAACCTGAGTCTCTCATTCCTGAGCGGTTTTATGAACAGTGAAGATCCAGACCAGACTCTCAGAGTGAACAGGATCTCCTGCAGTCCTCCTGAACCTCCTTCACCAGGATCGGGGACGTGGGGTGGGGGCTGTCATTGAGACCCTGGTGTTTCTCTTCTGGCTGCTGAGCGGAGCGTCCTGCAGGGTGGTCTCCAGAGTGTTGGATGCTCGTTCCACTGTCCACTGAGGAGGTGGTGGTCCTTCACCTTCCAAAACCCCGCGAGGACCTGTGAGGTGTGTCCCGTGGGTTTGCAGGGCGTGACACGGCTCAGAGCTTCAGGTTTCATGGATGATGCCACACATCAGGATCAGACCTCCTCGTGACCCTGATGGTCACTGCTACAGAAACAGAGAACTCTTCCCTCCATCATCCTGCAGGCTGTGTGACCATCGGGGCTGCTTCATGACACCCATGTGTGGCCGGCCCGGGGTCGGTGCATGACTCCAGGGTGCTCCGCCACAGTCTACTGTACAGGCAGTCCGGTCTCCCCCTCCTCCGGGGGACTTCATCCTTGCAGATGGTGGATACTCATGCCTCCAACGTCCACTCCCACCATCACTCCCCGTCCACTCAAACAGGTGAATGGTGTGTTGCACGCCAGAGCTTCAACAGTCATCATTCCATAAACACGCTCGATTAGAGAGTTTGCTTTTGGAATGATGAAGACAAGATTCAGAGGAATCTTCCTGCAAGTGCTGGAGGTTCATCACACCTTTGTACCTCACATAAGTCAACAAACACAGCAGCAAGCATTTTATGTTCTTGGAATATATTTCTATTCATTTATAGATTTAATGTATTTATTTGCAGGTTGTCACAGCTTGTGCTGTCCTGCATAATATCTGCCCCTGTGCTGACGACACCGAGGCCCCGAGGAAGATGTGGAGGTGATGATGATGAGGAGGAGGAGGAGGAGGCTGGTTTGGAGGTCATCAGCGGTCCTCTCTGGCAGGACCAACTACCTGCTGAGGTTTCTGTTCCTCGCGGGGAGGTACAACCAGACCTTCATTACTGGTAACAGGTAATTCATTCATCAAGTGATTTATTTATTTTTAAGTTTTAGGACTGCACATGTATTATCTCATATTTATGGATCATTTGTGGTCATGCAGCAGCATCCGTGGACAGCCAGCCCTGCAAAACTCTGAAGATGGACGATGCAGTCTACAGTCTCTGCAGATCATCCTGCAAGATGTTCCAATCACCACCCCAGAAAGTTCCAGCTGGGGTCTCAGTTGAAGCCCCCCATCCAATGTCAACACATCTTTGTAAATAGTTGGAAATAAAAGTGTTGCATTAATAATGATTACTGTGTTGGATTTATACCTTTATTTAAATTAACAAAGCAGACATTTGTAATAGTGGACTTCCTACTAACCTTCTCCTGATTGCTGGATACTACTACAATCCAACACAGAATCATCATAGACAGCAGAAAAAAGAAGAGACAAACCTTTTTGTAACATGCATATTTAACGTGTATCAAACATGTTATATTCTTCACCACACAACACAACCTATTCAACATTACTTTGTATTTTAAGTTGTCCGACTGTTTTTTGTACCTGTAAGGGGAAACCTTTTCATCAGATCCATTTTCTCCAAAAAAACCCAAAACATAGAGGGAGAGGATGACAGGTTAATCCTTCTCAAAAATGTTTCACATTAAAACACAAAAGACACTAAACTCTACTGCGGCAGGGTCACCAACTGTTCCTGCTCGATTTACAGCTAAGTTGTTTAAAAATACTTCTGCTCACCTGGATCAGGTATGTTCAATCAATCACAAACTGAACTAATTCAGTCCAGCTAACCATCAATGACTGAAGCAGAGTTGTTACATTTCAGATTAAAATAAAGTTCAAATAAAGCCCCTGAAGTATCGAGCAACCTGTTAGACTCTGTGTTATATGAGACTCCTGTCAGCTAGAGAAGACCACTACTGAAGATATATGGTACATTCAAAACTGTCATTATAGAAAGTTTGAATTGTACCTTTTAGAAGGAAGCCATGTGGACAGACAGCTATCTCAACACCTTCCTCATCAAGCTTGTTGGCTTGCTTTGATGTCTCTGGTCCAGCAGATCATTGTGAGTTTCCACAAGCGGCTTTTCCACCAGTCTAATAAAAATAAATTAGATAACTTGACTGCAAACTTTGAAATTGTGCACACATAAAGACAATACATGAAAATATGATGCTTTCTTTGGATTTACATTCAAATTTGGACTTGCTTAACTTATATAGCTGTAGACTCTGGGTCAAAAGAATCAACATTCTCTAAAAAAAACTTGTGAATTTACAAGTTTAATAAAATGTACAAACACACACTTTTACAACACGCGTACTTCAGCAACAAAAGCTTCAACCTCAGAATCTTCTGCTAGAAGACAGCATCAAAAACCCAGCCTGGTCATCCCCTGAGAAAAAGTGAAAAAGAAGAAGCTTAGTTTTAAGAATGTGTGGGGGGGGGGATTAAAACACACCTGTTGGAAGTTTGGAAACGGTACAATTTTCTGTTGCCATTGAAAGAAACAACCAACTGGTCTGGAACACAAGCTGGACACACAAACCAGTCCTCCATGCCACTTAGCTGCTCCTCCTCAAATTTACAGTGAATATACTGCAAAAAGCTTCTTTGAAAGGCATCAGAATTCACCTTTCCTTTCTGCAACAAAGAAGGAGAAAACATTGACCTTTACAGAAAAACATTATCAGCACTCATCTGGTCAAGCATTTGTAAACATGCAAAATATTGACAGGTGATGAAAATAAAACCTTAAAATGTCATGGAAAATGATAGAAGTGATAAACTCACTCTTCCAAAATATTTAGTTCTGTGATCCAGCATTGATGTGAAAGCCTGTCTGGACGATCCTGGTGCAGTCGTCTTCATTTCTTAAAGGACTCAAACAAGTCCTGCTGATAAATGGTCTGAGCCTGCATCGTTGAAGGCCAGTACCCACTTCTGACCAAATCAGAAACTTCTGGGTCCAGCAATGACCTCAGTTGTTACATGTGACATCTGGTGTGTGAAGCTCAAAACGACCTGAGATGACACATCACTAATGTTCTAAAATGTTATTTTCAAATGAAAAAAAATATGATTTTTACAAACCATTCATGGTAATGAGGATTATTGGTCTGCCAGCAGAGAGTGTCACAACGCTGTCTTGGCAACAGTAACACAACAGGAAGGAAACTAGATGTATAGACAGAAATATATTTTTATGAAATCTATTATGTGTTCTCTCCTTGTGTGATAGAAGAGTTTCAGCACAAATGAAAGGAAAGATGTAGAAGACTGTGGTGAGAGCAGCCATGTTGTTGGACTAGAAACAGTGAAGAAAAGACAGGAAGCAGAGCTGGAGGTAGCAGAGATGAAGATGCTGAGGTTCTCTTTGGGAGTGACCAGGATGGATAGGATCAGGAATGAATCCATCAGAGGGACAGCACATGTTAGAGGTTTTGGAGATAAACCCTTCTCACTGCATGAGAAACCTGGGCGTTCTTTTAGACTCTGAGCTGAATTTTATCCCTCACATCAAAAATGTCATTAAGACAGGATTTTATCATCTTAAAAACATGCCAGAGTCCGTCCATTTCCTCTCTCTCCAGCACAGAGGTGCTGATGCTTTTATTTTTAGTCGTTTAGATTATTGTAATGCCCTGCTCTCTGGTTTACCTCAAAAGTCTCTTTCAAATTTACAATTATTACAGAACTCAGCGGCACGAGTTCTGACGAGGACCAGGGGGCGGGAACACATGACACCAGTTTTAAAATCGCTGCATTGGCTCCCTGTGCGTTTCTGGATTGATTTTAAGATTCTTTTAATGGTTTATAAATGTTTTTATGGTCTTGGGCCTTCTTATCTCAATGATCTTCTTTTAAAGTATGAACCCTCGCGGCTCCTGAGGTCTTCCAGCACCGGCCTGTTAGTTGTTCCTAAGGTGAGGCAAAACTTATGGTGAGACTTTGTTCTCTCATTACGGTCCTCGCCTGTGGAACAGTCTGATGGAGAGTCTCAGGGCCGCAGAGACTGTAGAGGTTTTTAAGAAGAAGCTCAATATCCACCTTTTTAATTCTGCTATTAGTTGATTTTATGTCCTTATTTATTCTATTAGTTTTAATATGTTATTACTTTTATATTGTAGGTTATTTATTTTATCTTGTGAATCTATTTTTATTTTCAACAATATTTTATGTATTTCATTTTAGTATTTTACTATATTTTTTAACCCCAGTGTTTCCTGCAGGGATCTATCATATCAGGGCTTGCTGGCTCGGTCTGGGTCGTTGCCGTGGTTCTCGCCCTTGCTGGGGCGGCTGGAGTCCTGCACTGCAGCCTCACAGCTGTGGAGTGGACTCTGTTGCTGTCCCGGTTTGGGTGGGCACCGTGGCGATGTTCCTGTCAAGCATTAATTGTAGACAATACACGAAAAATAAATCACCTAAATGAATAAAGATTAAAAAAAGAAAATTCTTTTTCTTTTTTTTTTCTTTTAACTTGTCCTGTCCAACAGCTGAGCAAGCAGATACGGGCTGAGAGCCTTTGGCGTTGGACAGATTTTAATGTCCCAACAGGGGTTTATTAAGTATTAAGTAAGGGGGTAGAAGAGTGGGGTTAAGAGAACAAAGAAAGTAACAGAGTAGTAACATCCTATAACAACCAGGTTCTAAATAACAATCTGGAATGGGCGGGGCCTGTCCTACACACACACTCAGTTACACACATATCTTTGGGCTAGAATATTCTTTACCTTTAAAGTAGTCAAAAAGTACATAATACCACTGCAGCTCACACACAATCATAGAAGCTGACACAAATAAAGCCTTTCATTCCATCACACATTCTGTTAGTGCGAGGTGAGCTGACACCTGTGCTCAGGTGAGCTGACACCTGTGCTCAGGTGAGTGTTTACATCTTGCTGATGTTGATGGAATGTATAGAAGGAGAGAGAGCCCAGGCATCTCCACGCCAAGGCCCCACCCGAACAGCAGCAGCCCGGGCCCCCCAACACCCGCCAAGGAGCCATGGAGAGAACCAGTCAGCCGCAGAATCCGCGCCAGACACCCAGACCAGGGCACACGGGACCGCCGCAGAGGCCCCCCACGCCCGAGAGCCGGAAGGCACGGGAGCACAGAGAGCGCGGACCCCCGCCCAGCCAGAAAAAAGATAAAAAGAAAAAAGAAAATTCACATAAAAATAGAATTGTATCCCACAATCATAAACAGATATTTGTGCAGTTATGCATCCAATGCACACTTAGGTCTCATTAGAAATATTTTTTTAAAATAAAAAAGTACTGCTATAAAACAAAAATAACATTTCAAAAAAACTAAATCACTCTTTAAAAAATATCTCTGGGCATTAAATGGGCTTCACACTGGTGATTGTCCAAAGACATAAAACTATGAATAACATTTGGGCCTGTTGGTTAAAAACATGAAAACTGAACAAGTTTTAGGCCAGAAGATATTCTATGCAGAGCTTTAAGGGACATGGGACCAAGTCATATATTTATAAGGATTTTGATTACATGAAGAAAAAAAAAAAAGGGGAGGGGGGGGAGGTTACTATAAGCAACCTAAACTAAAGTTTACTCCCAATATTATTTATACATGACATTGCTTAAGATAATCTGTTTTTCTTAGAATTATTAAATTAAAACAATGATAGTTAAAAAAAAAGATAACAGTTTTTAATTGCACCTCAATAAACACACTGAGTTTTACAAATAAACAAAAGCATGATTTAAAAAAATAAACAGGAAAAATAAGGAATGAAGGAGAAAGCTGAAAGCTGTAAAAACTAAGTGATAACAAAGAAAGCAGCTGATGGTGATTGAAATTGAAAAATTGTGTAAATGAGAGAAACAGAAAACCTGAAGAAGAGAATAACTACAGAAAGCAGAGAATGAAACATAAAAAAACACATCTGATTAATGGAAGAACCAATATTCTGATTATTCATCAATAGTTTTTTAGAGGTGGTTGACTAAAATCTAAATCTAGACATATAATATTTTTAAATAACCTAAACTACCTGTCATTTCACTTTAAATTAAAAACGTATTAATTCCTGCATACTAAGTGGTTTTTGTTTGAGTTAATCCAGTTAAAATGTTTTTAGCCACTTTTAGTTTAAATCCAACTTCATCTGTGTGAAGATTCTGTGGTTTTGTTTGGGTTTTTTCTATTTGGTCATGTTCTACGTTGCCCTCATCAGTCACCAGTTTCCGGTTCGTCATGATTCACAGCTGTCTTCAACTCAGTTAATTCCACTCCAGCCTATTTAAGTGTCTGGTTTTCAGTTACTCATTTTCTGCTCATCTGCTCTGTTCTGACACTATTGTTTATGGCTTTTGTCATGTTTTGGTTGATTTATGAAATATTCATGTTCTGTCACCAAAGCCTGGTCTCCTGCATTTGGATCCTCCACTACCAGCTCTTAACAATATGTGCAGAAACTGAACACATTAAAATCTTAAACACAATTGTTTGTGTCACATCACAGTGACAGGAACAGCAAAATGAAATGAACATTCTCATACAAATGTTTAAATTGAGCTTGATTAAGACCCTCATTCATCCAGGTGATGTTGATTTAGGTCATCTGGAATTATATTTTTCCAGACTTATTTTACATCATAAAGAGATTTTGTCGAGTGGTGAAACATTTCTAGATGAGAAACTCAACATCAACACAGTTGAGGGTTTTTCCATTTCTACTTGTGTTCTTTCTTTTATCCTAAGCACTAATTTATGCTTTCATCTGTAACAAGCTCATTAATTTATGTATAAATGAGTTTAGACTTTCAACAGCCTTGAATTAAATCCTTCAGCATCCAAGAAATCCACAGGATCGTTGCAGTAACTCTTTCTGCCCAGCAGGGTGCAGCACCGTCATTCACTTTCAGCCAACTGAAGATCAACCCAAACTTTATTTTAAACTTTCATTTTATGACAAATGTAAAACAAAGTGTTTTATAAAATAAATATTTCTCAAGTTGAAAAAGTAAAAATAAAGACCTTCATTCACAAAAATATATAAAGACATACAGCAACTAATGAGTACTAGGTACTAGGTAGTAAATCTAAACCAAAAGTTCAGGCTCTTCATGAGATCAGACTAATAATGCCAGAAAATATAAGTGCAAAGAAATAAGACTGACTTAAAAACAAGAACATTTATAAAATTCAAGGAATCTTTAAAATTATAACTGAACTCTATGCTTGTTATTGACAGTAAGTCTCTGATTCCTGGAGGAGCCAAAGCACAATAACTAACAAACAAAGCATGAATGAAGGAATCAGTTCAGAATCTACCTCCAATGAACGCTTTTTTTTTTTTTTTTTGTTGAGGGGGGGCTAGTGCTTCCTTGAGATTGCATAAACGGGGCAGAGGTTCACTGCTACGCTGGACGCCATTCTGGTGAATGTAAACCAGTGAATATCGTAGCATGATGGCTTCTACCCCTCCTGCTTTCTCCCCTCTTTCCTGCCCCACTTGTCATTTGTTTAGTTGGGGTCCCGCCATAGATAGATAGATAGATAGATAGATACTTTATTAATCCCAAGGGAAATTATGGCAGTCTGCAGCTCCAGGTCATTCACACAGATAAAAAAGACATTAAAATACATAAATAAACAACAATAAACATATTTCAGGGGTTAAAATTAGACAATTAGACCATTAAAAAGCCATAAAAGCAGTAAAAGACAATGAAAACAGCAGTGCAATCAGGGTCCCCTTCTAGCCCTCCCCTTCTCAGCAGTGTTATACAGTCTAATTGCAGTGGGTGCAAAGGACCTCCGGTATCTCTCTGTGGAGCTCGGTAGTGAGTGAAGGCGGTTGCTGAAAGAACTCTTCTGAGCAGAGAACACCGGGTGCAGGGGGTGACTGGTGTTTTCCAGGATTTTCTTTAGCTCCACCAGTGTCCTCCGCTTCACCACAGACTCAAGGCTCTGACCCACCACCTTACCTGCCTTCCTTGTAAGGCGGTTTAGTCTTTCCATGTCCTTTCTATTAGCACTGCCCCCCCAGCACACCACTGCACATAAAAGAGCACTGGAAACAACAGCCTGCCAGAATATAAAAAGCAGCTTGGGACACACATTAAAAGAAGGAAGTCTCCTTAAAAAGTACATCCTGCTCTGGGTTTTTTTGTAAATGGCGTCAACATTTGGTGACCATCTCAGTTTATTGTCCAGGAGAACTACCAGGTATTTATTGATGGTGACCACCTCCACCTCCGCTCCATCAATGGTGATGGGCTGTAGAGCAGCAGGTGTCCGGCGGAAGTCCAGCACCATTTCTTTTGTTTTTGCAATGTTCAGGTGTAGATCATTCCACCGACTCCAATCCACAAAGTCCTGCACCAGTCCCCTATACTCCCCGTCCTCACCCCCCTTGATACATGCCACAATTGCAGTATCATCTGAGAATTTCTGCATGTGACATGTACCAGAGTTGTAGCGGAAATCAGTGGTGTAGAGGGTGAAAAGGAGAGGTGAGAGGACTGTACCCTGTGGGCCCCGTGCGTGCTGCTGTCTGCATGGAGGACCTGCAGCTCCCCATCCTGACGAACTGTGGTCTGTTCGCCAGATAGTCCATGATCCAGGTCACCAGGTGGGGGTTCACTGCCAGTGAGAGGAGCTTCTCCTGGTGTAGAGGGGGCTGGATGGTATTGAACGCACTGGAGAAGTCGAAGACGAGTATCCTCACAGTGCAGGCCCCCCCATCCAGGTAAGAGAGGGACCAGTGGAGAAGGTAGAGAGTGGCATCCTCCACCCCCATCTTGGCCTGGTAGGCAAACTGGAGAGGGTCCTTCCCATGCTGCACCTGGGGTCCCAGAAGCTGCAGAACCAGTCGCTCCATCGTCTTCATGACGTGTGAAGTGAGGGCGACCGGCCTGTAGTCGTTCATCTCACTGGGGCGACTCTTGCAGGAGGTTTTCCACAAAGAAGGCACCTTCCCCAGCCGCAGGCTCAAGTTGTAGATATGCTGGAGAGGGTCCCCCAGTTCATCCGCGCAGGCTTTCAGGAGTTGCGTGCACACCTGGTCTGGACCGGCTGCCTTCCTGGGGTGGAGCCGTCTTAGCTCCCTGCTCACCTGTTCAGCAGTGATGGAAGGAGGAGATGGTCAGGGCCAGATGAAGGGGATGAGGGGCTCGAGGGGGGAGAAGCTGTGGAGGATGATCAGGATGGCTGTAAGAGGGCTGAGGGAGGGGGACAACAGATTGAGGGTGATTTGAGGAGGGGGGCTGGTAAACCGATTGAAGAAGGTGTTCAGCTCCTCGGCTCTCTCCACGCCCCTGTCCTCCACACCAACACTTTTACTGCGGTAGCCTGTCATGGTTTTCATGCTATGCTCCGATTGCATGTTTGTTGTTCCTCAGCTTCTTCTCCTGCTTCCTCCTGTACGCCTTCTTTAAGCAATCCCTCATGCAGGTTTTAAGCTCACGCCGGGCCTTCTTCATCTCCTCCTGGTCCTTGCTCCTGAACGCCCTCTTTCTGTTCAGCACAACCTTGACCTCACTGGTGACCCAGGGTTTATTGTTGGAAAAGCACCTCACAGTCCTGACAGGAACCACCAGATCCACACAAAAGTTCATGTAGTCCGTCAGACACCCCACAGCCCCCTCAATGCGACCCAGTACAGTACAGTCAAAGCAGCCCCTGAGAGCCTCCTCTGCTTCAGGAGACCACCTCCTGATCTGTCTGGTGGTGACTGGTTGTCTCTTCACAAGAGGGATGTAGCTAGGTCGCAGGTATATGAGGTTGGGTCTGAATTTCCCAAGGGGGGGAGAGGGAGGGCAGAGTATGCATCCTGAGAGTTTGCATACAACAGGTCAAGAGTGTTATTTTTCCGAGTGGGGCAGTCGACGTAAAATCTCTAGAGATGAGGATGAACGCCTCTGGATACTTGGTCTGGAGTGCTGTGATTATGTTGTACATGGAATCATGAGCTGCCTCTGCATCCGCTCTTGGGGGAATGTACACGCAGAGCACGAAGACGTGGGAGAACTCACGTGACATGTGATAGGGTCTGATGCTAACTGCAATGAGCTCCAGATTATAGTCACTGGTTGCTGCTCTAAGATGGCTAGGGTGACACCACCGCTGGTTAGCATATAAGATGAGACCGCCACCCTTGCTCTTCCCGCTGGAATCTGGATCCAGGTCAGTTCCTAGCGTTGCTTATGTGCTGTAAAGCAAATGAAAGGAATGAGTCGGAAACAAAAATTATGTAATTAAATGTGAGCTGCTAAACATTAGATCAATTTCCTCAAAGCCCCTTTTAGTTAATGAATTAATTAATGTTAATTACGTTGATGAAGTTAATTAACTAATGTCGGTTTTTGTTTTTTTTCTTTGTTTTAATGTCAAAACTTGGGTGCGCGCTTTCTAATGCCGGTGTTACACCGAAAACTGTGACTTGTTGTAATGTGTGACTGCAGATGGCGCTGTTACAGCATCCTAATATTTGTGTTGCCCAACTGTCAGCCAGAAGAAAAATGTTTACCGTAAGTTACCGAGAATCTCATAGAATGCTCTCCTTTCCATGAATGCAGCGTCCAGCCATGGAGAAAGCCGAGGCGGAGGAGGGGGCAGCCGCGGAGCGATTCCAATCTTGACTGAAAGAGACACTTTCAAGTTTATGGGAAAAATAAAAGACATTAGAACGTCCAAGACAAATTATTTATGTCACCAACATGTATGTAATGCTTTTTGAAAAAGTACAATAAATACCTATCCATACAGGATGTCTCCTCTTCCACATTGTACATTTATGTTTATTATTTTCTCTAAACCTGTATTTATCCAGGCAGGACATGAAAAAAAGCATTCATATTTACAACTGCAGCCTGTCAAACGGCAGGACCTTCTGAGAAAGAAAGAGGTTACAAGAACAAGCAATACCTTTGAATAAAGTCATGAGATAAACGCATACTAAAATAGACAGCTTTATTAATCCTTTTGGGACGTGCCCACAGGGAAATTTAAAAATAAGAAACATCAACATTGTCCTCTAAAACGGTCATTAATGCTTCATGTGTTTGTACCCTACAATAAAGTCCAATTCTGCGACTGTACCACCCTTATGGCCAATATACAGGTCCGGTTGTTCTAGTATTTGGTCAGTACTTGATACCGTGGTCACTGATTCAGACGGCCACAAAAACAAGGAAAAAAAATCTCATGATTACTAAACAAAATCATTTAATGTACATTCACACTGAGGCATCAGTGGCTTCAAAACTAAGACAACAAATTGTGTCTGTGCAATGTCCTAGTAGAGCAACACTGATCTCCTAAAACAATAAAATTCTGTGTTCCACTATTATTTGTTCAGTTAAATTAAGCATCCCCTTTTGAACTTTACTTCTACACATAATAATGATTTATAAAGAATAATGTAGTGAACTAGAATGCAGGATCGAGGTGGCCCAGCCAAAGCTTTAATTGTATTCTATTGGTCCTAAGCCCTGAAAAACACAGACCACATTGTTAGGAAGGGAATCAAATATAAAATCCCAGCCAAATATATCCATATCACAACCAATATGCCATACTTGCATAATTTATCCAATCTACAAAATCTACAGACAAGTACATAAATATATATATAAAAAAAAATAATAAATTGAAGACCTAAATTAACAAATGACATGCAAGCATTTAAAATTTCTAAAAAAAAAAAAAAAGTTGTATTTCATTATGAAAACGCTAATGAAACTATGAAAATGAACCCATTTGAAAGAATTGTATTTGACAGTCTTAAGCACAGGCATACCATACAGCAGAGGCCTTACCCAGAATATGGTTTCCCAACACTGTTGATGTGTTACTTGAAATAGCCGGAAAAAAAAATACATCCATAAGATGACACTCATAAAAAATAAGGGTTTTAAAATAATGACTTTGCTTCAAATCACTGGCATGCAGGACAGCAGAAACTTTGAGTATCTGATTCCCCAACATATGTGTTGTGGAACCATCTCTCACACTGGTCACACTGGATCTGAAACAAAGCACATTTGAGGCACTGATTAAAATGTGATCATGTTGGCAGCAAATGTGAATCCATAAAAAGCATGTGAAATTTGCATACAACTTTGAATATAACACAAAAAAAGGAGATTTTAAATAATATAAGTAATTATTCAGCCATGAGCTGCCACTAATGAAACAAATACACATTTTAGTCTAATAATTTTTTTAATCCTTTATCACTTCCACTCCAGAATTGTCCAGAGCGTCTGGAAGAAATTAGTACCTGCCACCTCAATTAGTCTTTCAATCTTCCTTAACAGTCTACAGTTTGATATCTTAACCAACCTTATAAGCTTCACCATTTAATAACAATATGTGTAGTGTTTAGATAGCTTGGACATATAAAATTAAGTTGAGTGCTGAGAGTTGAATTTTCTGATTTGGAAGATGAATTAGCAGGTGGCGTCCTGGGGTTTCATTTGCCGTTGAGGTCCATGGTGTTGCTATGGTTGTCGTTGTTGTTTTCGCAGCTTTTGTGTTGATAGGTGCAGTCTTCACGGCTATTAGTGGAGTGGAGATATTGGGAACCGGGGGACATGATTTAAGTCTTTTGGGGATTCTGGGAGTTTCTTCTATATGTCTTTTAAGATGGTCAATGCTGACTTTAAGGAATGATTCCCACACTTTGTTGACAAGGTCTACACTTTTGTCCTGGATTGTTGAGACCATGTATGGACCAATGAAATCCAGGTCCAGCCTTCCCCCTTTCCTTTGTTGAATTTAGACGTTTTGTCTCAATACCAAATCCCCCACCTGAAGAGGTGTGTTCTGTCTCTGTGATTGAAGTCTGGCACGTGTTCTCCTCTGCACCGTTTCTTCATTGCCCTGTACTATATTGAGTCTTTTTTTCTTGTAGCTGAATGTCTTTTGCAACAGATTCCTCTATAAAGGTGTTGCTCAAAAGACCCATCCACCTGTGTAGACAGTCACACAAAAAATGTCATTAGAATGGCCTGAAATACATAATTCAAATAAAAAAGAACATGTTAGAAGTCATAATAGTATTTTGCAGCATTAAATAAAATACGCTGAAAAATCTGTTGACCTGATAGTTTTCAGCAACTTCTGAGAGATGGTTTCTCTGCCGAACATCAAATAGTATGGGGAGAATTCAGTCGTCAGCTGCTTTTTGGTGCGCAGGCCAAACATGACTGAATCAAGGTATTGGTCCCAGGTATTTGCTCTGTCCCTGACCAGTTTTGAGAGAGCCCTACAAGAAATGCATACATTGAGACAACAAAAAAAGAAAACAGGCAAAGTAAATGGTATCAATTAAGTTAATATGTTGTTAAAATTACGCTCACTACAGAAGAAAAGCCATAGCAACATAAAGACGTTTGTTTACCTATGTATGGTTCCATTTAACCTCTCCATCAGACCGTTAGTCTGGGGGTGGTATGGAGCACAGAGACTTCTCTGGATCCCCAAGACGCTGCACACCCCAGCATTGATCTTCAAAAAAGGAATCATGAGAAGCGTGAGGACGAATGTGTTCTAATTATACAATATTATTGGTAATACATACGTTGTTGACAAACTCCCTTCCCTGGTCCGTCAAAATTCTTTTTGGCACCTCAAATTAATAAACAAATTTTAGGATGCACTTTGTCACCTCTACTGCAGATTTGGTCTTAATAGGATACAACTGTGCCCATCTTGTGCAATAGTCAATAATGACACGGATGTATTGGTTCCCCCCTCTTGTCAGCACAAGTTTACCAATCAATCCCATACCAACCAATTCAAATGGCTGCGTGGTCAGTCCAAAAAAGAATGAATAACATACAGAGAAATAAAACAAACATTAGTAAGACTTCACATTTACAGCATTTCCTATTTCTGGTCTCATCATTATGACACAAGAGTAACAATTGTATGACATGGAAATAGAAATGTCATACTCTAAGATACATTTTAAAAGGCAGTCATAAATTTAAATCTTAAGTGAAATTAACTGTAAACAAACATGTAAGTCAAACAGAAAAAACAAACAAACATGTACCTTGATTGGTATGTAGTCTGGAGCAACCTTACTCTCAGTCCTGTTCTGCTGGCACACCGAGCATTGAGATACCTGTAAACTATTATCTTGAAAGTATGCCGCTTTACAGCTGCCTTTGAAAACATTGACAAGTAAATTATATTTTTTGATGTCATATTCTCCATGATTCAGTCTGTGGATGTCAGCATTTCCCATCTGGCTCCACATCTGACCACCAGAGGGAGCCCTCGCCTGAGTACTGACCCTGCACTCTCTCTCCACTCTCAGCAGTCTCTCCCTCAGCCAGATCTCCTCAGCTGTTTCCAATCTATATCATCACCAATGTTCCCTCTAATTTTTTGTGCGTCTGAGCAAACACAGAAACTCACTGAGCGATTCTTCGATCCCCATATATATAACTTTATTGAAAGGGACACTGCATATTAATGAACATAAAACAAATGTAAATATGCCAGATTATAGCCTCAGGCTAATTTCATCTGGAGTCCCTGACAGGTTAAGTTTAAAGAATAAAACATAGTTTTAAAGATAAAAACACACACATACAAACTATAAAACACAGGTTAAAATACATATACCAAATAAAACAAATAAAAAAACAGAAGATTTGCACAGATATATCATTTTTTTAAAAAAATCGGAGTTGCTTGTAACAGTTTTCTTACTTCTGTCATTTGTGCTGCAGATTGAAATCCAAAAGCCACAGTTTCAGCTGTTTTTTAAAAAAGACAAAATTTTCACTTTTCTCTTATCACTATTGTATTCTGTTCCAGAAAGTTGAGCCCTGGAAAAAAAATACTTTTTGTGAGAAGCAGTTTGTCTAAATGGGCCTCACATCACTCTAAAACAGCCCGAGTTATTCTGAGATTCTCTGAGTGATTTCTGCTTAATGAAATTCATCAGTTGTAAAGGGCTGAACCATGTAGGACTTTTGAAACAAAACAGGCTGACTTAAACTGCTTAGATTTTCAAAGCTCAGGAGTTTGTAATTGTGAAGAATGTACAGTGAGGTAAAACGAGGCTTCTTATCCAGGACCTTCAGAGCTCTTTTGTAGCAGGATTCAACGGTCAGGACAGTGGAAAACCACAAAGACCAAGTGGTGATACAATAATTTATGTGGATAAAAAAATGAGTGTAAATATACATGTGCTGCTTCATCAGATCAACGATTCTGATATGTTTAAAATTATGCAGATTAAAATTGACAGTTTTTACAACATTTTTAACATGCTTTTAAAAGATAGTTGAGTCCAGCATCACACCAAAGATACTTAAAATAGTGGACATGCTGTAGTTCTTCTCCTTTCAAGTAAAAATCTTTCAGAGCAGGCAGATGTTTTAGAAAAGAACATGCAGACTGTTTTTTTGAGGAACACTGGGGGTTCACTCTGTATAAATGTCTATATTTCAACTGTCTGAAATCTCAGATCTTAACGAGTCATGTAGCTTATTAAAAGAATGAAACTAATTAACTCATTTTCATCAAATTTGGTTTAATATAAGTGAAATGCAACAATAACTATGAAAAGTCAAAATAACAGAAAGTGGTCCTACTCCTGCTGTCTGAGAATAAATTCCAATTCAACTCATTTGTATAAAACTTTTCCTGCTACACAGTATCCTAAAGTGCTTTCCATAAGTATAAAAAAATAAAAGAAAGATAAAAAAGTAGATAAAAATATAATAAATAGGAACAAATACAAGCTCAACAAAAACCTCCACAGTGAATGAAGCCTTAGCATCCACAGGCTGTTCAACAGGTGCAGGTTCCACAGAGCTGAAATGTGCCTTTTTGGGAACACAGCAGACCTGCAGCTGAGAGAGCTCTGCGGGGTCATAAACCATAAAACAAAAATAAACCTGATCAAAATGAAGGTTCAATTCCATTGAAGCTTACATAAAACAAATAAAAGAAACCTAAAGCTGACTGGAGCAAAGACTTCAGAATTGGACTGATGTGTCTTCTTGGTTAAAAAGCGCTGCAGTCGAGTTTTGACCAACTGCAGCGACTGAGGAGAATAATTCTAAATGTTATGATAACATGTAGAGTAACCATGTTGTGGTCTGGCTCGGATTATTGTCTGGAAAATAACATTGCACATTCAGAGATTACTTTTTTCATTTTAAAATCATGCAACGTTTTTAATAGCATTTTACTACTCAGATGACGCTAAAGTAAATGCTAGTCTGCTGCTTGGGATCACCTTCCTCATCACTTCTCCAGCACGTTGCACGCGCAACCCCCCCACCCCGCTGCCGCATGCATGCTCAAGATGTGAAAGACATGAAGGAAAAACTATGTGTTGTGTGTTCTTATATGAGATCTGAACTAAAAGAAGAAGAATAGGACTTTGAGAACACTCCCGGCCCCTCCTCCACTCTCAGTTAAAGTCCGCTGTTCATTTGAACACCGGAGCTCGCGCATTTTTCATCCTGTAGTGCACGAGGGACGCTCTGGCCGCAGAAAAAAGTCCATCAACAGCCTCCCCGGTGTTTTGGAGAGCTGTTCGTGCTCACTGCTCGTGCTCACTGCTCGTGCTCACTGCGCGTGCTCACTGCGCGTGCTCACTGTTCGTGCTCACTGCACGTGTTCACTGTTCGTGCTCACTGCGCGTGTTCACTGCTCGTGCTCACTGCTCGTGCTCACTGTTCGTGCTCACTGCGCGTGTTCACTGCTCGTGCTCACTGTTCGTGCACACTGCACGTGTTCACTGTTCGTGCTCACTGCACGTGCTCACTGCTCGTGCTCACTGTTCGTGCTCACTGCTCGTGCTCACTGCGCGTGTTCACTGCTCGTGCTCACTGTTCGTGCTCACTGTTCGTGCTCACTGCACGTGTTCACTGTTCGTGCTCACTGCGCGTGTTCACTGCTCGTGCTCACTGTTCGTGCTCACTGTTCGTGCTCACTGCGCGTGCTCACTGCTCGTGCTCACTGCTCGTGCTCACTGCTCGTGCTCACTGCTCGTGCTCACTGTTCGTGCTCACTGCTCGTGCTCACTGTTCGTGCTCACTGCGCGTGTTCACTGTTCGTGTTCACTGTTCGTGCTCACTGCGCGTGCTCACTGTTCGTGTTCACTGCTCGTGCTCACTGTTCGTGCTCACTGCGCGTGCTCACTGCGCGCGCTCACTGCTCGTGCTCACTGTTCGTGCTCACTGCGCGTGTTCACTGTTCGTGCTCACTGCGCGTGTTCACTGCGCTGCTCACTGTTCGTGCTCACTGTTCGTGTTCACTGTTCGTGCTCACTGTTCGTGCTCACTGTTCGTGTTCACTGCTCGTGCTCACTGTTCGTGTTCACTGTTCGTGCTCACTGCTCGTGCTCACTGTTCGTGCTCACTGTTCGTGCTCACTGTTCGTGCTCACTGTTCGTGCTCACTGCGCGTGCTCACTGCTCGTGCTCACTGCGCGTGCTCACTGCTCGTGCTCACTGTTCGTGCTCACTGTTCGTGCTCACTGTTCGTTTCACTGTTCGTGCTCACTGCTCGTGCTCACTGTTCGTGCTCACTGTTCGTGCTCTTCTCCGCCCGGCGTTCTTTCGGATTCTCTGAGCTGTAGCCCCGGCCTGGTGTCCCAGTCTCATGAGGGTCCGCTGGCGGACTGCATAGGTTGGTGCTTAGAACTTGGAGCGGACCAGAGGAATCCCACTATGAATAAACAAATATCATGAGGGCCGCCGGCAGATGCTGACTATGTACACAATATGATTAGCCCAGTGCTCTGAATGCCAAAGTGAAGAAATTCAATGAAGTATTTTGAAATCAATCCACAAATACTTGTTTTTGTGAGCAGAGAGGACCAAAAGCTCATTTTGTGTTTCACATTCTATTTAAGTTAAATGACAGCACAAAATCATCGTATATGATGATGATGCTGTATTTCCTATATGTGTCACAATAAAAAGAGTTGGAATATGAGAATGTGAATTTTATTTCATAATAATTACTTTTTAGGTGCTTTTCAAAAATATATATTATATATAATTGTTCATTTGTATTGAATCAGTTCAGTTAGTTGAGAAAACACACAGTTTGATGTAATGGGGAAAAAAAAAAATACTTGCCTTAAAATATCTTTTTTAATTTATTGTGTAGAAAAAACTAAGAAAAAAAATGAAATCATGACTTAGAAACTGTGAATCGAATCGTGGCTTGACTGAATCGTTACATCCCTCGTTACAGCATCTAAAAAGAAGATAAACTTCATCAGCATTTTGTGCAGATCTTCTCATTCAGCATAGATGCAGCTTCTGGAGCCGCCTGTATGCAGGCTCACCTCTCTCCACGGGGTCATAAATGTAACCCTCTCTCCTCAGTGAGGCGAACACTGAAGGCACAAGGTCAGCCAGCTGCTCGCCACCTCCTTCTCTTCCTCCAACACTACACAGTTAAATTTCAGTCAATAGTTTCCCACAAGTGTGCATCAAACTCTACACACAAAAAACGTACCTCACGCACGCAATACTGTCTCCACGCCCGCTCCCTACTCCTGCGTGAAACCTCTTCTCCGCGTTTGTGGGAGTATTCTTACACACCTAAAACTAGTTCTGCCCCTCATGGAGGACTGTGATCGTGGAGCTTCTCCTGTGATCCATCATGGGGTTGGAGAAACACAAAAAGAGAAACTCTAATAAAAGAGATTTAAACATTCACTTATTTGAATGTAGCCACGAGGGGACCCAAGCCGGTCCCAAGCCCGGATAAATACAGAGGGTTGTGTCAGGAAGGGCATCCGACATAAAATCTTTGCCAAATCAAATATGCGAATCAGACCTGATATCCATACCGGATCGGTCGAGACCCGGGTTAATCAATCAATCAATCAAACTTTATTTATAAAAGAGCACTTCTAATGTTTTTGGAGCTCGAAGCGCTGTACAATTAAAAACACAAACAAGCAAATAAATCAATCAATAAAAAGAGAGAAACCCAGTCCACCCTCCACCCACCTGCATTTCCGGGTTATTTTCTGAAGAAATCAAACACTTACTAGCTAGTTTTAACTCTGAAACACAAACTGTTTGAGAGGAATGTCATTCAAATGTGAGTTAGCTTATTTTTTACTCATATTATTAAATAATCTTATAAAATAGACAAACATTTACGTGTTTTCGGTAAATAATATCCCAATAAATGAAAATATTTTTCTTCAAGTGTCCTGTGGACTGGAGCTGATGATTCTGGAGGACCAAAGAGGAGAAAGTGTGAGGATGCTGGAGGTTCTGGTGATGTGGTCAGAGATCAAAGCTGCTCATCACATCAACAACAGTGGAGGACAGATGCAGAACTGGATGATGGAGCTGCTCATCCACTGACATTCAACCCCAGACACATCCCAGGTGTCCAACCACCTCTAAATGCAGAAAACCATCACCAGAAGAACAAAAATCCATTTAAGAAGTGGATTCATCTCCAAACTCCATTACTGTTGTTGTTTTTTCTAATCTTCAAAATAAAAAATGACATCAGAAATCGGATTTCTTTATTGCATTTCTTTAATTTCATCAAAAGAAATGAAACATACTGTAATGACGTTAAACTTCATCCTACAACAGAGTAGTCACGTGGTGAGTCATTCTCCACGATTAAATGAACATTTAATCATGAAGGCTCATTCTGTATTTGTAACGAATTTAGTCATTTTGATAGTAGGCTAATATAGATACGTACAGCATGTGTTGCCTTCATTATAAGGCTTTTAATTTTTTGTGGCTCCAGACAGAGGGGGGCCAAAAACGCTCCTAAAGCAAATTTGCCGCTGTGTTAAGGGCCCTAAAAATGTATTTTTTCATGGGGCCAAAAATCTCAAATAAAACATTTGGAAAAAAAATATTGGTGTTTGGCCAAAAAAATGAAAAATGTCTAAAGCTTTTTGCTATTATAAAAGGAAGAACTTATTTATTTTCAGCTTCAAATGTTCTGTCTTTTACGTTTCAAGACTCAAAATTTCAGTTTCAAAACTTTTTTTTTTTAGGTTTTTCTTTTTGTAGATTTTAGTAGAATTCTTCACAATAGATAAACCAGCATCATCCATGCAGGATTACATGTTTGACAGGCGGCGAGCAGCAATATTTAGGTTTGAAATATTAATGGCCTCAACATACAAAGACCCTTTGCTGGACCTTCAGTGCAGCCAGCTCCTCCTCCATCATGACGTTCCAGCATCTTTCCCACCAGAATGTCCTCAAAGTCAAACAGCTGCACAGGACATGTGCAGTAAGCGTTTATCATATTTGTAAAAGCAGCAAATAAAGGTTCTTAAAAAAAACTCAGACATGACACAAAAATAATGAAGCAGCATTTGACAAATAAATCTCCCTCATTTATCTGGGTTTCAGCATCTTTGCCAGATTTTGCAGCTATAAAGATTGAAGTTTCAGGTCACTGTCCAGGAAAGCATCAGTCTGACACTCAATCTCCTCAACCACAAGAAGGTCACTCGGTTCTTTCAGGTAACTTTCCAAAGGAGAACCAAAAAAAGAACAAAAAATCTCCGTTTTTGTAAAGTACACGGGTAAAATAAAGTTTCAACAAAGCGCAGAGGTTTACCTGTTTGAACATCCAGGTGTTTATTCTGCCCTGAACGGGTCCAGGAGTTCTGGTTCTGAACTTTCTCCAGACCAGCGGCTCTGGATGTGCGCTCCTCCTGAGTGCGCATGTCAGCAGAGTCCAGCTGAGCTCTGTGTCATCGGGAGACTCGGTCAGCCGGATCTGTCAGAATGTTGGAGAGTATGATTCCATGTGGTGGAACCACGCACGTGCGCATGACGTTCCACGAACGAACCGAACGCGAGCTCCGTTTCATTTAGCGCACTTTGATGCTGGAATGATTGACGGCAGGCTCGTGTCCACGTGCCAACCGCGTCCATATGATGACGTCACTGTCCGACCCGGTAATCACGTGACCAATATAAAGCCCTTTGAAGTCTGGATGAACATATCCCACGTGACGCTCGTTAGGTCGATACGTCAAACGACGTCATTTCGCGTCACTGACGTTTCCCTGACAAACCTATAAAACGCGGAGTGGAATCAAGGTTAGACACAACTTTCCAAAATCAAGACCTGTTTACTAAAGACAAATCTTCATAACTGAGGACGATTTAAAGAAACATTAAACCTAAAGAAAAGATGACAACCAACAGAAATAAAGACACTACACCTTTTGGTGTGAGAAAAGGCCATTATTTGGTCGGAAATCAGGGAATTTATAAAGTTTGTACATTCCTGGGGGAGGGAACCTATGGAAAAGAGGCCAGATGTACTAAACTGGGGAGTCAAGATTTGTATACAATTAAAATAATGAAAAGTGAACTAGCAGACCAGAGAGAGATAGAAATGATGAAAATGATGAAACACCTGGATACCGAGGAGAACCATCTGATTAAGATGTATGAATGCTTCTCCTTTCAAAATATGATTTGCATTGTGTGCGAGATCCTGGTAGAAAGCTTCCATGATTTTTTGGAGCACTATAGTTGTGACCTGAAAACTTCAGTGGCATCACCTCAATCTAACCACAACATCTCACCTTCTGAACCAAATGAAAACCTGGAAACACCGGTGTCAGATGGTTCAACGGCAAACGAAACAGACAAGAAAGAAGTCCCTCCTGCTGGAAGTGAGGATGAACCACCAACTCACTCGAGTCTTCACAGCTCATCTTGTGACTCGCTTGAGGAACCCGCGTCCCAAGAAAATTTGGAAATGATTGAAGAAATGTCACGTTTAATAAAAAAAGAGAATAAACCCTTTCGTGTTAAGAAAGGCCAACATCTGAAAGGAAACTTGGGAACTTATAAAATTGGTGAAGTCCTGGGAGAGGGCGGTTTTGGGACGGTGTCCAAATGCAGTAAATTGGACAGTCAGACGATGTACGCAATCAAATCATGAGGCAATGTCCAAGCAGGCAAGCAAGAGGTTGAATCCATGAAACTGATCAAAGATCTGGATCCGGATGAGAACCACTTGATAAAGATGCATGAATGCTTCGCACATCAAAATGTGATTTGCCTGGTGTTCGAGATCCTGGAAATAAGCTTGGAAGATTTCTTGTCAAAAATAAATGCAAACCGGTACTCTGCGTTATGTCAGAGCTATTGCTCAGCAGATGCTTCAGTCACTCAATGCACTCAAAAGTATTGGTGTGGTACACGGGGATGTAAATTAGATAACATCATGTTTGTGCATCCAGGGTCTTTGAATTTCAAACTCATTGACTTTGGTGTGTCTTTAGAGGTAACAGAACTTTCAACAGGACTGGACATTCATATAGCCCCATTCAAAGCACCTGAAATTATCCTGGGTCTCCCCTTGGATGAAGGTATTGACATGTGGGCACTTGGAGTCGTCTTGGGCTTCTGTTTACTGTGGAAATTATCCCTTCCCGGATGATATGACTATGAAACTATCAGAGCTCTGGTGCAGATATTTGGTGTACCAGACGAAGATTCTTAACGATGGATTAACAAGAAAAATATTTCACTTGGGACAACAAGAAAGATTGCTGGAGGCTGGTTCAGTCAAAATACGGGGCTCGATGTGAATAGAAAACATGTGACAAAACTTGATAAGATGACTGAAATTCATCGAAAGCGGTTTGATGATTACGATGACAATGACCACAGAGCTTTCATTGACCTTCTCAAGCGTATGCTGGAGGTCAATCCTGAAAAAAGAATAACACCCAGTCAAGCTCTTGCACATGACTTCATAACCATGAAGCATCTGTCAGAAGACAGGCCTGCTGCCCAGCTGAAGACACCCGAAAAACAAAAAAGGGAAAAGAAAAATAAGAAGAAAAGAAAGTGAGGAGTAAAAAGTGGTTTTAGGGGTTTTCTTGGGGTATTTTATGACCTTTTTAGTTTTTTTTCTTACCAATTTTTTTATCTTTAGCGTAGTTTTTTATATTTAGCTTAGTTTTTTATACATAGCTTAGGTTTTTCATCTTTAGCTTAGTTTTTTACATAGCTTAGTTATAGGTTAGTTTGTATTAGTTTAGTTCTGTGGTAGGGAACCCTGGCCGTCTAGAACAACCTTCCTGCATGTTTTCCAATATACCCTGCTCTAGCATGCTCTGGCTGGACAAACCTGAACCTGGTAATTGTCATGAGTCTCTACTCATGACTGATTACCTGGTTCAGGTGTGTCCAGCCAATAAGATCATGCCAGAGCAAGGTATGTGGTAAAACATGCAGGAGGGGGCCTGGTAGGGTTCCCTACCCTTAGTTTAGTTTAGTAGTTTTTTTTATTAGTATATAGGTTAGTAGTGTGAATGAATGAATGAATGTGTGAGTGAATGTGTGAATGAATGAATGAATGAATGAATGAATGAATGTGTGAGTGAATGTGTGAATGAATGAATGAACGAATGTGTGAATGAATGAGTGTGTGAATGAGTGTGTGTGTGTAATGCAACCACAAGAAGGCACAAACTAGTGTACTCTTGTGCCGGTCCCAAGTCCGGGTAAATGCAGAGGGGTGTGTGAAAGCAAAAACAAATCTAAATACGTGAATCCCAAACACTATTCCCAGATAGTGTCAGTGTTTTCCAGGCCAAAGTTTTCTGAAAACCGTCATGAACTTCAATGCCTTTTCTCAACCCATGTGATTGGAAACTGTCCCAGTTACTGTTGGGTGAAGGCGGGATACACACTGGACAGATTGCTATCTGGTCACAGAGTTTTTTGAGCTGGAAGGACGGCTACGTTAGCCAGCTGCCCGGTGGATAGCTCAGTGAGCTAGTGCTAGCTCCCCGTGCTCCGGCAGAGATAATAGCTGTTGCTGCTGCTCAAACTCAGACAGAGCTGATGGCAATCGCTGTTGTCCAGGCGCCCTGCAGATCTAGCGAGGTCTACTGCCCAGGCTGCGGGTCCCTGGGCAGTGTAGCCCACTCTGCTTGCCCGCTGGCGGTTATCTGCCCAGCAGCCCGGCGATCCGCCACAAGTGCCGTTGTAGCACGCGGAACCGCTCTAGATTCATGGGCTCATGAAGTTTTTCTTATTTTCATCAAGACAATAATAAAAATGTCTCCCAGTTTTGTTTTTATTTCCCCCCTCTCAGGTTAAAGCTCAAACTGAGCCACAGACAGACAGAGATAGTTTTAAAACGGCCTGCAGAGACTCTGAAAGATCTGGTGAAAACAAACAGCAATGTGCTTGCTGGTGCCTCTGTAGAGCTCTCCTAAACATATCAACCCAAGCTACTCGCTCAACATCATCCATGATGTGACAACGGATGAATTCCAGATCTACTTCAGCGGCAGAAGCGAATTTGACGTCCATCGTGTTTGGTGTGAATGCATCAAAAGATAGTGATGCAGATGTGGGCGGAGCTACAGGGTGGCAGTGGCTGCTGCCCCCCCAGCAAAATCTTTGCCACCCCAATTTTTAAGTCATCATTGACCAAAAATCTCTTACTCGACAGAGAAGTTTCTCTCCTCAAACTAGTTTTCCTGAAAATGGATCCAAACTAGCATCGCATTCCTCCCTTCCCTCCCGCCGCTTTAATTTCAATATTACCTCGAAACTTTCTTCAATCATTAGTTTCCTGTAGACGGGTCAGAGTCGACGCACGTTTCCAATCTTGTTTAGCCGGCTGGAGCGTCTTTTATTCTGGCAAAATTTCCAATCTAAGGTAAGTTGAGCAAAGATAAAAAATGCAAATGTTTATTGATTACTTGTGTCATTATTACAAAGCAGTTGAGTATTTATGATTATACTTTGAAAGATATAGTGATCATTTTGGTTTGTGCAACTGCAGGACATGCAGATGTTTTGCTTTCACAGAACTTTCTGCCAGCCGAGCTATCAGACCTGCACGGCTGCAGCTCTCTTCTTCTTCTTCGAACTCTCTAGATCAGTGGGTAGCAAACATGCAAGCTCATCTAGTGATAATATAATCCACATGTTTGTCTTTCATATGCCTCCAGAATATTTTTCATCTGTGAAGTAAGTTAAGACATTTTCAGATGACAACTCGTCAGCTTTTTATTTTTTTAATATGAAAGTTTTTATTTAGAATACAATATGAATGTCAGCTTTTTATGAAGAATTTTTTTGTGTCTAATTATCCACTAAACAATTGTTTCTGTATTCTCCATCTCCTGCTAACTCCATTAGAAAGTAACACTTCAAAACAGTGAACGCTGGAACATGAGGTCACATGACCGGTTTTTAGCAAGCTGATTGGTAGAAGCCAATGTCTACAGACAGGAGCAGATGTTTTATGATTTAATCAAATGGAAATAAATATCGATATCAAATGTCATTTAATTCCTTTAGTTCTGTTGACCAGACTTGCAAGGATAACTTCCTTTCTAGAATTGGACAAATAATGAGAACGTCATGACACCTTAAACACTCTAATCTTTGATCCAGGTCACAACATTTTTGTTGTTTTGTTGTTTATTCAGGGATAATGTGATCATGTGATCACTTAAAATGCCTTGAGTTTCTTATTCTTTGACCTATATGAATTATCTTCATAATTCTTGAAGTCATTTCCAGTGACATAAAGATCAAAGCAATCTAGTAAATGAAAACATTTTAGTCACGTATCTATGTAAATGCAGCGCTGAAACGTTTGAGACTCGTGCATATTTTCTTTGGAAACAGCTGTATCACAGAATACTTGTGGTCACTTTACAAATATTGTAGTAGAGTAAATTAGATTTCTGTCTGTTGTTGTTCCATAGATGTGTTTTAAAAATGATCTTGGCTTCATTCTATAGAAAACAGCACATGGACTTTGGTGCAGCGCTCCACCTGAGGACAGTCAGGACAGATGTCTCCTCATGGACCAGCAGGTGATTCCAAAATCATGAGGAGCAGAGTTTCTTCTTGTTTGTGATCCTCATGAATGTAACTATGTAAGCATATTGAATAGATAAACTGCTGCTCTGTTCTAAATGTATTTGTTTTAAACTAGGTGATGGAAGCAGCAGTGATGACAGTGTGATGAAGACTCTGAGACCATCAGAAACATTGAAGCATCAGAGCAGCAGCTGAAGGAGGGAAACCAACTTAGAACGTCAGTTTGAGAGGAAGATCCGCTGAGGTCCAGCCAAAGTCCTCCCCACAGAGAGTCCGAACAGAGGCTGAAGGATCTGATCCGAGGTGGTGAATGAGGATCGATGCTGAAGATTTTAACAATGAAAGAGCCAGACTCTAATGTGGAGAACGCAAAATTCATTTGTGTTGAACAAAACAGCAACCGCTTTACTTTAGTTCATAATGAGGCTGAAACAAAACACACTTTCTACATTAAAGGAACAATTACACAGAGTTTTGCGCTGTGTGTTTTTTTTGTTTGTGTTTTTTTAGTTCATGGTTTAGTTCTGTCAGTCATTAGAGTGAAAATACTGGAAATAACTGTATGAATAAAACTCTTTTCATGCTGCAGATGGTTACAGGTGTTCTGTTTAATCATACAGTAGATGCTGCTTGTCTCTGATTACCCACAAACCTAAATTTATATCTATTTTATGGATTTTTGCCAAATTTACGATTTCAACTTTATTTAGCATCCAATTAAATACAAAAACATTTTTTTAGAGTTAAAAAATAAAGTCAGGTGTTGATGGGATAGAGATCTGCCATCTTGGGAACATCTGGCTTGGCACGCCAGAACTGGCAATCTCTGCAGTTGCGTTGATGCCTACGAATTGCCTCTCGACCTCGCAGGACCCAGTACTGGCGTCGCATCTCAGCTAACACCCGTTCTGGTCCTGGATGGAGAAGCTTGTGATCGAAGTCCTGGATCAGCAACTTAGTTATCTGATGTGCTGGGTCTAAAATGACTGGATGGAGAGCATCCCCTTCTAGATCAGTTGCTTGTCGCAGTCTTCCTCCAATACGAAGTAGCCCTGTAATTTTGTCGTATTCAGGTGAGAGAGTGACCAAACGACTGTCAGCTGGAATGGGTCGACTGGCCTCGACAGCTTTTAACTCATCAGGGAAAGAATCTTCCTGAGCTCGAGCCAAGAGTGCCTTCTCGACTGAGAGGTAGATGTTTGCATCCACAGTTTGGCCTACACCTGAAGCGGCCGCCCCATGAAGAGAAGTGACAGTAGCCTGGACTAAATCCTTCCAAGTTTGGAACTGAGTTGGATCAGGAATGTCTTGGTTCTTAGCCTCTGATGCAAAGAATATTAGCGTAGACTTCTTGAGTTCGGTCGCATCAGGCTCAACTGCTGTTGCTGTGGCCATAGTTGGCCATTGGTCAGGAGGCTGATGAAGGAAATCCGGACCACTTATCCATCTGTGAGGATGAGTCAAATCTGAGAGCCGCAGACCACGTGTTATGTCATCTGCTGGATTTCTTGCAGATTCAACATATCTCCAGCTTGATACATCAGTGAGAGTTTGAATCTCTGCCACACGTGTGCCGACAAATACCTTGTAGCGGCATGATTCAGATCTCAACCACTGTAGCACTGTGGTTGAATCTGACCAAAGGAAGGTCTGCTGGATGGGTATGGTAAGCTCTGTATGTATGAGCTTGGCGAGCTGAGCACCAGTAAGTGCAGCACTCAGTTCTAGGCGTGTCATGCTCAGGACCTTCTTCGCGCTACTCGCGCGATCTGGCCATCACGATCAAAGATGTGTGGATGTGATTGTGATCATCGGCTGTGCGCATGTAAGCGACGGACCCGTACGCCCTCTCTGACGCATCACAGAAAATGTGCAGTTCCCTAGTTGTGGTAGTCTCATCTGCACATAGTGGTGCGTAGGTTCGTGGGAACTCAAGGCGGCTGATCTCAGGAAGCTCACTCACCCAAACAGTCCACTGCTCCCTGAGAGACTCGGGTTCAATCGGATCATCCCATCCAATGTTTTGCTTCCAAATATCCTGGATGAGGACTTTAGCCCTGGTGGTAAAGGGAATGATGAAGCCCAGTGGATCATACTGGCTTGCTAGGGCTTTGTAAATGTTCCTCATGGTTGGCTCAAGGTGGTCTGCAGGACGAAGCTTGAAACATAGTGTGTCACTGAGACAGTTCCACTGGAGCCCTAAGGTTGGCTCCAGCAAGTCACTACTTCCCTTAGACAAACTCAGTTCGAAGCGCTCTGATTTGGCTTCGGGGGGAAGGTGCTCGATCACTGCTGGCACATTACTCGCCCACTGTCTGAGGTCGAATCCTCCTTGCAGGAGAAGTTGGCGTAGGTTGTCAACGAGAACTTTGGCTTCAGCAGTAGTGCGGGTGCTATGCAGACAATTATCCACATAGAAGGAGTTCTCCACGATCTCTGTCAGGTTGGACTTATCGCCACAGCTGTCCCGATACGGGCGCTGGAGTGGCTAAATCGCGCGCAACAGGGGCTACAGGTAGTCCCGAATGGAAGCACCTGCCATTCGTAAATGATTGGTCTGTCCTCCCTTTCCATTTCCCTCCAGATGAATCTCAGAACAGGCCTGTCAGCGGGTTGCAAGCGAATCTGATGGAACATAGCTTTTATGTCACTGCTGACAGCAACTGAGTGCTGACGGAACCTCAGCAGGACACCAAGAAGGGAAGGCCCCAAGGTCGGGCCAGGCAGCAATAGCTCATTCAGGGATTGCCCTTTGTATTGGAAAGAACAGTCGAACACAACTCTATTCTTTCCGTTGTGGTGGACTACATGATGTGGTAAAAACATGACTCTGCTGACTGATCGGCATCCTCTGGTAAGACCTTGGATATATATCCTGCTTCCTCCAGCCTTTGGATCTCAGAGCAGTAAGACTTAGCTGTGTATGTAGGATCCTTAGCAAGCCTCCGCTCTGTGCTGCGGAGCCTGGGAAGTACTGCTTCCACAGGAGCCCGAAGAGAGCTATTAGTCTTACGGCGAAGAAGAGGTGTAGCGTACCGTTGAATGCTGTCGGAGGGACGAATAAAGCGATCTTCCGCTGGGGAGACGACCAGGTACAGGAAGCAGAGGCCAGGGAGTGTGTACACAGATGTTTTTTATTATGACAATAATAATAAAAAAATAATAAAAAAAGATAAAAGGGCTTTGTAAAAGCTCAGGTAAAAAAAGACACGCTAGCTTTAAAAGGGCATAAAAAAAGTTCTTGAAGTGGAAACCACCTTCAATAAAAGTGATCAACGTCACGAAAAAAAATAAAAGCGTACAGCACCGCAAGTCCCCTTAAAATAAATGGCGAAGCAGATAAAAAGAGTCACAAGTAGGTGTCACGCCGCTCTCCTCCCACCCGACCCAACTTAGCATCACAAACACATAACTCCAAACGAAGTAAAAACAACCCCCAAACCGTGCATTATAATAACTCAAAAGTACAAGAACTTCACTAAAAACATCAAACAAAAAGGGGATGCTAAGGTTGGCGGGTTCAAGAGAAAGTTTGGCCACTTAGCTCCGTTCATGGGGGTGTGGAGGGGAAGAAAGCTCAGCCCGGGCTGCTGCTATGGAGGTGCGTGTCCGTCTGCACGCTGCTACGGAGCACCGGGCTCTCTGAGACTGGAGGTCCAAAGCCAGAGTCTGTCGCAGAGTCGGACGCCGGAACACCGCTGGGGCTGGAACTGAAGTGCCGCTGGGACCGGAACCGGAGTGTCGCTGAAGCCGGCGCGTCGCTGTTGCTGGAGTCGATGCGCCGCTGATCTTCTCCGAGCAGATCCTCCGCTCCGAGCACGCCCTGCAGCCCCAATTCGCGAGTCCTCTAGGCCGTGTTCCGCTCCTGCTGCTTTGGGTCCTGCGTGTTGCGTGCCGCCGTCGTCCTTTTTTCCAGGTAAACCACTGTGGAAAGAAAAACTCTCTAGGTGTTGCCCCGCCCACCCCTTCACAGGTGCCTCGCATCAGTCTCATCCTGTGCACCAGCTGACACTCCCCCCAACTGTAATGGTTCTAGTCCCTAGAACTAGTCACAAAATCTTTGGGGCCTTTGCCTGTTTGTTCGCTGGGAGCGTCTTAGTTCTGGGAGTGGAGCACCCTGGTCTAATTCGGCAGGCGGGAGAGGAACAGCAAACCCCCAAACTGTGGGGCCGCACTGTGGTGCAAGATCAGGCCGATCGTTCTGCACCATTTTGGGGTTAAGACAGGGTAAGCAGGGCCTCAAGTTGTTTCGGTGCAGAACACGTTCCGGGCCATCTTTGCCTTCCGGACGCACCCTGTACACAGGGTGGTCTGGAGACGGCTGACCCACAACAACCTGTGGCTCACTATCCCATCTGTCGCTAAGCTTCCCTTTTTCTCTTCTCCTGTGGTCTAAGACCAACACACGTTCTCCAGGAAGAAGAGGAGAAAACTTAGCAGTCTGGTCATAGAACCTCTTGTTCTCCTTGGCCGCCTGTTGTAGGTGGGCCGAGGCTCTGCTGTAAGCATAGGTTAGTTGTTGGTGGTGTTTACTCACCCACTCTGTTGTGGTACTGGAGCCCTCGGACCCACTACCCCAGTCAACATGTCCACAGGGGTCCTAAGGTGGCGGCCAAACATCAAAAAGGAAGGTGCATATTTGGTGGAAGTGTGGACAGTGTTATTGTAGGACTGGACCAACCCCGGGAGGTGCCCCACCCAGTTACTGTGCTGCTCGACTTCCAGTGTCCCCAGCATGTTCAACAGTGTCTGATTGAACCTCTCACAGGCTCCGTTTCCCTGAGGGTGATAAGGGGTAGTGCGGGTTTTACGGCACCCATAAACCAAACATAGTTCTTTAATCAGCCTCGACTCAAAATTTGGGCCCTGATCTGAGTGAAAGCCTTCAGGACACCCAAAAGGCTGAATGACATGTGTCCACAGAGCACGGGCTGTAGAGATAGCCGTCTGATCTACAGTTGGAATGGCCCATGCATATTTTGTGAATAAATCCGTCACGACCAGAATGTTCTGAAATCTGTCTGTAGGACGGCTCAGTGACAAAAAGTCCATTGCTACAATGTGCATAGGAGCTTTGGCTGTGAAAGGGGCTAGAGGTGCGCGGACATTTGCTTTAGCTTTGTGGAGCACACAACGGGGACAGGTTTGAGTGAATGCTTGTACTGTCTGCTCCATCTGAGGCCAAAAAAAGTTCCTTCTAAGTATGGTGAGCAGGCGTTCTGTACCTGGATGTCCATCACGTTTGTGGCAAAACTCCAGCAGGGCTGGAATCTTCGCCTCAGGGACTACTATTTGGCGGAGGTCTTCACAGGTTGATGAATCCCTCACCCTCCTGCACAACACTCCTTCCACCAACTCAAGCCTCCTCCACTGGTGCAGCAGTCTCTTTGTTGGTTGGGGGAGGGACTGCCTTTGAGCTGGGTCAGGCAACCCACCTTGCTTTAAATAGTCCTGAACCTGGGAGATTGTTGAGTCTCCCTCTTGGTCCAGTCTCCATAAGCCTGGGTCCCATCCCCAGCTGGTGAATGTGTCCTCACTCCGGCCCAAAACTTCCATTGCGTGTACAACCTGGGCAGCATCACTCGCAGGGCTCTGTGTGGTGGCACCTGAAGGGGCAGCAGGAAACCTAGACAACACATCTGCATTAGTGTGATCCCTCCCTGGTCGATACTGAATGACATAGTCAAAGTTGGCCAGCTGGGCAACCCATCTTTGTTCTACAGCCCCCAGTTTCGCCGTTTGGAGATGTACAAGAGGGTTATTGTCGGTGACCACAGTGATTTTTGCACCCCACAGATAGTCTTTAAACTTTTCCACCAGGGCCCACTTCATGGCTAGCAGCTCCAATTTAAAAGAGCTATAATTCGCGTCATTGCGCTCAGAAGGGTGGAGGCTTCGACTAGCATACGCAATGACCCGCTCCATCCCCTCCTGCTCCTGGGCCAAAACAGCACCCAACCCACAGTTACTGGCATCTGTATAAACAGTGAAGGGTTTGGTGAAGTCTGCAAAGGCCAAGATTGGTGCTTGGAGCAGGTGCTGTTTGAGCTGCTTAAATGCCAAGTCACAGTCCTCAGTCCATTGCACAGATGGAGACTGGCGGCCCCGGGTCCTAGAAGAGCCTCGCAGGAGTTCATTGATGGGTTTAGCAATCTTTGCAAAGTCTTTTATGAACCGCCTATAGTAACCCACAAAACCCAGGAATGATCTTACTTGCCTGACTGTGGTGGGAGGCTCCCAACTCTGGACAGCGGCCGTCTTTTCTGGATCAGGTGCAACTCCTTCACTGCTGACCTCATGTCCCAGGAATTTCACCTTCTTTTGGAACAGCCTACACTTTTCAGGGCGAAGCAGGGAGGCCATATCGTCCGAGGGCGGCTCAAACAACGCGTCCAGATGATCCAGGTGTGATGAAAAGTCTTTGGAATAAACAATCACATCGTCCAGATACACGAGGGCCGAGTCTGTTAGCTGATCCCCAAACAGCGCTGCATTAGTCTCTGAAATGTTGCAGGGGGCATTACAGAGCCCAAAGGGCATCCTTTCGAACTCGAATAATCCAAATGGGGTGTAAAGGCTGTCTTCTCTTTGTCCCTCTCCTCCACCTCCACCTGCCAGTAGCCACATGGCAAGGTCCAAGGTGGAGTACCACTCAGCTTGAGTGAGGCTAGTCAAAGAGTCTTCGATTCTGGCAGAGGAAAAAGCGCCTTATGAGTGACCCGATTCAATTTTCGATAGTCCACACAAAAGCGCCAGGCACCACATTTCTTTTGAACAAGGACTATGGGAGCAGCCCAAGGGCTACTGCTCTCTTTTACAAACCCCCTGCTCGAGCATGCCTCTGTAAAAGGCTGCGGATTTCTTTATAAAGAGTGGGAGGAACAGGCCTATACCTCTCTTTAATAGGTTCTGCATCCCCTGTGGGAATCCTGTGCTTCACAACATTAGTGCGTCCATAATCTTCCTCGTGCTTGGCAAACACATGTTCCCACTTGTGTAGTACCCGCTCAAGCTGCTGTTGTTGTTCAACTGCTAGGCCATCCCTTTTACACAAGGTGCAGGTTCGTGCCCCCCTCTAGTCCTGACTGGCCACCCTTGGCATCAACAATAGCCACCTCCACAACACCAGGACTTATTTCTGCTAAGGAAACTTCTCGGCTCCCTTTTTGTTGTCGGGGCTAATTGGACAGACAGTGGCTATTCTTGGGCACGACCAAGAGGACAAGGGAAGGGGTTAACGTTCCTCAGCTGTTTGATGGAAATCTACCTCGGCCCATTGTCACAGGGACTTCGCAGCCTCAAAGTTGCTACCTTCAGGCAACGGTTCGACCAAGGCACAAACATTTTGTCCACAGGGCCATGAGGAGGCCTTAGCCCATACCAAAACTTCACTTTGTGGTGGCACGCTCACAGCTGACCGATGGCTAGACGCACCACCCTGGTCAAAGGCTGCTTGGCTGAAACAGCTTGAATACGCTGACAATCAGCAAACAAATTATCCCAAGCTAGTTTCTGAGGTATGCTACTTCTGGGTGGGGATTTAAGTTTTTGAAAAAGTTCTCCTCAACAATCAGAAATAACATTCATCCCCAAAATGGCCTTCTTTGCACCCATATAACTGTCCTCCACCACTACCACCCACGGTTAGGGACCCGGACCCCCCTATTTGAAAGTCCAACGTGATGTAACCTGTGTAAGGAATACTCAGCCCATTTGCAGCCCGTAGTTTAAGCCAGGGCAACGCCCCCCTTTTCCGTCTTTCCTCAAAAAGTTCTTTGCATAGGCCCTCACTAAAAAGTGTCACTTGTGATCCAGTATCTAGTAAACACTGAAATTCAGTGTCATCAACTTTCACTGTGACATACGGACAGGTTTCAGTAAACTGCGCTGCGGCTGAAGGACTAGGTGGGTCAACACTAGGGGATCCGGTCACCTGACCCACGGTGGCCGGAAAATCTAAAAATCCTGGCTGGGAGCCCTAGAGCGGCATTCGCGCCTAAAATGTCCTACTCCTTTACAGGCGGCACAAATAGGGCGACCCTGCTGATCCCACTCATAATTGTGAAAAGCCCTAGGCCCTCTGTCTCCATTTCTGGCCCTCCAACTGGGTTCTGGTCTTGGAGAGTCATGGGTTATTCTAGCATTTTTAAACTGAGACAAAACATCTTTAGTCATTTCCACCATTTGTTCTCTCACTTCTTTAAGAAGTTCATCCTTAAGTTCTTTTTTCCAGTCTGTAGTTTGCGTGTGTAGCACCTGTTTGTCCACAGACATGCATGAAGACGAAGTCCACTGTTCGGCTTGCTCCTCCTCCATGACAAGCGCTTCCATTTTGACTTCGTCAAATGACAGTCGGGGTGTCTTCCTCACAAGACGGCGCAGTTCTTGTCGGAGAGAACCATCTCTCAGTCCCATAACGAACTGGTCTCGTAGGACAGCATCTCCCTCCCCCAGTCCAGCATCTTTTCTCTGTTTCAGGGTGAAAAAGAGTTCTCGTAACTGGAGAGAAAAGGATTTAAGGGACTGTTGTGGTTGCTGTCTACAGTTAAAAAAAACGTGTGCGCAATACCGAAACATGAGTATTATCTCCATACAAATCAAATAGAACATCAAATATCTTCTTAGGAGTGTCCCGCAAAGATTTTTCTAAAGTCAGTATTTCCCTCAGTGCTTCACCTTCCAGAAAATTCAATATAAAGTCTGCTTTTAGAGAGTCTGCCAGTGGTTGAAAACTTATCATGCATTCTACTTGGCGCTTCCACTCGCCAAATTTAACTCTAGACTCCTCTCCATTGAATTTCTGAACCCATGGACTGCCCATAAAGAATGGCATCATTGCTGGTGGACCAGACTCAGTGGCTTGCTCCATATTAAAGTGCCCAGACACTCAACCCAGCGGAGATCCTGCCAACAACGCCAAATGTCGGAGGGACGAATAAAGCGATCTTCCGCTGGGGAGACGACCAGGTACAGGAAGCAGAGGCCAGGGAGTGTGTACACAGATGTTTTTTTATTATGACAATAATAATAAAAAAAATAAATAAGAAAAGATAAAAGGGCTTTGTAAAAGCTCAGGTAAAAAAAAGACACGCTAGCTTTAAAAGGGCATAAAAAAAGTTCTTGAAGTGGAAACCACCTTCAATAAAAGTGATCAACGTCACGAAAAAAAATAAAAGCGTACAGCACCGCAAGTCCCCTTAAAATAAATGGCGAAGCAGATAAAAAGAGTCACAAGTAGGTGTCACGCCGCTCTCCTCCCACCCGACCCAACTTAGCATCACAAACACATAACTCCAAACGAAGTAAAACAACCCCCAAACCGTGCATTATAATAACTCAAAAGTACAAGAACTTCACTAAAAACATCAAACAAAAAGGGGATGCTAAGGTTGGCGGGTTCAAGAGAAAGTTTGGCCACTTAGCTCCGTTCATGGGGGTGTGGAGGGGAAGAAAGCTCAGCCCGGGCTGCTGCTATGGAGGTGCGTGTCCGTCTGCACGCTGCTACGGAGCACCGGGCTCTCTGAGACTGGAGGTCCAAAGCCAGAGTCTGTCGCAGAGTCGGACGCCGGAACACCGCTGGGGCTGGAACTGAAGTGCCGCTGGGACCGGAACCGGAGTGTCGCTGAAGCCGGCGCGTCGCTGTTGCTGGAGTCGATGCGCCGCTGATCTTCTCCGAGCAGATCCTCCGCTCCGAGCACGCCCTGCAGCCCCAATTCGCGAGTCCTCTAGGCCGTGTTCCGCTCCTGCTGCTTTGGGTCCTGCGTGTTGCGTGCCGCCGTCGTCCTTTTTTCCAGGTAAACCACTGTGGAAAGAAAAACTCTCTAGGTGTTGCCCCGCCCACCCCTTCACAGGTGCCTCGCATCAGTCTCATCCTGTGCACCAGCTGACAATGCCATCTACTGTTACTCTGGTGGTGGTCTTTTCCAGTACATTGAGAGCTTGCTGATCCTCCTTTGAATGAGTGGCGACTTTCTCACTGTATGGCAAAGTGTCCATTTTCCATAGGCGCTCCACATTGGTGAGAAGCTCTCTGGAAACTGAGGTGGTGGCAATGTGCAGACATTGCTGGATTCCAGGTGAGATATGCGTTGCATCAACTGGCCCTTGGAGTGACCAGCCCAGCTGAGTACAGATGGCAACAGGTCCACCTGGTGGTTCTGCATACACCGGTTGAATTAGGGTAATCAGATGCGGCATATCTGCCCCAATTAGAAGCAGAGGTTGGACACCATTCACTGGTGGTAAGGGAAGGTCTCTGAGGTGCTTGTATTTCCGCTGCAGCATAGCAACTGGGTAAGTGTGTTCAGCAAGAGCCAACTCTTCTGCGGTGAAGGCATGAGGGATCAGGTACTTCTCTGATGGCTGTAGGAGTGATGATACTTCCAGGGAGACTGAGGCTCCCTTGAGTTCAGTCACACTTTGGTGCACAGTCTGCAGTGGTAGGATCTCTGGATGACAGACGAGATTGAGCTGGTGCACTACTTGTGGCAGGACAATGCTCCGCTCTGAGCCGTCATCAAGAACTGCATACGTCTCCATCCTTTGGTTGCCATTATAGAGTAGGACCTTGACCACCTTCAGCATTACCTTTTGAGATCTGTTGGGCCGGTCCAGGTATACCTTCGTAGGAGGCAAACTGAGAGTATACACTTTCTTTTTGGTTTCTTGGACTGATTCATGCAGGACAGTAAGATGATTTTCCTTGCAGGTCTTGCAAGGGCGCTTCAGCGTGCAGCGGTCAACTGAGTGATTGCGTCCACATTTCCAACACCGTTTGTCATCCTTGAGCCACTTCAAGATCCGCTCAGTGTTTAGCTTCTTGAACTCCTCACAGGAATTAAGATAATGGTCGTAATTGTTGCAATATGGACAATAAGGCTTGGTCTTGGATTTGACCTTTGCTGGTGTAAACCTTGAAGCTGTAGACTCTCCTGTGCTCATTTTCTCAGTCGCATTGAAGTACATAGTCACTGGTTTCTCTTTAGGTCGAGTCACCTGCTGATCTCTCCTTGGCTGTCGGGTGGTATCATCATGATACAGTGTGGCTGCTCGGCTAGATATGCGCCTCACTTGAGACTTCTGAAGCCATGTGGCCAAGTCTAGAAGGGTGTAGGTTCTGTCAGTACCAGTCTGTAGAATACCCTGACGTAAACAATACTCAATAAAGCCATCCCTGTAGGTGGGAGGCATTTTGCTGAGCAGGCGATCGACATGGGAGCCGCACTGTAGCTCATATCCATTCTGTCCTTCCAAAGACCTCAACATGCCCACCAAAGACTGGACAGACAAGGCAAATGAGTCAAAGGCGTTGGCATCACCCATCTTGAGAACAGGGGTGTTGAGTATGGCACCTAGCTCACTCTGGACCAGCTGTCTTGGCTGCCCATATTTATCTTGTAGTGCTTGCAGTGCATTCGTATATGGTGTTGGGTCATGCATGAATGCCTTTGCCAGCTGCAGTGCACTGGGGAGCTTGATGTGTCCTAGCAAGACTTGATATTTATATTGCTCGCTGAGATGAAGGTGGCTTCCAAGTACATTGTCTAGTGCGAGCTTGAGTAGAGCAAAGTCACTCTCCCGACCACTCTCAAACACTGGCAGAGAAGGTCGAGGAATACCAAGGGTTGTTGCAAGGAGTAGTTCAGCTCCGGGTAGTGATGCATAACCAGGGTAGGGAGCAGGAAGAACTGGAGCAGGTTGTTGCCCATGGTAAATTGAAGAGAGTGGTGGAGCTCTTTGCCCGACATGCTGAGGAATGTGAAGTGGTTCCGCTGTTGGTTGGTTGCAACAGTAAGCAGGTCGGTGCTCTGCAGAAGACTGTGACACTCCTGGATTGGCAGAAGTTGGGTTGAAATAGGAATTTGGTACTTGACCTGGGCCACTAGGAGGGTTTAATTCAGTAGACGGTGCCATTTGTGGCATCGGATGAGCTAGAGGTGTTGAACTGATGACACGAGTCGCTGGATTTGCTGAAGAAGCAAAGATTGCTGGGATGGCAGCAGGTTGCAGCATTGGCTGTGGTCCAGTAGGTGTCACTGTAGAGGCTGGAATGACTTGTTGAATCAGCTGTGGAGGTTGACTGTGTACAACAGAAGCTGATGGTCGAGGCAACTGAGTTGACAGCGGTGACTGGAATGTTGATGTCATTGGGTTGACCTGTGTACTCTGTGCTGGAAGTGGTAAGTCCATGAAATGGTGTGACTTGGCAGAAGGCGCAGGTGAAGGTGACTGATCATGGGAGAGCAATGAAGAACGAAGCTTGGCAATTTCAAGGTCCTGCTCCGCTCTCGCTAAGCGCTGTTGTCGCTCTAGCTGCTTAGTGAGTGCTTCTCTAGCTTTGAGTGCCTCCTCTTGAAGTCGCTGTGCTTCTTTAGCTTGTTCATCCAGCCGTCTGCACTCCATATCAGCTTGTGTCTCTTGCGTAATTAGACGTCGGACATCTTCCAATTCCAACTGCTTTATTCTCTCCTCCAAGATTGCAGCTTGCGCAGTTGACAGACCCTGAGTGGGATATGTCCCAACGGAGTAACTCGTACGCTTACTAGATCTGCTGTGGATGTATGAACTCTTGTTGGATGACGTGCTCGATTTGTTGCTGTAGTGGCTGGCGGAGCGGGAAACAACAGGTGGAGCTTGGTGCATGGGTGGCTGAAATCCAACTTGGTAGTCCTCCAAATAAGCAGGTAAGCGGTGGCTCCTCTGTGGACGGCTCCGGTGCTCATGCGGGGTGCTCAAGCCTCGCATTGGGAATCTTCTTTGGTTGAGAGCGGCTCAGGATTGTCGAGGGGGAGTCAGCCTCTGCTAAACCTGGTTCAAGAAATGACTTTGATTCCGGTCAGACGAATTGACGCGGAGAGAGACTGAGGTTTCCTCTTTTATTGAAGGATGAACAGAGTGGACTGCAGCAGTTGGTAGTTAGCACAGGGTTTTGGATGTGCGCATAGTCAGTTGCTTTGAGGATGGATGTGTCTTTGGATAAGTGTGTGTGTGTGTGGTCTGGAACAAATAACAAATAAAATGTGTTACAATAAAGTCTTTCTGATGTTCGACAAATCCTATAACATGACCAAATAAACTGCTTGTAAATATGTGACTTAAGTATGACAGAGAGGTCACTAACGTAAGGCTTAACACAATAATTCTCTATAAACACTCAAAATTAGCTGAGTTGTTCAAATAAACAGATCTTAGTAAAGAAAATTCAGTCAACTTAGTCTTTCACAATATATTTTGCAGTTAAAATAATAAACTGAAAGAATAATCAAAGTATCAATGATTAAGAGGCAGAAATAACTTACATTTCCTCAAGAACGCACACATAAAGTAAAAAGAACAGGTGAACACCCAGTCAGTCCTTATAGCTTCTCAGCTTCTGCCCAACTGATTTCTCTGCTGATTCTGAGGGCGACAGAACATGCCTGGGCAAGTTCAACAGGTGTAGTTTTTTCGTCCACCAGCAGGTGGTGCTGTTCTTCCGTTTTCTCTTGGGCTTTCTCACAGAGACACTGCTTTGAGAAAGGCGCTCAATGACCCAAAGCAGGCCACTGAAGAGAAGATGGCGGCCAATTGTCACCTTAAGAGTGACTCTACAAAAAAAGAGCCAAGAATTGGAAATCCAGAGGAGCCGTTATCTACATCACCATCAGCTGACATCGGCAGAAGCACAAAGCCAGCTGGTAAAAGAGATGAGTGGCAGAGAACAAACTCCTCCCTTAACCAAGAACTGGCTGCATTATGAAAAGTTCACCAGGAAAGTATTGCTGCATCTGACAGAGCTGAAAAGAGTTTCTTGGATTTGCTTCGGAATATCGACAATGACGTGGACACCCTCAAAGAAACCATCAAAGAAAAGGACAGGATCAATAACAATTCTGAAATCTTCTTGAAAGAAAAGCTGGACCAGCAAGAGGGACATCTTGATGAGGTCATAAAGGCCTATCGCAAGGAAACCTGTGGTGGAAAAATAGTTGGATCCGATGGAATAAAGAAATGTAGTCAAACGGTTTTAAGAATGTTTATTAAAACAGAGCAGAGAAAAGTACACGTCTTGCAAGCATGGAGGAGAGGTCTGCAGAGCCCTGCCTGTGATGAAGGACATTCGTATTTTATAGAGCCATACAAACAACTTTAATCAGAAACTTAGGATAGGAACGTAAGCGCCATATCTAATATGGACAAGATGTTCTAATGAAGTCAAAATGTTTATACACTGTGATCAAGGCGTCCTGACAATAAGAAAGCAAAGTCTTTGGCCTCACGACTGTGCACAAAGGTTAGACACATTTAATTGTAAAGATGAAATGTATACATAAACGTATAATTTCCATCACAAACCTTTGACCTGGGAGAGCATCAGATGGAAGAAAAGGTTCAAGAAGAGAGGAAACAAACAAATCACGCCAAGTTCAGCTTTGACCTGGAGCTAAAAGAGTCGACCAAATGAAGAGCTGCTTTGGCCAAAGTCCAGAAGGAACTGGACCACCAGAAGCAGCAGATGGTAAAAGAAAAGTCCAGCTTCTCTCAAGAAATTGCTCGTCTAAAAGAAGTTATCAAGAATAAAGAGATCACCATCAGCAATTTGGAAGAAACTTTCCCCGTCCAACTTGATCAAATACAGCAGCAGGTGAAAGAGCTGAAACAGAACCTCCAAAGAAAACTGTTGATCTGAGGTTCCTGAAACTATTGAAAAAGTCCAAAAAATAAGACTAAGTGGACCTCTGACCCGACCTTTGAATGATAAAAGCCTTCCTCCAGCAAACGGATTCTGACAGAGAAAATTAGAGAGGAATTGTGGGGGTTTTCCTCCTCTTCTAATCTTTTTATCTTGTAAATGTCTATCTTCTATTCTATTCTTCTATTTTATTGCATGTAACTTCCCACCATCCTTGTGATAGTCAGTTATTTTTTGATCACTACAATTTTATTTTATTTTTTCAAATTGTTTGGTGTTGGGGGAAGGGGGGTTGAAAGATGGTTTTAGTGACAGCGTCCCTCTGACCCCTGACACTCCAGTCTAAAAAAAAATAGAACGTGGAACGAGAACAGAAACTGTTCAGAAAAAAATATGTATTTATTCATTTACTTATGTATTTATTTGTTTATCAATTGCTTGTTTGTTCATGTATTTAATATTTAAAACATGTATGTATGTTTGTGTGAGTGTGTGTGAATGTGTGTGTAATGCAACCACAATGGGACACTAACTAGTGTCCACTTGTGCCGGTCCCAAGTCCGGATAAATGCAGAGGGGTGTGTGAGAGCAAAAACAAATTGAATTGAATCGTGTGTATATATAGATGTACTGTATATAAAGCCGGATCCCTGATTTGGGCCTGACCACCTGGTGGGGGCCCCTCCACAAGGACCCTGTGATTTCCATAGTCCTGCTGACACATCCTTCTGACACACTTCCTATGGAGGAAAAGGAGCCTGAGGACTGATTCTCACCCATGCTGAACTTCTAAAGGTAGCTGAAGAGCTCATTGGTGACAAAGCAGTGGGACTGGATGGACCCGCCCCGAGTACCTAAAGTCTCTGTTTGGAACGGGACTGTCTCAGCTGACATGTCTCTGCAGCTACTGTTGGGTACATTACTTTAAAAAATTAACTGATTACTTTAAATTAGTTACTGAGTCAAATTGTAATCAAATATCTTTCTCGTTCATCATTTTATAAAGCAATTCATTACTTTTATTTTACTTCATCTTTTTTAGTTCATGTACAAATTCTCAAGAGAAAAACAGTTCTCATCAACAAGATCCTCTTGTCTATATTATATCTGTATTAGTTAGGACTATTTAAAATGAAAATATCCATATAAAGTGTTAAAATGTCTCTGTGAGCTAACACAAGGCTTTAATTGAAATATTGCACAACGTGACTTTAAGAGGGATTCTAGTTTAATGCTCTGAAGGCCTCGAACACGTATTGTTAACTTGTATTTGTCCGAGTTAATTGTACTGACAGGAATATAAACAGAAGAATACAGGCAAGTTGTTAATGTAAAAAATGAATGATAACATTAACAGCGTCACAGCAGATTGTTGAAGGGAGATTTGGTGTGTCATTGTCGCCATCTTGTGGCAAATGAGAAACATAGCAGCCTGTGTGTCTGTAGCTGAAAAAAACAAGATGAGATAAACCTAAAGAATATCCATTTTCATGTGTTAACATTAAATATAACGTCTGGATGCATGTATCAGTGGGAGGTATAGCTCAGCAGCAGGGCGCCTGACTTAAAAACAAGCGGTCTCTGGTTTGAATCCAGATGCTTCCCCTTTGCAAAAATTCATTTTGACTACACCAACTTCTTACAAACTCTAAATACAAGTGTTTGGATCTAAGAATAGTGATAGGAAATGGGACTTGTTAATTCAACTCAAAACTATTATTTTTATTATTAAAACCTTGCAGAAATACAAAAACGTTTTTTGTTGTTTTTTGAATAATAATTCATCATTCAAGTATTTTTTTTAAGATGCCGTGAATGCAACTAAACACTTGGCAGTTCTGTCATCAGTCCTCAGCATCTTGGATATTACAAGAGCGCTCCATCCCTCTGAAAGACTTTTTCTACAATTTTTGACTTCTCAGAGTCAGTTAAGACTTGCCTTGCAACTAATACATGGACTGATATGTTTTATATTAACAACAACAGTCACAACAGTCTGTTTAAAAAAAAAAAAAACTAAACATGAACTGAGGCAAAGAGCCCCGGTATAAAGAAAATATGATGGGGCTGATAGCCGCATACTATTGGCTCATGCCACAACGTAGAACAGAGGCCGCCTCTATTCGGCGCCCATGTTAACCTATGGCGGCGTTCACACCAGGCGCGGAGCGGTGCGGTCCTCTGCGGAGGAACAGGCGAGACAGGGACTTGGAGAGGTGAGCTGCCTCATAATCCTGCAGGGAATCTTTCAGAGCGTTCTCCAGCCTGCACAAGAAACCAGAAGCAGAAACACATTTAGAAGAATCTTCATTTCTGATCTGAAAGTGGTGACTGAACAAAGTAAGAGATGCTCAGAGTGCAGTGGAGGCTTGCTGCACCTGCACTGATCAAACTGGAGGCAAATCTGAGTCTGTCTCAGGTACATCTGCTGATTTTTAGATTGATCAACCCTGGATCTAGATTTCTAAAAGGCTGCTTGTTTTCCACGCATCTCACCTCAAACCCTCAGTATCTGCTGAAAGTCTTCATAGATTTTTCTGAAGCAGGGACAAGTCCTGAAAGTCCTAAAATGTATATTTGTTCATTCTAAATGGTTCAATTCTAGATCTACAGGTCAGGGCCGGTGCTGGGCTGCATGGTGCCCTGTAGGTGAAAGGTGATCACCACTGTTGTCCTCAGCTGCTTTTCAGCGAGTATACCGAGACTACAGTTCCATCCAGTCCCAGTGCCGAGTCTCCAAGGAGAACTTCAGCTACCTTTGTAAGTTCAGCATGGGTGATGGGTCAGTCCTCAGCCTCTTTTTCTTCCAGAGGATGTGTGTCAGAAGGATGTGTCAGCAGGACCATGGAAATCCCAGGGTCCTTGGGTTGGGCCCCGCCCACCAGGTGGTCAGGCCCACAGTAGCATATATTAACACAACTCATCTCTGTTTATGATTTACCTGTTCAATTTGTTTTTGCTCACACACACCCCTCTGCATTTATCCGGACTTGGGACCAGCACAAGTGGACACTAGTTTGTGTCTCCTTGTGGTTGCATTACACACTCACACACATTCACACACACAGACACACCCCTTTTTTTTATTTTATTTATTTAATTTTTTTTTTAGTTTTTAATTTTTTTTTATTTACATTTTTTTTTTTTTTTTTACAGTTTTTGATTTCTAAAAAAACAAATAAAGAAAACAGTATGTATGTACTGTGAGCTGTATTTGTAATGAAATGTTTGTATGAGAAGGTTTTTCCTACTAACATGTATTTCTAATGCCCCCATAACTTTTCCAGACAATGTTGACAACTAAAACATTGCCTGACCAAATAAAAGTAAAACTAAAAAACTAATACCAATATGTAAAAAGTAAAAAAATCTTTGAAAACTAAAACAGGCATTGACATTAAAATAAAAACTCACACTTTTTTTTTTTTAATATTAACATTTTTTTCAAATTACATAACTTAACTTGACTTCTCCACATAAATCATGTCACTTTTAGGAATAATTAATCCTATTTTGTGACATTGAATTTCATGTGAATCTGATCAAATTGACCTACTAATCTAACTAACTACCTCCCAACCTCATTTGTTCATGTATTCAGAAAATGTATGTAAATCAAATCAAAGTAAAAAAAAAAATCCTAAATAATAAAAACATCATTTTGTCTCATTCCCCTTTGGTGTCTCATGGTTCACTTCAGGGGGAACGGTTCTATTTTTTTCTCCTCCTCTTGGTAACTTTTGCAGGTGGAGCTCCAAAGGTAAAAAGAATCTTTTCAGACTTTTCCTGAGGTGCAATCCCACCTTTTTCTGCCTGGCTGTTGACTTCAATCGCCTGTTTGAATTGACCAAAACAAAATTGTTGTGGCTGATTAACTTTCAGGGAGTCGAGCAGCTGAGAAGGGGCATCTGGGTTTGAAGTTGGGGGAGTGGTCTTATTTTTCATTATCTTGTTAGTTTTTGTCCCAGTTGCAACTCCAATGCTGAAAAGACTCTTTTGTGGTTCTTCACAAAATGAATCTTTTATCTTCTTGGATGTGGAGTCAGTCGCAGCAATGTCAGATGTGACATGTGTTGATTTTTGCTGAGACACACACACAGATGACTCTGTCTGATTGCTGACTCTGTTGGATTGATGGTTGGACAGACAGACCATCTCTGCCAACTGGAACTCAAGATTTTCTCTTTTCGCCTTTTGTTTTTCAAGTTTTTCTTCCAACTCTAAATTCTGTCTGTCCATTTCCAGCAGTTGTTTTGTGACCATCTCGATCTCGTCTAAGACTGCCTGGTGATCATCAGAGTCTCCTGGTTCCTTGAGGAATTCCTCTACATTTTTGATCTTCTCTTCCAGGTCTCTGATCTCCTTCCTGCTGTCTTGGCGAATGTTCCGTTGCTGCTCAATACTTCGTTCAGCAATCAGATATTCCTCGTGATTCTTCTTTGCCAGCTCCTCATATTTCTTTATGAGGTCTTGTTCCTCAGCGATTTCCCTTTCCCTAATCGCCAAACTGGCTTTTAGTTTATTGCGTTCGGAAATCAAACTGTTAGGATCGTTTCCATGATGTTTTACTTCAGACTTCACAGATGGCAAGTCTTCCTCAGAATCACTGGAGTCTTCATCCTGATAACGTGAGTATTTATCATCGTGGGAGTAGTGATCATACGTATTTTTCTTTACGTAGCTTTCCTCAGAATCACTCCACTGATTACAATAATAGGGCATTCTAGTGTAGCCCTTGCCTGATTTAGGCTCTTCTGTGTCGCTTACATCAGGTGTCATGTTGTTGTAGAACTCAATGTCCATGGCATACAGTTCCTGATCTGTCATTCCTGCCAATGAGTCAGTGTCAGAGTTCATTTCTGAGGTGTTGGGCGAGTCCAGATTCATGGTTTCTTCAGGTTTCATCATTTCTCTTGATTTTCTTTGAATGTTTGCTTGGAATCTTTAATCACGAGCTGTAATGCTCTTCCTGCTTTGTCTTGCTCTTCCTGAGGTTTCCTGATTGTGGAATGGTAACAGAATGATGCGCCCCTTTATATACCTTCTGGCTGTGATGCAAAATGACGTCATCACGCAATCACGTGATTATTGATGACGTCATCACTGGCAATAGTCAAACTACTGTGTCATTGGCTTAAAAACCTTTTCATCCCTGGAGTAATGTAAAATTGTGATTAAATTATTTTTTTCAGTTTTTTTCAATGCAAAAAGTAAAATATTAACATTAAAAAAAATTAGCAAATGAATTGAGGTATTTTTTTTTGTTTGTTTGTTTTTTCCAGCAGCATGACCGTGTCACGTGACTAATCAGAACATTCCAGAAGCCGTTCTTTTACACATCAGGAAGAGCTCGGTGTAATCCGTCTCCAAGCTTCTAGGTAAGAGTTTTTATCTGTAATTCTTCTTTACAAAAATGTCACTTTATATTTATTCTAGCTCGTGGCTGTTTTGACAGTTAATGAAGTCTGTATTTCATCTGGTTATCAATGAGGTCTCCCCGTTCGGAAATTACATTATTTTTCACATATCGTTCAGAACTTGTTATAGAGTTTCACTAAACAGTTTTTATGTGATTTTAAAAAAAATGTTTTTTATTTTTTTTTATTATTATATCTGCGCTGGCTAACATGTCAATTACTGTGCATCGACTGTATCTTGATAAGCTAGTTGTAGCTTGCTAGCTCTATCGCTAGCTTAGCATCGAGTTCGTGTGTCCAAGATGGCGATGTGCTTTCCACTATATTGTTGTTTTGCTGAGCAGAAAGTGTTTGAATTAGACCCTGAAGCTGCGTTGTCGTTGAACGCGATTTGGGCGACACAGGCGGCCAGTCTCAGTGGTTCAGAGCAGACGAGACCGGAGGTTCTGCGGCGCCGCGGTCTGGCAGCAGGCGGCAGCGCGATTGGAGCGGCGCGGTGAGTTTGAATGTTTGAATTCTGTCGGGACTCAGCTTTGGAAATGTCATGTTTTCAGTGATGTAGAAAATATTGTGCATTCTCCTGATTTTCATATTGCAGATGCACCACGATCAGATCAACAATCATTATAACCCAGTTATCTCAATAGGAAGGAAACTTTGATCCAAACGAGGCTGATCGGGTCAGATGGTGTTTACATGAGGCTTTTTTTCTGATCAAGTGTTTATTCTGATTACTAGTGTCCATGTAAACACAGCTACTGCTCAATGAAAACTGTTTGTAGTTGTGCCCTAAGTAATGTGACAATAAATGCTTATTTTTTCATTTTATTTTTGAAGATCAACGCAGAATAACAATGTTCCCGGTTCATGGCTTCCCTGGACAACAACACTTCTGTAATCTCCTGGATATTGTGAGGAAGAAGGGAGGATCTTGCAGAGAAAAGATTCAACACACACTCAAGGCTCTGGACCAGGTAAATCATTTCTATTTAAAAAAAATGGCAAAATGTATGGAAGTTTTTTAGTTCCATCAGACTCTGAAATTTTTTAACATCTGAATTTTTATTCTGAGTTTTTTTTAACCCTAGTTTTTTAAACAGCAAAATTTTATGCTCCCAAAAATATTTTCTATCTTAAAAATTTCAGTGTTTTTTATTTCGAGACTTAAAATTTCGATGGGTCAGAAATTTGACTTGAAAAAATTCTGAGTGAAAAACTGAGCATAAACAGTGTCAATAGAACAAATAGTCGATCCAGGAACTCATTGATATCCAGCCAATCAAATCATGACACTTTTGATTTTAATCTGCTGGACTCTGATGATAATCTTTTTACAGCCAATTTCTTTTCTTCTAGTTTTTCTGTGAGTGACTCATTTTCAGTTGAAAGATGTTTTTTTTTCTGAACGCAATTCCTTGATATTTTCACTGTGTCGTTTTTCTCTCCTCTTTCAGCTGGGCAACTTCTTTGCTAACTGCTTATTGACATCATCAAGGATAAGGTATTCCCGTTTAGAGACAGTATCTACAGAGTCATTTTCTTCTGTCGACTGCTGGCCAAGAACATTTGGAGGGATGTATGGTCTCCAATTCCATTCATCAAGAAGGCCATTTTTCCTATAAGATTCTCTTTCATTAAGTAGTCTCTTCCACTGCCTGTCCAGATTTTTCTCTGTAATATCTGCTGAAAAACTTGGAATTAAACATCTCATCCACCTGAGTGCATCTTTATTTGAAGATGTTGCCCCTTTCTTTTTCAGTGGACTTAGTTGAAAAATATGCTTATTGAAGATCTGCTTTGGAGCTAAGATGTCTTTCCCTGACTTGAGTTCTTTTAAGATTCCCTCTGACAGATCAGCACGCTGCACTGATGAAGCCATCTGAAAAAAGGACTATCAAACATTATTACATGGCTCAAAAACAAAACTTAAACATTGTTCTTTTATTTGCCCTTTTTTTCCTAAAAAATATTACCTTGAAATTTTTGGAAACTTGAAGCCACTACGGCACCTGGCAGGGAGGATAAGTTGAAAACAAGTAACTGGAAATAAAGGAAAATGTCTTAATATCTCGCTGGTTCTGGAGAGTTTCAACAAAACATGTCTGAGATGATAAAGATTAATAATACATTGATTTTAAAAATCACTTTCATTTAAAAAAAAAATTTGATTTAAAAAATTCATAACTTTTTGAACACTGCAGAGGAATCATTTCAAGCGTGTCTTAGATATGGAAACAATAGACAAAAAAACTAACTAGCTAGCTGCAGTATTTTTTTTAAATATGCAAATAACTTTAACATCTTTTTTTTTTAACTCTATCTTTTACATCGGAAAGAGTTGGCAAATCCCACAATAATTGGTTAGTGTTGTTATAATATGATCTTTTTTTTTTACAGTAGAGATAAAGAAATACATTTTAGGTGGAAATTATCTGCATAATTTTGTACATATGTGGCATGCAATTAAAATTATTTTTAATTTTAGTGTTAAAGGATACCAGCACACGAGAAAAATATTAGTGCAGGCAAAAAGGAGGAGAAACAGAGCATGACCCTGAAGAAAAAAGAAAAAATAAATAATAATTAAGAGAAGAAGTATGCTTTGCAAGTTGAGGAAAGTAAGAGGAGAAAAATAATTTTAAAAATGCAGATGGGAGACAGGGCTCAGAGAAAACACAAGGCATTGGAGAAATGAATAGAAAAGGATCAGGACAATGTCTAGATGAAGTCTGAAAGTGCCTTTTTTATTTACAAGTTTTCATGTCTTAAGCAGAACATTCTGACAGAGAACTAGCATTAAGATTATCATGTGATTCTGTGTTTTATATATATATAATAATTATATATATATATATGTAATTATTATAATAATAATTATTATTATATATGTTACTATAGTGCCTGTACCTTCACATGCCATGGTTTTTTTTTTTTTTTTTACTGTATGAATGAATTAATGCGCTAAGAATTATGGACTTCTTTCAAGGTAGGAGCGCTCCAGTTTGCGCTCATTTACATAATACTTCTAGACGTTCCCATGGAGATAGACGCCCGAATAACTGAATTCTGGTAGTTTCAGAAAGTTTCGTTAAGTTTTACGAGTGGTTTGGGAGGGTTTACTCACCTTGTAACTTTCACGGTGCTGGGAAATCGACACACAAAAATGTCCCGTTGGTTCACAAAAATGTCCAGTAAGTTCGCTTAAATTTTCCGAATCAAAGTCAAAGTCAAGCTATCCCAAAATGCACCGCGACGCATATATTAACCACGTAATTCTTCGATAGCGGAAGCCAAGTTTTTCAATGGCAAAGTGAACATGCGCGAACGGGATGCGCAGTGACACGCTTTGCGGTGCCTAGAATAAGTACCTACCTTTTTCTGAGCATAAGAAACATGTCAGAAAATAACTAAATATTGTTTTTATTTTATTATTCAGACTACAATAGTGTTAAATGTTCATTTTATCTTCTAACTTCTTTTATTGCAGAAATGAATTTGAACAATTTTACCATACTCCTATTTGAAATCAGTACAAGTAGTATTTAAGTATTTTGTTATTCTCATGTTCCCCTTTGTATAATGATGTTTTACAGTCTAAGAACAAAATACTTGAAACCACAGATTTATATTTGTTTTAAGTTTTTATTTTATTTTTTACTAAAACTGTTTTTCTTGTGCATTCCTTTTTATCAGACTAACCCCTGTAATGCAGAATCAACCTGAGTCTCTCATTCCTGGAGCGGTTTATGAACAGTGAAGATCCAGACCAGACTCCAGAGTGAACAGGATCTCCTGCAGTCCTCCTGAACCTCCTTCACCAGGATCGGGGACGTGGGTGGGGGGCTGTCATTGAGACCCTGGTGTTTCTCTTCTGGCTGCTGAGCGGAGCGTCCTGCAGGGTGGTCTCCAGAGTGTTTGGATGTCTCGTTCCACTGTCCACTGAGGAGGTGGTGGTCCTTCACCTTCCAAAAACCCCTGAGGACCTGGAGGTGGTGTCCCGTGGGTTTGCAGGGCTGACACGGCTCAGAGCTTCAGGTTCATGGATGGATCCCACATCAGGATCAGACCTCCTAGTGACCCTGATGGTCACTGCTACAGAAACAGAGAACTCCTCCCTCCATCATCCTGCAGGCTGTGGGACCATCGGGGCTGCTTCATGACACCCATGTGGGCCGGCCCGGGTCGGTGCATGACTCCAGGGTGCTCCGCCACAGTCTACTGTACAGGCAGTCGGTCTCCCCTCCTCCGGGGGACTTCATCCTTGCAGATGGTGGATACTCATGCCTCCAACGTCCACTCCCCCATCACTCCCTCCAAACAGGTGAATGAAGGTGTTGCAGGCCAGAGCTTCAACAGTCATCATTCCATAAACACGCTCGATTAGAGAGTTTGCTTTTGGAATGATGAAGACAAGATTCAGAGGAATCTTCCTGCAAGTGCTGGAGGTTCATCACACCTTTGTACCTCACATAAGTCAACAAACACAGCAGCATTTTATGTTCTTTGGAATATATTTCTATTCATTTATAGATTTAATGTATTTATTGCAGGTTGTCACAGCTTGTGCTGTCCTGCATAATATCTGCCCCTGTGCTGACGACACCGAGGCCCCAGAGGAAGATGTGGAGGTGATGATGATGAGGAGGAGGAGGAGGAGGCTGGTTTGGAGGTCATCAGCGGTCCTCTCTGGCAGGACCAACTACCTGCTGAGGTTTCTGTCCTGGGGGAGGTACAACCAGACCTTCATTACTGGTAACAGGTAATTCATTCATCAAGTGATTTATTTATTTTTAAGTTTTAGGACTGCACATGTATTATCTCATATTTATGGATCATTTGTGGTCATGCAGCATCCGTGGACAGCCAGCCCTGCAAACTCTGAAGATGGACGATGCAGTCTACAGTCTCTGCAGATCATCCTGCAAGATGTTCCAATCACCACCCAGAAAGTTCCAGCTGGGGTCTCAGTTGAAGCCCCCCATCCATGTCAACACATCTTTGTAAATAGTTGGAAATAAAAGTGTTGCATTAATAATGATTACTGTGTTGGATTTATACCTTTATTTAAATTAACAAAGCAGACATTTGTAATAGTGGACTTCCTACTAACCTTCTCCTGATGCTGGATACTTACAATCCTGAACACAGAATCATCATAGACAGCAGAAAAAAGAAGAGACAAACCTTTTTGTAACATGCATATTTAACGTGTATCAAACATGTTATATTCTTCACCACACATCAACATACTTTGTATTTTTTTAAGTTGTCCGACTGTTTTTTGGCCTGTAAGGGGAAACCTTTTCCATCAGATCCATTTTCTCCAGGAAAAACCCAAAACATAGAGGGAGAGATGACAGGTTAATCCTTCTCAAAAATGTTTCACATTAAAACACAAAAGACACTAAACTCTACTGCAGGGGTCACCAACTGTTCCTGCTCGATTTACAGCTAAGCTTGTTTAAAATACTTCTGCTCACCTGGATCAGGTATGTTCAATCAATCACAAACTGAACTAATTCAGTCCAGCTAACCATCAATGACTGAAGCAGAGTTGTTACATTTCAGATTAAAATAAAGTTCAAATAAAGCCCCTGAAGTATCGAGCACCTGTTAGACTCTGTGTTTATATGAGACTCCTGTCAGCTAGAGAAGACCACTACTGGAAGATATATGGTACATTCAAAACTGTCATTATAGAAAGTTTGAATTGTACCTTTTAGAAGGAAGCCATGTGGACAGACAGCTATCTCAACACCTTCCTCATCAAGCTTGTTGGCTTGCTTTGATGTCTCTGGTCCAGCAGATCATTGTGAGTTTCCACAAGCGGCTTTTCCACCAGTCTAATAAAAATAAATTAGATAACTTGACTGCAAACTTTGAAATTGTGCACCATAAAAGACAATACATGAAAATATGATGCTTTCTTTGGATTTACATTCAAATTTGGACTTGCTTAACTTATATAGCTGTAGACTCTGGGTCAAAAGAATCAACATTCTCTAAAAAAAACTTGTGAATTTACAAGTTTAATAAAATGTACAAACACTTTTGACAACACGGCGTACTTCAGCAACAAAAGCTTCAACCTCAGAATCTTCTGCTAGAAAGACAGCATCAAAAAACCCAGCCTGGTCATCCCTGAGAAAAAGTGAAAAAGAAGAAGCTTAGTTTTAAGAATGATGTGGGGGGGGGATTAAACACACCTGTTGGAAGTTTGGAAACGGTACAATTTTCTGTTGCCATTGAAAGAAACAACCAACTGGTCTGGAACACAAGCTGGACACACAAACCAGTCCTCCATGCCACTTAGCTGCTCCTCCTCAAATTTACAGTGAATATACTGCAAAAAGCTTCTTTGAAAGGCATCAGAATTCACCTTTCCTTTCTGCAACAAAGAAGGAGAAACATTGACCTTTACAGAAAAACATTATCAGCACTCATCTGGTCAAGCATTTGTAAACATGCAAAATATTGACAGGTGATGAAAATAAAACCTTAAAATGTCATGGAAAATGATAGAAGTGATAAACTCACTCTTCCAAAATATTTAGTTCTGTGATCCAGCATTGATGTGAAAGCCTGTCTGGACGATCCTGGTGCAGTCGTCTTCATTTCTTAAAGGACTCAAACAAGTCCTGCTGATAAATGGTCTGAGCCTGCATCGTTGAAGGCCAGTACCCACTTCTGACCAAATCAGAAACTTCTGGGGTCCAGCAATGACCTCAGTTGTTACATGTGACATCTGGTGTGTGAAGCTCAAAACGACCTGAGATGACACATCACTAATGTTCTAAAATGTTATTTTCAAATGAAAAAAATATGATTTTTACAAACCATTCATGGTAATGAGGATTATTGGTCTGCCAGCAGAGAGTGTCACAACGCTGTCTTGGCAACAGTAACACAACAGGAAGGAAACTAGATGTATAGACAGAAATATATTTTTATGAAATCTATTATGTGTTCTCTCTTGTGTGATAGAAGAGTTTCAGCACAAATGAAAGGAAAGATGTAGAAGACTGTGGTGAGAGCAGCCATGTTGTTGGACTAGAAACAGTGAAGAAAAGACAGGAAGCAGAGCTGGAGGTAGCAGAGATGAAGATGCTGAGGTTCTCTTTGGGAGTGACCAGGATGGATAGGATCAGGAATGAATCCATCAGAGGGACAGCACATGTTAGAGGTTTTGGAGATAAACCCTTCTCACTGCATGAGAAACCTGGGCGTTCTTTTAGACTCTGAGCTGAATTTTATCCCTCACATCAAAAATGTCATTAAGACAGGATTTTATCATCTTAAAAACATTGCCAGAGTCCGTCCATTCCTCTCTCTCCAGCACAGAGGTGCTGATGCTTTTATTTTTAGTCGTTTAGATTATTGTAATGCCCTGCTCTCTGGTTTACCTCAAAAGTCTCTTTCAAATTTACAATTATTACAGAACTCAGCGGCACGAGTTCTGACGAGGACCAGGGGGCGAGGAACACATGACACCAGTTTTAAAATCGCTGCATTGGCTCCCTGTGCGTTTCTGGATTGATTTTAAGATTCTTTTAATGGTTTATAAATGTTTTTATGGTCTTGGGCCTTCTTATCTCAATGATCTTCTTTTAAAGTATGAACCCTCGCGGCTCCTGAGGTCTTCCAGCACCGGCCTGTTAGTTGTTCCTAAGGTGAGGACCAAAACTTATGGTGAGACTTTGTTCTCTCATTACGGTCCTCGCCTGTGGAACAGTCTGATGGAGAGTCTCAGGGCCGCAGAGACTGTAGAGGTTTTTAAGAAGAAGCTCAATATCCACCTTTTTAATTCTGCTATTAGTTGATTTTATGTCCTTATTTATTCTATTAGTTTTAATATGTTATTACTTTTATATTGTAGGTTATTTATTTTATCTTGTGAATCTATTTTTATTTTCAACAATATTTTATGTATTTCATTTTAGTATTTTACTATTATTTTTAACCCCAGTGTTTCCTGCAGGGATCTATCATATCAGGGCTTGCTGGCTCGGTCTGGGGTCGTTGCCGTGGTTCTCGCCCTTGCTGGGGCGGCTGGAGTCCTGCACTGCAGCCTCACAGCTGTGGAGTGGACTCTGTTGCTGTCCCGGTTTGGGTGGGCACCGTGGCGATGTTCCTGTCAAGCATTAATTGTAGACAATACACGAAAAATAAATCACCTAAATGAATAAAGATTAAAAAAAGAAAATTCTTTTTCTTTTTTTTTTCTTTTAACTTGTCCTGTCCAACAGCTGAGCAAGCAGATACGGGCTGAGAGCCTTTGGCGTTGGACAGATTTTAATGTCCCAACAGGGGTTTATTAAGTATTAAGTAAGGGGGTAGAAGAGTGGGGTTAAGAGAACAAAGAAAGTAACAGAGTAGTAACATCCTATAACAACCAGGTCTAAATAACAATCTGGAATGGGCGGGGCCTGTCTACACACACACTCAGTTACACACATATCTTTTGGCTAGAATATTCTTTACCTTTAAAGTAGTCAAAAATGTACATAATACCACTGCAGCTCACACACAATCATAGAAGCTGACACAAATAAAGCCTTTCATTCCATCACACATTCTGTTAGTGCGAGGTGAGCTGACACCTGTGCTCAGGTGAGCTGACACCTGTGCTCAGGTGAGTGTTTACATCTTGCTGATGTTGATGGAATGTATAGAAGGAGAGAGAGCCAGGCATCTCCACGCCAAGGCCCCCACCCGAACAGCAGCAGCAGCCCGGGCCCCCCAACACCCGCCAAGGAGCCATGGAGAGAACCAGTCAGCCGCAGAATCCCGCCAGACACCCAGACCAGGGCACACGGGACCGCCGCAGAGGCCCCACGCCCGAGAGCCGGAAGGCACGGGAGCACAGAGAGCGCGGACCCCCGCCCAGCCAGAAAAAAGATAAAGAAAAAGAAAATTCACATAAAAATAGAATTGTATCCCACAATCAAACAGATATTTGTGCAGTTATGCATCAATGCACACTTAGGTCTCATTAGAAATATTTTTTAAAATAAAAAAGTACTGCTATAAAACAAAAATAACATTTCAAAAAAACCTAAATCACTCTTTAAAAAATATCTCTGGGCATTAAATGGGCTTCACACTGGTGATTGTCCAAAGACATAAAACTATGAATAACATTTGGGCCTGTTGGTTAAAAACATGAAAACTGAACAAGTTTTAGGCCAGAAGATATTCTATGCAGAGCTTTAAGGGACAATGGGACCAAGTCATTATTTATAAGGATTTTGATTACATGAAGAAAAAAAAAAAAGGGAGGGGGGGGAGGTTCTATAAGCAACCTAACTAAAGTTTACTCCCAATATTATTTTAATGACATT
>CM012441.1:3702363-3759863 GCA_003999625.1 Oryzias javanicus | reverse complement strand
TGGACTCTTCTGCGGTCCGTCTTTCTTAGGAAAAGGAGGTAAAAACGGTCAGACGGTTTCCATCCAAACACAAACCTCAAACTTGGCAGCATCTTGGATCCAAACTTAGAGTCACTATACAATCCACAGACCACACAATGTTCCTGCTTTCAAACCAGAGAGGCTGAAATCTCAGCTGGTGATGGTGTCGTTTGGGTTCTGGTTCTGCCCCGGCTCGGACCCGCTCTCAGGTTGAATGAACTGGAGGTCGAGGTTTAAAAATGTACCAACAACACGTCCATTGTTGCTCAGAAAAACATAAGCCGTGTTTAGTTCCTGTCACAGCTCTTGACGTAGCAGAAACTTTGAGAAGCTCCGCCCACCTGCTGCTCTGCTGTTCCTCCTCAGGCTGCTGGCCCAGCGCCGCAAGAAAAACTACTGGGGCTTTGGGGTGAACTGCACGGGCAACGAGGCCGACCTCTCCGATTGCAAACTGGGCCGAGAAATCAAGCTGAAGGGCAACGGCACCTGTGGGCGGGGCATGCCGGCGGTGATCAGCTGTGTGCCGGGACGAGCCTTCGCCCCGAGCGTCAGCATCGGCTTCAGGAAGGCCTACAGGGTGGAGGTCAGTCTGGAGAGGAGATTCTGATGAAGAACATTGAAATGTTTCAATATTCGAGTTTTTAAGAAGTCAGTGAGTAATCGGCACATTTCTGCAAAGGTTTCTGTAAAAACGCACACTTTTAGGTCTTCTTAAACAGAATTTTTACATTTTAAACCAAAAATGAAATTCTTACCAACAGCATGCTTGAAAATAAAAAAACTGTAACATCTCTTAAGCTCACTTTGAAGGAAAAATAAAGGAAAACTCAACAACGTTGATTAATTTATCTTTGTTTTGACCAAAACAAAAAAAAGATTTTTAATTTAATTCAGAATCTTGGTTTGTTTGTACTGTGATAAACAGACACATTTTAATCCTCATAGAGCTCCACTATAGTTGTCTACAGTTATTTTAGAAACAGAGAGGAAGCAACAATGATATCATCAAATGTAATGTTTTTGGCTTTAAAGTTTTATCTAAGTATGACATGAATTCATATGTCATACTTTATGGTTATGGGATCAATAAAGTTCTATATTTTCAGAAGAATCCATTTCTTTAGAGACATATTCGGTTTCGTATGAAAGCTTGTGACCGGTGTTCGGTGTGTGACCTTTTCTGCAGCAACCTTTGGTGCGTCTGAGGGGTGGAGCCATGATCGGCGAGGGGCGGGTGGAGGTGCTGAGGAACGGGGAATGGGGAACCATTTGTGACGACAACTGGAACATCCGAGCGGCAACCGTGGTGTGTCGAGAGCTGGGTTTCGGCAGCGCCAAGGAGGCTCTCAGTGGCGCCAAAATGGGACAAGGTACCTGTGACTCAATAAGTCTACTCCACGCGTTAAAGTCAAGGCCCAGGGGCCGGATCCGGCCCTCCGGGTAATTTATTTATTTATTTATTTATTTATTTCATTTTCAAGCACACATAAGAAGTTTTACCGTAATCAAGGTTTCAAAAATAAAAGAAATGAAAATGAAAAGGGACAGGAAGAAGTAAACTTATTAACTCTGCCCCATTTCATAATCATGTCCGGCCCTCCAGATCATTTTATTTCATTGTTATTAATGCCCCGATTTTATTTTACGCTTATTTATTCTGGAATCATATTCCTGCCTTTTTATTATTCATAATTATGTTAAAAAGTTACGATGTTTAAGTTTTAAAATTAGCATTCTTCAAGCTTTTTGGACTATTTTAGTATTTACTAAAATTTTTTAGGCTGTTTAAAATTTCTGGCTAATTTAGGTTTTTGTTCAGTTTTTTAGGCTATTTTAAAGTTCAGCTATTTTTTCCACCTACATGCTAGCTGTTTTGTCAAACCTTTTTTTCAGTTTTTCAGGCTAATTTGGCATTCAGCTAATATGTTAGCTGGCTATCAGCTTCAGTGATTTCAGCTTCACTGTTTTTAACTATTAATTTCAACATTTTCAGATATCAGCACTAGCATCTTTAGGGGCCAAATTCAGCTTACACCATTCACACTAGCATTATCGCAGGTTATGCTGTATATCTAGTTCATAATTGTGTCAAAAAGTTACAGTTTTAAAGCTTCAAAAACTTAGTTTTTATAATGTTCAGTGAATGTTTATCCTGTTAAGCCCACGACCTAAGGTGAGTTTTGGAAATCGTTGAAGCTGATAGCTGAAAACGGCATGGGCTGATGGCCAGCTAAAATATTTATTCAATCCAATATTATCCTAACATAAAAAAAAACTTTGGTTTGTCAGTTAGCAGAAAAAATAGCTAAACCTTAAAATAGCATAAAAAACTGAAAAAGCCTAAACTATCCAAAATAGCTAACGTATAAATATTAGCCCAACTCCAAAACAGCCTTAAAACTCAAAAAAACCTGAATTTTTCAAAACAGCTAGCATGTAGCTGAAATATTAGCTAAACTTCAAAGTAGCCTAAAGAACTGAAAAAAGCATGAATTAGCCAAAATAGCTAGCGTGTAGCTGAAAAAATAGCTGAAATTCAAAATACCCTAAAAAACTGAAAAAAGCAAAAAAAAAAAAAACAGATAAATAATATGAGAAAAATGTATATATATATATATATATATATATATATATATATATATATATATATATATATATATATATACACACAAATATTTATATAATATATAGCAGGAGATTATGGCTCACACGGTGTATTTTCTACAACACAAATATGATCAGATATATGTATGCTCTCAATCATCAGAAAAATTCAACTAGAACATGTTAAAGACACTGAAAATATGATTTTCATTGGAGTCTGTCTTTACTGGCTGATTACCAGATCCTTAAATACAAAAAACTCAGACGTTTGACCCTTTAACACCTGAGGTTGTCGGTGACGCTTAAACACAAAATCTTTGACGTACTGTAACTTGCACTCGCGCCGCTTTTCTCCTTCAAAATCTACTGGAATTACGTTGATCGTGTTAACAATTAAGAAATTACAGTAAATCAAAGAAAATAAACTCTAGAGCTTCAGTATTAGAGGAATAAACAATCATCGTATACTCAAAATGGATTTCCAAGTGTTTCCTTGTTAGTGAGAATAATAAATATTTAAATAAAAGATAAGTAGATTGTCTTAAAAGGGTCTGAAACAAGAGGCCAGCACCTCCTCCTTCAGTGGCCGTCTCTCCACCTGTTCCAGACCTTCAGTCAGCACAAACGGCCATCCAGGAATGTATGGAGCAGCACTTTGGTCTTTATAGATTTGAACCAGACTCTATGGAAATGCAGTTCACCACAGAACCAGAGGGTCACCGGAACGCCCCTTCTCCTTTATTCTCTTAGCAAAACAGAGGGCAGCACAAAATGTTCCAGAGAATACAAGTGAAACCGGATGAGTTACAGAAAGGAATTGCCTTTCCAAAAAATGAGTCCAGAAACTCCACCACAGGGCTGTTTCTGATCACAAAAGTTACAGAGAAAAATGTCTGTGAAAGTCCGACACGGCTGCTGCAGCGCTCACTCGTATTGTAATTGTGCAGAGGCTTTGGAAGCAGTCACACTATAGCGCTCTCCTGATCCTTTCTGTACTCTTTTGGCTCATAAAAACTCAGTCACACAGATTTTCAGCAATTTTGATATCAAAATGTTCAGCTCATTCAGCCTTACTGCTTTATTTTTTGTATTCATAAACTTTATATGGAAATATTGAGCAAAATAAACCCCATAGGATATAAATGAGAAAGTCTTCTAATTTCAAAATTTGAAGTAGATTACCATATTTTTCAGACTATAAATCGCTCCGGAATATAAATCACACTTTTAAGAGAAAAATCCAACATTTATGAACAAATTAAACAAGCCCGACGAAACATTGCATTTGACACCGAACGCCATTCATGTGTCAAATTTGAGCCCGCCGCCTCTGTTGATGTACGTCAAATTTTAACCTCAACACTTGTCCAATAATGTCTTCATAAACTAGATGCTCCTATTGTGTGTGGAGAAGCTATCTTTTAGCCTCATCACTACATGATGGAGGCTTTGACTGTATATCTAGTTCAAAATACATGGAAGATACGGATGATGTTGGGAAGTTAAGATTATTTATTTTAAAGAGCTCCACAAAATCATGTATAATGTCTTCATTCTGGGTTCAGGACAGCAGGTTCTTTTTTTTTTAATTTTTTTTGAGGCGATCTTTACCTTCTAGTCTACAGGATCTGCATCTGAATGACTGTTTTTAGCTGCTCGTTTGTCTGTTTGCATCTCAGTTTGATGGTTTGTTGTCCCGCATTAGTGCCCTCTAGTGGTTGTTGGGGGAAAACCACCGCTAAAAGGCAAACAATTGTTAGTGGAGACAATAACTAACATTAGAGTCTATTGATGTCTAAAAATTACAAATGACAAAAAATACAAATAAGTCGCTCCTGAGTATAAGGAGCCAAGCTATGAAAAGAAACCAAGACTTATAGTCTGGAAAATACAGAAGCAATAAGTCTTTAAATATATTCATAGACAATATTTTCATCTTTTGGAATTTTAGGCTATTTTGAGGATAAACCGGTATTTACACAATGTGCTAGACTTGTTTGGTTAATTTGGTATCTACTAAGGTTTTTTATGCTAATTTGGAGTTTAGATAATATTCTAGCAACAGGCTAACGTTTTGACTAATTTAGTTTACTGAGGAATTTTGAGCTATTTTGGATATTAGGTAGTATTTAGGCAACGAGCTAGCATTTTTTTGGGCTAATTTGGAAATCTGCTTATGTATTTTGGGCTAATTTGGAGTTTAGCTCATATTTAAGCAACACTAAATACAGTAAACAACACACTAAACTGGCATGTATTAGAGATTTTTAAGAAATGTTACTACAAAATTTTAAGAAATTAAAATTTAAATTAAGCGCTTTTTTATAGTTCTTTTACGAAATTTCCAAAAAAGCTTTTTCAGCAAATCCTTTCAGCAATTAAAGTAAGTTGTGTCACAATTTTCAGCAAAAAGCTTCAGCAACTACTTACAGCATAAAGCATTCACACTAGCATTATAATGTCTCGGTTACTTCAGCTGAATTAAAGAGTCAGCGCTCAGAAATGTTACGGTGGAAACTCTGCCACACTGTGGGAGATTGTTTAACGAGCCTTTCGAGTCTCCGTTTTATTTGTCAGAGGCGACTGCTTGTTTCCTGCACACTGTAACTCATCTGCCTCTGGAAGGACTTGTTGTTCTAAGAAACCCTTTGGCAACACAGACTCGTGTTTTCACATCTGTAGTTCCAGGCGGGTTTCCCCTAAAAATCCAAGCGTAATCTGAGAATCTGATTTTTTTTTTTTTTAATATACAGTCATGAAAATAAGAGGATTTGTTGGATTATGTCCTGCTGCGGTCTCGGTGATGAATGCTTCAGTGATTGATGGTTTACTGTCTCTGCAGGAATCGGACCGGTCCACATGAACGAGGTGGAGTGTTCCGGCTTTGAGAAGTCTCTGACTGAGTGCTCCTTTAACCAGCAGTCCCTGGGCTGCAGCCACGAGGAAGATGCTGCCGTTAAATGCAACGTTCCCGCCATGGGCTTCAACAAAAAGGTGAATGAATGCAGCTGCAGCGTGGAAAAAAAGCGTTCCCTGCTTTGCTTCATTGGTCTGTTTACGTCTGTCCTCAGCTGCGGCTAAGCGGAGGCCGAAACCCTTACGAGGGGCGCGTGGAGGTGCTGGCGGAGAGGAACGGCCTTCTGACGTGGGGCAGCGTGTGCAGCGACAGCTGGGGCACCATGGAGGCCATGGTGGTGTGCAGACAGCTGGGTTTGGGCTTTGCAAGTCATGCTTTCCAGGTACGGACGCTGATGCATCAATTACATTCTGTCAAACACAATTCTGAATACTGGAAGACAGTTTGATTTTACGGTAGTTTTGTTTCCTTTTGAGTCTCATTAGAGCTCTCCATCCGTCTGCTCTTCATCACTTTCTGCAAACAAACCAACACTCTGTTTCCACGAAACATCAGTGGTTTTTAATCACTCATGAAACAAATTTAAGAAATAATGAAAAATAAAGGCAGAAAAATATTCTATGTGCAAAATACAAAATAAATATCAGGAAAATGTAAAAAACTGAAATGCATCAATGCAAAGAATAAATACAAAACAAAAAAATATATTTTTTAGACATTTGAAAAAGTCAGAAGATAACATTATCAGTAATTAACATTGCAGATGTTTTTCTGTTCACAGAAACACACATTTTAATCGTCTGTTTTAAATGTTCCTTTGAGTATAAATCTGCTCAGAATTCCATCTGATCGTCATTCCTAACTTCCTCAAACTTTAAATATTTGCTTTGCTTCTTCCAAGAAAACAGTGTTTACATTTGCTCTCGCAGATTTAAGTTTCTGTCAAATTTCAGGAAACTCAACACTGGGGAGTTTTTTAGATCTCCTGTGTCCCGTCTGTCCAGTTTCTTGATTCGACCCTGAAGCCGTCTCTGAGGTGTAACCATCAGAAAGAGCTTGATACCTAACGAGCAGTCAGTGGATCCTGGTTTGAATGAGATTTACTGAAAATATTGATTCAGTGAAGTGACTGTATATTTGACAAATTCAAATGTTGGAGCTGAACCATGGGGCGCCACTTCCTTCCATGGACGCGGTCTCCTCCCACCACCAGCCTTCATTCTCAAAAAGGGAGGACACCAATGGAATTTAGGGATTGGATCATGTTGAGCTTTCGCTGTCTTAATGAGCGTGGTGAGTTTCTAACAAGCTGGAGGTGTGTTTTGCCCAGAGGGCAAACGGCGGGAAACCTGCCCCTCAAACGAGCCGGGTTATGTTTGAAGTTTACTGGAGACCTCTGGAAAACGGCGAGGAACGAGCGGCGCCGCCTCACACTTTCTTCTGAAGAGAGCGGCTGCCATGTCATCGTGTTATGTCATCCGACGATAGTCGGAATTTATGCTTTCAGACAGTAAATCTGTGGAAAGTATGCGTGTGAATCGTGGGGGGTGTTTATTAGTGGAGCTTGTAAAGACTGAGTCAGTTGTTCCTTTCTGCTTCAAAACAGAGATGATGCTGTTCTGATGGCATGCCCTGTTGCCATCACAAACATTTGAATCTAAAGATCATTCCAGATCTTTCCAGAGAAATCCTCCCGTCCTGTCTGACTCATAAACGCTTCTCCAGCCACCACCACCTTCTGGAAAATCTGACTCTGTGCTGGAGCTACTGTCTGTCTGACCGTTTTTCTACACGTCCATGGGAGACGATGGAAAGATTGAGTTTCCACCTCGTAAGATTTCCCCTTTGCGTTGCAAAAATCCTCTGAGGATGCCGAGTCAGCAGGATAAGAAGCTCGTGTGGATTCTAGAAAGAGCCCGAGAGATGTTTCCCAGACAATTATGATGATGTGAACGCAGCTTGTGCTTTCTAGAGTTTGAAAACGTTTGCAGAAGAAACGCCAATTTTGAAGCTAAAGACGGACTTTCTGTGTGTTCTGCAGGAGACGTGGTACTGGCAGGGAGACGCCAACACCGACGCCGTGGTGATGAGCGGGGTGAGGTGTTCGGGGACGGAGCTGACTCTGGATCAGTGTCTGCATCACGGCATCTTCATCGACTGTCCTAAAGGAGGCGGACGCTTTGCTGCTGGAGTTTCCTGCACTCAGAGTAAGAGAATCAGGCGGCGCAACAAAAGTTTTCTTTTCCCAAATCGTGCAAAAACATGAAATTCTCTTTTGTCCCCATTCATTTTTTTGACAGCTTTCACGCAGTGATGTCATCATTTCTTGGAGGGGATCATTGATTAAGTTCAAAATTAATCTTTTGAATATGTGGTTGGGTCAAATTTTTACTCAAAAGCACAGTAAGAAAGAAGAATTATGAAAACAATCTGGTCCGTCAGTCCAGGACGCTGCAGGACAGAATAATGAAATACGATGGAAAAAATTAAGATTTAATTTTTATTGATGACACTTTTATTATTGACCTTAAAAAGTGCCAAATATTTTAGTTAAACTTATTAGGAGACTTAAAAAACGCACACACACACACATATTGGTGTTGTTTTTACCTCATTCCTTGTTGGTTTTGCCCCCGTCAGCGGCCCCAGACCTGGTCCTCAACGCTCCGGTTGTGGAGCAGACCACCTACCTGGAGGACAGGCCGTTGTATGCCCTGCAGTGCGCCATGGAGGAAAACTGCCTGTCCAGCGCTGCTTCCAAAGCCGACCCCACCTCGTACCGCCGCCTCCTGCGCTTCTCCTCCCAGATCCACAACAACGGCCTGTCGGACTTCCGGCCGCGGGCGGCGCATCACTCGTGGACCTGGCACGAGTGCCACAGGTGAGACTCGTTTTAGTCGGAACCCTTTTATTTTATTTCTTGGAAGCGGGTTAATAGGCAGGATGTCGCAGCTGCAGGTTGCCACGGCAACTAGAAGTCAAACACATGCTCGTTTGTACTAAAGAATGCGCCATTTGCTGCTTCAGGCATTACCACAGTATGGAAGTCTTCACGCATTACGACCTGCTGAGTCTGAACGGCACTAAAGTGGCAGAAGGACACAAAGCCAGCTTCTGCCTGGAGGACACCCAGTGTGATGAAGGTAGACGCAAACATCTGTTTCTCTGTGTTCACTAAGCAACGCACAGGCCAATAAATATCATAACAACAAGAAAAGATCCAGTTTGACCTGCTTGAATGAGCAAATCTGTACAAACCGGATGTTTCCAGGGATCCAAAAGAGGTACGAGTGCGCAAACTTTGGATCTCAGGGCATCACAGTGGGCTGCTGGGACACGTACAGGCACGACATCGACTGCCAGTGGATCGACATCACAGACGTGAAGCCTGGAGATTACGTCTTCCAGGTAAACTTGCAGCTCTTGAAACTTCACTGCTAAATATAGGAAGAGTGTTTACCGTTGACGGTATAGGGCAGGGGTGTCGAACTCAATCAGACACGGGACAAAACCCAAAACACACCTGAGGTCACGGGACGAACAGGAAAAACATTTATTGAACACTAAAACTACATTTTTAAATCTATAACTTTTTAACATAATTATGAGCTAGATAAATAGAGAGCAATAACGCTAGTGGGAATGCTGTAAGCTGAATTTGGTTGCAAAAGGTGTTGGTGATGGTAGCTGAAGATGCTGAAATTGACAGCTAAAAACGCTGAAGCTGATAGTCAGATTGGCCAAATGCAGTAAAAGTTACTTTTACCAAAGTAAAAAAAACAAAAGTATTGATCGTCTTTCTTTCTTTCCTTAGGTTGTGATTAACCCAAACTATGAGGTGGCAGAATCTGATTACACCAACAACGTCATGAAATGCCAAACGCGATACGATGGACACCGGATATGGACGTACAACTGTCATATAGGTGAGACCTTCAAAATAAAACCCTCTGTTGTCATGTACTGTTCAGGGTTAATGGCCCACTGATAAAAAGGTTTTTTTTTGTTGTGTTTTTAACATGATCTTGTTGCGTTTTCTGATGATGGAGGACTTGAAGAAAATTAAGATTAAAATTGCATTTACAGTATTTCTTTATTCAAATTGTTGTGAATTATGCTAAAAACACCATGTTCATATTTAAAGGACCCCTGGGAATTCTCTGAAAATAGATCAAAAGAGGATCAGAGTGAGGCTTTTAAGTTCTCCTCCGATGAAAACCATGTTTTTTTAAATATTTTAACGTAAATATCTGGCATTTTTCTTGCGAAAGAGAACAAATGTAATAAGAAATCATTTCATTTTTGCAATTTGAGTATTTCTCTTTTTAAATCGCTGTTAATTAAACTGTCACAAAGATTTTCTTTTTGAATTAATGAGCTGTTGTGATGTCAGAACGGCCCAGGAGCGCAAGCTTAAGTTCCCTGATCTGCCCCGCCTCGTGTTTAGGAACCTATTCTTACCACAAATCATGAAAAATATTTTTTCTCTCCATATAGCAGGATAGTAACTTGTTAAAACAGTTTCCCATAACTGTAAAATCCCTTTCTTTTTACAAGCGACACACTAACATTAATTTATAATTACCACATTCGACTACATGTAATCATAAAAAAGCTTCGATAACGAGATGATGAAGGAAACAAACTAAAGCTTTGTAGAGTGTTTCCGGCCCGATGTCATCTTGCGCTCATTTCTAACTTATATAATTTTCACAAAATATATTTTTATGGAGAGTAAAATATTGAAGGTTTAAGTTGATTTATTCTGGAATTATATTGCTGCCTTTTATCATTCATGATTATGTTAAAAAGGTACAGTTTAAAAGTTTTAAAAATGGGCATTCTGCTAGATTTTTGGACTATTTTTGCAGTTTTTAGGCCATTTTGGAGTTTAGCTAATATTTCAGCTACAAGCTAGCTAATTTAGGCTTTTTTTCAGTTCTTTAGGCTTTTTTGAAGTTTAGCTGTTTTTTTTCTACATGCTAGCTGTTTTTGGCTAACCTAAGTTTTTTGTCATTCTTCTTTTATTTTTTTTAGGCTAATTTGGCATTCAGTTCATATTTTAGCTGCTATTGGCTTCAACATTTTCAGCTTCAGCTTTTTCAGCCATCGTCACTAGCATCTTAAGCGGCCACATTCAGCTTACAGCATTCACACTAGCATTATCACAGCTAATGCTATATATCTAGTTTATATTTATGGTAAAAGCTAATGTTTTAAAATTGTAGTTTTGGAGCGTTCAATAACGTTTATCCTGTTCAGCCCGTGACCTAAAGGTGTTTTTTGGACCGAGTTTGACACCGCTGGTTTATCAGTTTTATAACAAATGTGTGAATGAATAAATCCATCTGCAGACAATAGACAGTTAGTGCTCCAGTTAAAGATGATCTTTAAATGTGTGATTTATTTCAGACCAAGCCTCATGATGCGTATAACAAACTTTAACAACTTTTATCCAAACCAACGTGAAGATTTAACCAAAAAAAATCAAACTCGAACTTGAGCTTTTTTGTAGATATATGAATCCATCCATCCACTATTTATCACATAGAAACATCTGGAAATCATTTTTCTATGGTCAACATGCAACACATCCAGTGAGCCGACAGAATCCGAGGGTCCATGTGAGGTTTGTGTCTCCATCGTGAGGTCGGGCGAGCAGTCAGTGACAAACAGCACCGCAGACATCCAGGGGGCTGCTGGGCTTTTACCGCCCTGCCCGAGGGGTCTCCAGCAGCATGGAGCCGTGTCACTTTCTTCTGAGGGCGTGTCATGACTCCTATTGGGTTTGGGGGGGTCAGACCTGTCAGCAAAACACAGGAAGTCAGTCAGCTTTCTGTGGTGATGAACGTAAACGAGAGAGAAACGATCTCTTGATTCGGACGTCTGGCTTTGCTGGTTTTTCCATCGTAACTGTTGGTCTGCTTCTTTCTCAGGTGGAACGCTGAGTACAGACATGGACGACAACACGTTTCCTGGTCTTCAGACCAACCAGTTTTCTCACAGGTAGACCCGGAACGGACTGAACAGGAGGGCGGCATCAGGGAAGCGTGCGCTCATGGTGAACGACCACTAGGGGGCAGTGCGATGCTGGACTGTTGCTGAGCTCAGGGCTCACACGGTGAAACAGAAGACTAATCCATTTATATTCTTCTGGATGCAGTGGTGCTCAACAGATGCAATACGGACTGAAGCCAAATAAAGAAGAAACTTTGTGAACATTTTTTTAGACCAAAGAGTCAATTCTAGCGTAACTGTGAGTGTTTGTTTTGCTTTGAAATGACAAAAATTGTGCTGGTCAGAGAGATGGGAAGTTATTTATCCTCAAACCATCAGCAGGATTCTCACTTTAACTGCAGAGAAATGCAATTCTCTCTAAAGTTCCCCTGTAAGGAGGAGCTAACCCTGAAATGTTTATGATAATATCTGCAGAATAAACAACCCAAACTAGGATGAATATCTCTGCTGCCAGAGGCGACGAGTAAACGGAGCAGCAAATGAAACAGATTTGTTCATCTTTTGAAGACTTTCAGGAAGAAACTCAACAGCTCCATCTCTTTTTTTTTCTTTTGCTTTACGTCATGAAACGGCATCATCACATCTGCTTCTATCTGAGTCTGAGCTTTGTTAAATTATTCCAGTCAGGGATGTGGAGTACTGTAGCGGCCGCACGTTCGTGAAAATGCCTCCTCGTGGATTTGTACATTAGTTTTTTTCAAATGCAGCACCGGCAGAATCCTTCATTTTATAAGGACGGCTGATTGTTGCTAAATGTTTTCATTTGTCTGTTAAAAAGAAAATACCTTTTGAATAAAAAAATATTCAATTTCTCTGTTTTTAAGAGTGTTTTCTGGGTTTCTAGCTACAACTTTAGTGTTTGTTTGTATTTTCATTAAAAAATATGTTGATTAGTTTTTTGACAAATTTTATTCTTGTTATTTTTGTAAAATTACAACTAAAAGTTTCATTCTATGTTGTAAAAACAGTTTGTTGAACATTTTTGGAGTTTCCAAAGCAAATTCAGTTTCATTTTTCCAGACAGAACTTTCTGTTTTGGCATGATTTTAAGTGAATACAACATGGAAAAGTGACAAAATCAAGCGTCACGTAGGAGAGGTGCTGATTAAAATGTTACCAAATAAGCAGCATTTTCAAATTGAAAATACAGAAACTTTAAATAGAAACAAAAGCTGAGTTTTAGACTGTAGGTTCTAAAGGGTTAAAAATAAACGTTCTAAACGTACAATTTTGCATTTTGACAAATACATACTTCATTTTATGTTTATTTGCAGACAATAGGTTTCTGGCATATACTCTTAAAAAAAAAAAAACAATTAATCACTGATCATTTTTTCCAGATTTGCGATTTATTCATTAATTTTTATAATCTGCCGTACCCGTTTCACGTCAGAACCGCCGCACTCGGTCTCGGCTCGGCACCCCCAAAGCTCTGGTCACCATCCGCCTGGCGACAGCTGAGTCGGTTTTTGGGCGTTCCTTAACCGGCTGGAGAAACTCTGAGGAGAAAACACACATGAGTGCGTCCATCTTCATCCTCAGAAGACGAGCTGCCACGGTGACATCAGGCTCACCCAGATGTCTGACGGCGGTCCTCTGAGCTTTCTTGCTCCCCTCGGAGAGAGCCCGGGCCTTCAGCGTCGAGTGGCTGATGGAGGCGGCACGTTGTGCTGCAAAAGACAAACTTCAGTCTCTGACGGCTCTGAGGTCAAACCTCTCATTCTCACCTTCCTTCTCACTGGAGAAAACTCCCAGCGCGTGCGTGTCGTCCACCCACTTGATCTTCATTCCCCCTGAACTGAGACACAACGAACTGCTTCTTAGTCAGTTTCACTTCACGTTGAAAAAGAGCAGGGAGGAGTTTATTCCCACCTGTATTCTGTGAAGGCATCCAGGAGGTCCTGAGTTTGGAAAACTACGGGGAAGTTGTAGATCTCGATTACGTGGCCAAAGTTATCTGAGCAGAAGAGGTTCTCGAAGGCAGAGTAGTCATTGTGAGCGTGATCGACGGAGACACAGTCTGCTTCCTTTAGATGGGCTTTGATCTGGAAAAACAACAGATGTCATCCCATGAAAACCCTCGTCAGATGGAGGGAGGACTCTATTAGAGATGATGAAGACACGTCAAAGTCAAGATCATTTTATATTCTTGTCATTAACGGCCCGGTGTGATCTCATGCTGGTAACATAACATTACCATTAATGCGGCCAAATGTTCAGTTACAATAAATGTTAGATTTATAATTGTAACAGAATAGTAAAGACCACCAGGTGGTGATCATCCTCTCCATCCCCCTCACTCACTCGTGGTGCAGATAGAAATAACCATACAAGTTAAACTAACTGAGGACAGCAGAGTAAAACAGCCAGACAACAAAAACCCCGATCCACCCAGACAGGCAAAGGGAACGGTATCCCACAATTCCTTGTGCTGCCAGATCAGCTGATACGTCTGTGACCATAGAGGTTAATATCACTAGAAATGGCTCGCAGGTTTTTTTTACTATTGTCCAAGATATGTAAATAGCGACGCCATATTGGAATGGTATAAAAACAGTGAAACACGGTTTAGCAGACTAGAGCTGCCACAAAGGATTAATTTAAAAGTCGAATAATCACCACAGTGAGGAGCGGCGAGGTCCAGGTGGCGCCCGCTTTAAAGCATGCAGCAGCCTTGATTTATTATACCGCCGGAACCGGTCACGATGCAACACCGCGAGGTAAATTCATTCGTCAGGGGCGGCAACGCTGGGCTGGGTGCTCCAGTTCTGTCACGTTGGTGCTCCCGAACGGGAACCAACGTGACAGCGAGCAGGCGGTCTTTTGTTCCCTATATCTCCCGGTCCGCCCACCGGACATAGATTCAGAGCTGATAGACTCTCTTCACTATTGAGGAAATCCTGGTTAGTTTATGTTTCTCCACTTAGTAATCTGATTACCAGCAGGTGGTCTGATCTGATCTGAGGTCTAACACATACAAATACCACCATCATCCTCCATAAAACTAAAAGATCAGTGGACCCGACAGAAAACATGGAAATAGTGAGAAGTCTAAATCTGTCATTGATTGAATAGAAGACAAGATCATCCTAAATGTTCATTATTGAGAGTAAACTCACTCAGATCTGGTTCAGATGTTTTCTACAAGTTCTCCTTTACCAGCTGACAGCAAGAATTTACTAAAGAAAGTCACATTCTAGTTTTTCCAGATCTGTTTGTAGAATTGTAACACAGCAGTAAACAGACATCTGGACCATTCTAATATGGAGAACAACTTTGCGTATACAACAAGCTAGCATGTCATCTCTAGTGATTAACCTCTATGATCACTACAATATAACAAATCCCATCATGCAATGCATCAGCTCCCTTAATTAACACCAGTATTAGGTGATTTCCTGCCGGTTGGGAGGTTTAGATTCTAAATTTGCGGGCAAAAAAAATCTTAAGGTAGGTTTAAGGTAGTATTGATACACGTCTCAGAACGGACATAAAGTGAGGGGAGGTGAGTGAGCCAGTGCCTCTCCTGTTAACTAATAAATACAAATGTTGCCACCGATCTGTTCAATAAATGTCATCCAGATACATTTTTTCAAGTATTTTTAAATCAAATCAATCAAACTTTATTTATAAAAAAGCGCTTCTCATGCTTCGCGCAGCTCGAAGCGCTTTACATTAAAAACAAACACATATACAATAAAAGCCAACCCCCCACCCTCTATCAACACATACAACCCATAATCCCACACACAATGAATACAATGAAAAATGACTTATAAATGAAAACTGTAAAACAGACATAAGGCTTGGCTCTGCTGTGAGGAAACGGTATGGGGGATTCTATCATACCAGGAGCAGCTCGGTCAGAGGAACATTGCCACGGCGCCCACCCAAACCGGGACAGCAACGGAGTCCACTCCACAGCTGTGAGGCTGCAGTGCAGGACTCCAGCCGCCCCCGCAAGGGCGAGAACCACGGCAACGACCCCAGACCGGCCCAGCAAGCCCTGATATGATAGATCCTCAAAGGAAACACTGGGGTTAAAATAATAGTAAAATAATAAAATTAAATACATTAAAAAAAAAAAAAAATTTGGAAATTAAAATAAAAATTTTAGCCGGTTTTAGGCAGGAAAACAAAGTTTTTTTTTCACATCAAATTTCTGGGCCATTGAAATGTTGAGTCTTGAAATAAAAAAAACCCACTGAAATATTTAAGATAGAAAATATTTTATTTCAGGAGAAACATTTTTTTGAAAATTCAGAGGTTTAAATAATCTGAATGTGATGGAAAAGAAAAACGACCACATAAAAAACTGTTTTAAATAAATGTTCCACTTTTTGATGACAACGAACAACAATGAGAAACTGCCTGATGGGAGATGACCAAAAAAAAGCCTTTTGGTTCTTTTTAACATCACATTTCCTTCTAAAGTTCCGTGTAACTCTTCTCACAAAACCGGTGGTGGGACGCTCATGAGGACGACGGCTACAGGCAGGCAGGCAGTCATTCTCCACTTCATTTTCCCATTTCCTGCTCGGACATTGATTCTACTTTCAGCCATCAATAAAAAAATTAAAAAATCAAGCATGTTTGGGTCCGGTCAGTCTGTGTCTGCCCATCTTTCACACTAAATACAAGCGAATCTGTCCTGCTGACTCGGGCACAAAAACCTAAAAATGTTAGTTTGTTTTTTGTGCTTCCATAAACATGAAAGGATTGGTTGTAACTTACCAGTTTATTGAGGTAATCGGTCTGTCTGCTCTGATCTGAGCTCTCTGTCTCAGCATCTTCTTTCTTCTCCAAGCTGAGCTCAGATAAACAGGACTGAGTCCGTTCCAGGACCGGATCCTCCCTGTCACAGAGACTCAGCTCTGAGGGTTGTCTCTCCTCCTGAAGACACGACGCAGAGCTGTTTCCTGAAGTGTCAGCATCACTTTCTGCAGCCGCGTGATCGTAACCCGACTGAGAGGGACCGCTGATGGAGACTGGATGACAAGCAGCACTCAGTGACTCTCTGCTTTCTGCGGGTGAGCTCTGCAGGGAGAGTCTGTGCCGAGCGGCTCGTGGCATGTAAAGAGGCTGGTCTGGCCTTTTAGGAGTCCGGCTTTGTGCTGGGACTGAAGGTCTGGTCTTCCTGCGCTCTGTCTTGTGCCCGTGAAAACGTGGCGGCTTTTCACACACGCCGTCTTCATGATCAGAGTCTGTATCTTCATCCACCTCCGTCTTTCTGCAACAGGAACAGGAGAAATGGTAAAGCAACACATTCTTTCAAAACTAAGGCTGCTACGGTTAGTCGACTAATTAACTATTAAAATAGTGGACGACTAATTCAATAGTTGATTAATCGTTAATTTACATAATACAGAGAACGTGTCAAAGTCAAGGCCCACCGGGGGCCGGATCCGGCCCTCCAGATCATTTTATTTTATTGTAATTAATGGCCCGATGTCATCTTGCACTCATTTCTAACTTATATAATTGTGATCTCCTTTGGAGGCTAATATTTACAAGCTAACTGTTTTGGCTGATTTCGTTTTTTTTCTTCAGTTTTTTTTATGCTATTCTGAACTTTAGCTATTTCTTCAGCAACATGCTAGCTGTTTTGGTTAACCTAAGTATTTTTAGGCTAATTTAGCTAATATTGTAGCTATCAGCTTCAATTTTTTCATCTATCAGGATTAGCTTTTTCAGTTATCAGCTTCAGCATTTTCAGCTGTCAGCACTAGCCTCTTCAGTGGCAAAATCCAGCTTACAGCATTCACACTCGCATTATCGCAGGTGATGCTATATATTTAGGTCATAATTATGTTAAAAAGTTACAGTTTTAAAGTTGTACAACTTCAGTTTTATCGTGTTCAATAAATGTTTGTCCTGTTCGGCCAGCGACTTCAGCTGTTTTTTGATTGTGGATTTTGTGAGATTAAGTTTGACACCCCTGTACCAGAGTCAAAGTGTAATAAAGTTGAACAAAGTTGTGAGCAATAAGCACCAAAAGATGAACTTTTTTTTAATTGTTTGAGTCAGTGAGACCAAAACGTTTTCTTTGATGAAAGACTTCCTTGTTTCAGATGCCGACCACATGAGAGAGATCAGGATTCTACTTTCCATCAAACTCATTTTGACAGGTGACCTTTGACCCTATCTACCCTTTTCATATAAAATTGATATTAAGTTGTTGCGTCATCTTGAGGGGCGGGGCATCTGTCAAAACGAGTTGGATGGAAAGTATATTCCTCATCTCTCTCTTATTTGATTTAATCTTGTTTTAATACCAGAATCTAATGAATGACAGAAGCTGCATGATGCATTAAAAGTTTAATAAACTATCATCTTTATTGCTTTTAGTTTTAGTTAGTTTAAAGCTAATGATGGTTAAGACGTATACTTTACATCCACGTCGTGCATGACCCGATTAGTCAACTAATCTGTAAAAATAATTAGTGATTAGTCAGCTATTAAAATAATCGTTTGTGGCAGCTCTACTCAAAATATATAAAATATTTAACACTTTAGCAGTTAGCATGAAACAAACTCTGTAACTCTGAAAAACGGTAAAGCGACACATTCATGTTGTGTTTGTACCTGAGTTCAGAGAAGCAGACCACCACCCGGCGCCAACAACTCTCCCCCACAGAAAAGGTGGTCAGGTGCGACAGTTCCTCTGCGGTTTTGTGAATCAGGAACCGCAGTCTGCTGGGTAAAGGCGGGAACAGGAGGACACTGGGAAGGACACACAAGTTATCATTTATCTATTAAGGCAAAAACGGAGGCTCTGGTACCACATGGATCTTAGGCTTTAGAGAAAACTGCGAACAACTAAATGAATATTGAATTTAGTAAATTAGCTTAGTTCACGTTATTGAGTTTTGTCATTTACTTTAGATTTTTAACATGTCAGATAACTGTGCAAAACTATGAGAAAAAGTTCCAGGAGAAGCAGAACAATGTTTCCAATGTTAATGATCTGAACATTTTTGTTAGAACTTCTCCTTTAGAGAATCCATGTCATTCTGTATGATATAACAATCTTATTATTTCACTGATACATTTTACAGTATGTGAACTGGATCAGATTAATATAAACAAGTTCAATCAAACATATAGTTGATTATTCATGTATTTCTAAACAAATGTGTATAAATGTGTAAACTCAAAATTGAATAGAAGAATAAAAAAAATTGTAATGAAATGCTCTTGTGAATCGAATCGCTTCAGGAAATTATAATCGATACCCAGCTCTAATGTTTCATCCAGACTCTATGGCACTTCCTTCTTTCTCTTTAGTTAAACACTCCAAGCATTTGCTCCTGCCATTCTGTAAAATCTTATAAAACTTTGTGGCCCACAAAGTTTGCCCAGCCCAGATCTATCAAGTTCAAAACTACAGAGCTTTAAAGGACATCCGGCTGCAACTATCATTGTATTTTGAGCATAAAAGCAACTTTATTTCCTGTTTTGAACATTTTTTTACTCTAAAAAAAAAAAAAAAAAAAAAAGCAATAATTTTATTTTAAATAAAAACATGCATAATGGTTACAGTTCCTGTAGTTCATAAAATTTACCATGAATAATTGCTAATGTCCTAAAAAGTATATAACCTGCTGCAGATATCACAAAGCAAATTCAAAGGAAAAGAAATATTATTTCAAATAAAATGATTCCTTAATTATTTATTTTTGTGTTTAAAATAAAGTTTAAAGTGAAAGAAGAACAGAATCACCTTTTTTGGTTGCTTTTCGCCTGATACGTTCCCAGCTCCTCCATGACAGCATCCACAAACAGGTTTTCTTCTTTTGACAGATAAATGTCATCGAAGCCGAGAAGAGCCAGTGTGCACCGAGAAAGACGCTCCGGCTCAGATAGTTCCTCTTTAGACGGTGTGCCTTAATTCCACTATGACGGATTTAAACTTTACAATGCTCTAAAAAGTCCAACAAAGCTATTATAAAAAGAACACTTGATAACCCAAAACCGAATAATAAAACTACAAATTAAAGAGCTAGACTGTTTACGAGGTGTGGACAGGATTTATGGACGTTTAACAAGAATAAGGAGAGAGATTTTCTTTTTATTATCTTCATTTAAAATATTACGGTCTCACCTGAAGCTATATGAAGCATTTTTTTAGGGTTTACTGACACAATATTCTGCCTTTAGACGAGTTCACGCCGTGAAACGTTTTAAACTGAACACCTCGGGCTCATTCACGTTCATCTGGTTTACTCTCAGCTGAAACTGACCTTTAAGGATGAGGAGGGGGGGGGAAACGAGAATTTAACAAACAAGTCAATAACTAACTGCTTCAGTGATGTGCTAAAACGGCTTTCTTCTCGTCTTCTTTTCATGGATGGTTCCCTTTTTTTCCTTATTCGTTTTTTTTAAGCATCTGGTAAGTTGCAGAGTAGACCTCTACCGCCATCACGTGGCCAGGAGGGGGAATTCTTATACGGCCATCTGATAATGTTACTTTAATAATAATAATAATAATAATAATAATAATAATAATTAATAATAATAATAATAATAATAATAATAATAATAATAAATAATAATTATAATTATAATAATTATAATGATTATGCTTATTGTTAATAATAAGATTAATCTTTCTTACTGCGCCTTTGAGTAAAAATTTTACTCCAACCACATACTCAAAAATTCACAGAAATTGTTAGAGGTCTAGTATCTGGCACAAAGGAATTATAACCCTCCCACAACTAGAGATACACCGCAATTTTGAAATAAATAAATAACTTTTGTTTATTTTTAATAGTAATTTGTTTTCTAATTTAACTCTTTTTAAAACTTTGCATTGCAGACATCAAAATGACTTTTTAAATTATAAACTGATTTTTCTGGATTATATCATTTTATTTGCCTTCATTGTTAACTGAAGCAGGATTAGGGTGTGATAGAGCATGGTAGTAATTTTTGTGGGGTTTCAGGACACATTTTCTTTTTCTTTTTCAACTATCTTTAGCTAGTTTAGCATTTTGAAATTTCCCATTTAACCTGACTATTTTACTGTTACTGGGTAAGGTTTTTCCTCTCTTAGCTGGCTCAGTGATAAGCATCAACGTCTTCAGGTAGCAGCTTGCATGCAGCATGGACTCAAACTTACAGGTATGCAGATTTTCTAGCTGGAATGTTCTCCCCGGGACAGTAGTTTGGCATTGGTGGTTTTCTGTGATCAGTTTCTGATGTAGTGACTCACAGTTTGTGACAAACTGACTTGAGGAAACTTTTTCATACTTGGAAATGTCAGTGACACTCGGCTGAGCGTGTGATTGTGTACGTCTGTTCATCAGGCCAGTGACCTTTCAGGCAGACTGAAGTGTTAGAATGACACACAGATGACCGGAGCAAACGAGTTCTCTGTCCTTTGCTCCCGTCTGAGCAAACTCTGGAGGATGAGATGATGAAAGTCTCTTTAAACAGAAAATGCTGTTTTTCAGACGCATATTTACTCCAGCTGGAGCGCCTAGGACACATTCTAATAATTTTCAAAAATAGGGCCGAGCAGGATAAACATTTATAAACACTCTAAAACAACATTTTTAAAACTTTAAAAATATAACTCCATGCAAGCTTTTAGCTACATGTGCTCTGTTTTAGCTAACCTAAGTTTTTTTTGTTTGTTTGTTTTTTTGGTTAATAAGGCATTTAGCTAATATTTTAGCCACCTATCAGCTCCGCTATTGTTAGTTTGTGATTGACAGTTATCAGCAGCAAAAATTCAGCTTACACCATTCACACTAGCATTATCACAGCTAATATAACTAGTTTATGATTATGTTAAAAAGTTACAGTTTTAAAGTTTTGTAATGTTTAATCCTGTCCGGCCTGCGACCTAAAGTGTGTTTTGGATTTTGGCCCGTTGTGTGATTGAGTTTGACACTCATTTTAATGGAAAGGACAACCATTTTGGTTTGGTCTGTTTAGTTTAGCTAACAGCTATTGTTTATATGTTATGATTGATTTTATGTTTTTGTACAATTATCAGTGTAAAGCCCACTGAGATAACTGTCTTGTGATATTGGACTATATAAATAAAATTATATTGAATTGATCACTTGTGTTTAGATGTCTGGTTTTGTTCTGTAGAGTTTTGTTTGTTTATTATCCATTTTTGAAATTTGCATTTATGAATACCCCCGGTTTCCTCCAGATGGTTCACTCTGAGCTGCTGTGCTTTCTACGTTTTGGTTTAATTGGTATTTGCTCATTTAATTTGACTTAAATGATCAGAAAACTAGCTCTACTTCTTTGAGTTTATTTCACATTTGTGACATGAAGCTTATTTCTCTTTTTTTCTTCACAAAAGACCACACACGATTCCACACATCACACTGACACACCATTAGGTCTGTTCATTTTTGATCACAAGATTATTTAATGACTCTGAAGCTTCAATAAAGCTGCTTGAACCTGATCCTCAAAGACTGGATTTCGTTTTCCACATTCCCTGCTACTGATCACCTGGATCAGGTGTGTCTCCCCAACAAGTAGCTACAAGAAGTGAGACAAAGAAGCACGAGTGTCCCTGCAGATGCTCTGATGCTGTTCAGGAGGACACACATTTTAAATCTACACATCTGGTCCTTGTGTGAACCACAGCTATAGGTGCTCCCTATTCAAGATTGCTGACATCTAGAAACAGCTGAGAGACTCCAAAACTTTATAGTAGATCTTGTTTGTCCCCAGACGATAAAGAGAAAGTTGCAGGAAAACATCTGGATCCATGCTTGGGCTCCCATCTGTTCCTTAAGGATGTCAGAATCCCTCATGTCAAACAGAAGAAGATTGACTTGAGTCATGAAATGCTCTTCTCTGTCCATCCTCGAGCTCCCTCAAACTCCTCGTCCTACAAAGACGCTTGATCCTCGTGACGTTGGCGTCTGCAGTCAAGAGGTCAGCAGGTAGTTGTGCTCGTTCATCTGCTGGGCTTCTGGCTCCCTCTGAGCCAACACTGCCAGGCTGTCCGGGCAGGACGGCACCCTGCAGGCCCGATAGAGGATCAGACAAAGCAAGAGGAGCAGGAAGGCCACGCAAGTGTTGCAGGCGATGGCCACCAAAGCTGCTGTGGACAGTCCTGCTGGTCTGTCAGGTTCCATGATGTTGATCTGACCTTCAGTTCTAACATCAGTCAGCTGAAAAATGACTTTTTAAGAGTGGATCCTTGATGCCTTTGGTTTATCCGGAGTAGGTAGAGCATCATCACTGAGTCAATCCTGTGTGTAAAAACAAGGAAGAGTAAAGCAGGAATGAGCAGCCGAGCACAAAACCTGAATTTTTATCATATTCTATATCAGGAGGGTCAAACTCAAAACTCTCAAACTCGGGGGGCCAAAATCCAAAACACACCTTTGGTCTTGGGCCGAAAAGGATAAACATTTAATAAACACTCTAAAACAAATTTTTTTTAAACATCTAAACTGTAACTTTTAACGTAATTATGAACTAAATGTATTGCATTCCATGCAATGATGCTTGTGTGAATGCTGTAAGCTGAATTTGGCCTCTAAACATGCTAGTGCTGATAGTTGAAGATGCTGAAATTGAAAGCTGAAATGACAGAAGCTAATAGTCTGAAAACGCTGAGGCTGAAAGCCAGCAAAAATATTAGCTAAATGTCAAATTAGCCAAAAAAAAAAAAAAACTTAGGCTAGCCAAAACAGCTAGCATGTAGCTGAACAAATAGCCAAACTTCAAAATTGCCCTAAAAAGCAGAAAAGAACTAAACTAGCCAAAACAGCTAGCGTGTAAATATTAGTTTAACTGCAAAACAGCTTAGCAAAATAACCTAAGAAAAAATTAGTCAATAAAAAAAAGCTAGAATGTAAGACTGAAAAAATAGTTCAGTTTCAATAATACTAAAAACTGAAAAAGCTAATGTAGTAACAGCTAGCATGTAGCTGAAATATTAGTTAAACTTCAAAACAGCCTAAAAAATTTTAGTAAATGCCAAAATGGTTCTTGAAGCTAGCAGAATACCAATTTTAATAACTTTCAAACCATAACTTTCTTACATAATTATGAATTTAAAAAATGCAGGAATATTATTTCAGAATAAATCAACTTAAACCTTAAATAACTTTCAATATTTTACTCTCCATGAGAATATATTTTGTCAAAAATCATCCAAGTTAGAAATGAGCGCAACATCGGGTCATTAATAACAATAAAATAAAATGATCTGGAGGGCCGGATCTGGCCCCCGGGCCTTGACACATATGGGTTTTAGACTGTTGGTCGAGTAACATCCACAGAGCGGTGACCAGAGATAAGCAGGTGAAACCTGCAGAGCATTTTCCCTTCAACGCTCAGCTGGAGGAGGAGGAGGAGGGTTATTTCTGTCCCTGCAGGTGCTCAAAGAGTGGAGACACACTTGTAGCTCTGCATTGTGCAGCCTTTCAGACTCACCACCTCGTTATGTCTGACCTGATAATCACTACCGTACCTCAGATCTCAGATTCATCAGAACAACAAATGCTCGGAATAACAGCACTTTCTTACTTACCTGTCACTCAGTCACCTCCAAATCTCCATTCCTATGCAGAGCATCTGTCTGCCCCAGTCTCCTCTCATTTCTGCCTCATGTCTGCTGCGATGCACGGCTCATGACAGGAGACGCCGCAGAGCTGGAGCTCCCCCCAGCAGCAGAGATGCAGGGAAACGGAGAGGAGGGGCTGTGTCAGTGATGATACCAGACTGGGAGGATGTGATGACGCCGGGCTCCTGCAGACCACAGGACCCACTTCAGAAGCTCCTCTGACTTTCAGACAAAACAAACATTTTAGTAAGTGATTTGTTTCAGATGTTTGACACGAGAGGGAGCGCTGTTTAGTGAAAGTTACTGCAGATTTAACACAAACTGAGGAAAATAAAATCCTTTTCTGTTCTGCTCTGAAGTCCTGCAAAAGTTTGAAAATAAAAACATTTTGTTTGCAAATTTAAGTTTTCTATTGGATTTCCTTTGGCATTTGCTTCAGTAAAACATTTTAGCATGTAAATGTTTCACAGAATACAATTTTATCAAGGTGAATTATCTGAAGTGGGATTTTCTTCTTCCTAATTTCTGTGTAAAAGCATTTTATGAGCGATGCAGACGTCACACACCACCGGTCAAGTTCAGAGTCGCTTCCGGTTTGTATGGTTTAGAACAGCAAAGCTGACAGCTGAACACTGTTTAAGCAATTTTACATAAATAATGAAAGGTAACCAATTGTAACCAAAATGTGTACATTTATTTTAAAAATGTCCTTGTATTAGTTTTCCTCTCTCTGACAACCCGGTTAAAGTTAGACAAAGGTTACAAGTACTTCATTGAATGCTGCTTGTTTGATTATGAAGGTAATTATGATTTTATTCTTTTAACCTGTGCTAATGCTAACACTAGCATTAGCTTAGTCTATGAGACGTGGAGCTGCAGAAGATCTTTTCTCACCAGTTCAAAGTTTCCTAAATTTGCGTTCTAACATAATCATCCATCCATCGTTTATCCATCCATCCATCCATCCATCCATCGTTTATCCATCCATCCATCCATCCATCCATCCATCCATCCATCTTCTTCCGCTTCATCCGGGACCGGGCAGCAGTCTAAGCAAAGATGCCCAGACTTCCCTCTCCCCGGTCACTTCCTCCAGCTCCTCTGGGGAGACCCCGAGGCGTTCCCAAGCTAGCCGAGAGACGTAGTCTCTCCAGCGTGTCCTGGGTCTTCCCCGGGGCCTCTGGCCAGTGGGACATGCCCGAAACACCTCTCCAAGGAGGCTCCAGGAGGCATCCGGACCAGATGCCCGAGCCTCCTCAACTGGCTCCTCTCGGTTAAGCAAACACCAGCAGTCCTCTGAATCTAAACTGTTGGCCCTGCTGGAGCTTCAAGCTAAGCTAGCACCGCTGCTACAACTCGTGGAAGATTTCTGTCAAAAAAAGGCAGTAACGAACAACGAGATAATCGCCAAGATCTCATGTAGAGAATAATTTATGACATGGATCGGCAGGCACAGATTCTCACTGGGATGATTTACTTCTTACTTTTTGTTTTATCCTAATTCTTTGAATACAATCTGCACAAAGTGCCTTGTTTTCACTGAGAATATTTAGATTGGGCGGCCGTGGTGCAGTGGTAGGGCAGTCATCTCATGATCGGAAGATAGTGGGTTCAATTCCCTGCCCGTCGAAGTGTCCTTGGGCAAGACACTGAACCCTAAATTGCCTCTGGTGGGAGGTTGGCGCCAGTGTTTGGCAGCGGAGCCACCACCAGTGTGTGAATGTGTGTGTGAATGGGTGAATGGGTCTGTGACTGTGCAGCGCTTTGGGCCCTCGAAGGAAGGTAGAAAGCACTCTATAAGTATACGCCTTTTACCATTATTGCACATGTATTTTAGCTGAAATTAAGCCAATTAAGGTCATCATCAAATATGATCAATTATTTGACTTGATTCCCATTAATACTTATGTATTTATATATCTGCAATAATTGTTTCTTTTTTTTCTTTGTATTTTCTTTAGATATGTTGAATTCAGACACATTACCAGCATTCCCCGTCAATCCAGATTGCTGTGACAGCTTGATCTACTTTGATAAACTCATTAAACTTTTTTAAACGAGAGGAGGACAAACGGGCAAGAAACTTTGACAAATTATAGCATCCATATCACAAGTAAGACTGAAAAGAGCTTAGACACAAGTATGACTACAAAAATGAAACTAAACCCTTTCCATGCTTATCCATTTACAGGTAGGCTGGGACTGAACATGACATTACTGTATTGCTTAGCTAGAATGCATCATTAAAGGGGTTTGCATCTACCTGGACGAGGACCCTGAAAATATCTGTGGTAAGTACAACTATAAAGCAAGTCATTTTCATCACTTAATAGTTTGTATTTTTAAAGAGTAAAAAAGTTGGTAATCTTAATAGAAAGATGGCAGTTGTTCTGAACTGTTTTGTTGTAAGTCATGTTTAAAAATAAAAAAAAAAGTGTAAGAGTTTGTAAGTTAGTAATTGTTTGTTAGCATGTTGACATATACATTTATTAGGGCCAAGAATGTTGACACATTAACGCGCATCCCAAAAAAGTTGTTTTATTATTTTTCACAAGCATAATTAAGACAGTTTATGATAAAAAAGAGGAATAATCTGAAAAAAAAAAAAACAGAATTCCAGGAAAAATGTAAAATACACAGCAGTTCTCTCAGGAGAGAAATTCTTTTTTTTGGGTTGCATGCTGTTACTTTAGCCTGGATATTTTACAGCTAAAAATTTAATTCTTTGTTGTAAAAATAGTTTGTTGAACATTTTTTGGATTTCCACAGCAAAATAAATCACATGTTTCCGGACAGAAATTTCTGTCTTTGCATGATTTTATGTCTGGTGTTTGAATACAACATGGAAAAGTGACAAAATAAAGGTGGTGTTGCATAGGAGAGGTTATTAAAACAATACCAAATAAGCAGGCAGGTAATATTTCAAATTGAAAATAGAGGTAAATTCAAAAGTAGACACAAATTGAGTTTTAGACCCTAGATTTCAAAGGGTTTAAAATAAATGTTCTAAATTTACAAACTGTGTGTGATTTTGTATTATGATTATTTGCAGATATGTGTCTTGAAAATCTTCTTCAGCTTTACTAATCTTTGTTACTTCCTGCTCCACAACAGTCACCTCTTCTATTCTTTGTTCTCTCTCATTCTCTTCATTCATCAACTCTTCAAAGTATTCTTTTCATCTTTCCATGACACCACTGACACCTGTCAACACATTACCATCTCTATCCTTGATCTAACCTGCTGCATGTCCTTCCCATCTCTGTCTCTCTGTCTTGCTCATCTGTACAGGTCAGTCTCTTCCTCTTTACGACCCAACCTAGCATACAAGTCATCATAAACCCCTATGTGTCTGGAAAATGCTGTAACAAAAAAATTAATAATGTCGAGTAATGACAATACATTTTTTTTCCAGATTTGCGATTAAGTAGTTATTTTTTTTAATCGATTCCCGGCCCGAAAAAAAAAAAAAAAAAAAAAAAAAAAAAAATATATTATATATATATATATATATATATAATATATATATATATATATATATATATATATATATATATATATATATATATTTATAAAATTCGCTGTAAAACTGGTTAGCAAACCTTATCACTTCACAGAGTTGAAAATTGAACAAGCTGTTGCATCAATTTATTTTAAAGGAAACAGCATGATTTGACTGAAATAAAGCAAATATATTATTTATTTATTAACCTTTATTTCACAAGGAAGTCCCATTGAGATTAAGGAATCTCTTTTACAAGGGAGTCCTGGCCAAGAGGCCACAAAAAACAAATCAGTTACAGTTAGAAAATAAAAATATGTAAACTTATATCAAATACTGAGGTGAAATAGAAGTATTTCAATAACATTTTTAGTTATCAGCTTCATTATGTACTTAAATACTTTCAAGTGTCATTTATTTAATATGATTTTGTTTGTGACTGCAGGAAGAATCGAGCATGAACATCAACATCTCAGCTGAAGAGACCACCTTATCTGCTGTGAGACCAACAGATGCGAGTCACACACCAGAGGACATTGACAATGTGCTTGAAGATCAGGGGGTCCTACAGGATTTGGACAGTGTTGCCACTGTTACTGCCAGGTTATTTGGCCTCTTGCTTGCTTTGAACCTCACCTTCCCCAGAAGATTGTGATGGATCTGGATGCTGATTCCCTCTAAGAAAGTCCTCCATCTGCTGGAGATGTCCCGCCTCTGCATGTTTAAGTGTTTCCCCTCTGTTCAGGTTCCCTTTGAGTTTGTTGTTCTGATTTCTAAAGCAGATCTTTTTTTTTTTGTTTGTTTCCATGAGTCCACTTGCTTTTTGTGGCTAATTTTCCTCATCACAGGTTTATTTGGATACGTTCTGTAAAAGTTTTGAGGAAGAACTACTGGTGGTGCTCTTTTCTTACACTGTTGCATTTGATGATATTTGTATTTTCAGTCGTGAAGTTTTTCCTTTAGAAATCCACTCCTTTTATAAGTACCAATTTTGTATGTCTATTTAAAAAAAATGATATCTTAAACATTGTTAAAATCTATATCAAAAATATATATTAATTTCTTAACTGAAGGAAATCCTGCAGCAGAGCCTACTCATTTGAATTAAATCACACTTAATAAAAGTATAAATAACATAAAGAAAACTTAATTTCCCTCAAAAGAATAATATTTTTAGGGGTGTAACGGATCAAGGAAAATCCGGGTTTATGAAGTTTAAATATGTTTTGTTTTTAATAAATAGGCTTCAATGACCAAATGTTTTGTTGTTGCATATATAAATATTGTGTGTATGAAGTATTTTAAATGCTTATTAAATATATGATTTGAAGCGTTTCCAAAAATTAATTAGCTTTTATAATGTTGCTTTTTTTGTTTTTACTTTTCACTGATCTGAAAAATGATCCGAACCGTGACACGATCCAAACGGATTCTGTGATCCGTTACACCCCTATGTATTTTACTTGCAGTAAACCTATATATAAGGTTTAATTTTCCTATATGAAAAAGTATATGTCAGGAAAAGGGACATTTAAGAAGAAAGTTAAAAATATATATGACCTCATGTAAAGAACACATGGTTGACTGTTATATTTCTTATATACCAAACTCAAACTTTATTTATTTGTATAGCGCCTTAATTCAAAAAAGCTCAAAGCGCTTATCATAAAATCAAATAAAATACTTTAAAAACACAGTGTGTTGAAAAGCAAATACACAAAAGGAGAAAAGAACATTTCCACAGAAAAGGTACCCCTCCCCAAACAGTCTGGCTCTAAGGAAAGAGTCAGGCTTGGTACTGCTGTGTAGAAATGGTTTTATGGGGATCCATCTAATCCAAGGCCCAGTCGAACCACAGGGGCCATCGCCGCAGCGCCCGTCCAGCAAGGGCAGCACAGGGCCCACTCGACAGAGGACAGCCAAGCCGCTCCAATGAGAACAGGCACCGCAACAACAGCACACCCGCAGAGGGAACCCCGGAACAGAGGATCCCCGTGAGGAAACACAGGAGTTGTTAAAATATAAAAGACAAATAAAACAGTTTAAAACAATTAAAACAAACAATTCAATAATGTGAGTATAATAATAGTAAGAGCAGGAATAGCAGACTAAAATAATACAAGTTTATAAAATTACTAAAAATTGATTCACATAAAAGTTAAAAATGAATAAAAAAGAAAAAAATTCAAAACCAACAAAAAGTCAAGTAAAAGCCAAATTAAAATGTGGGTCTTGAGCCTCTTCTTGAAAATCTCTACGCTCTCTGCAGCCCTGAGGTTCTCCGGCTGGCTGTTCTACAGGCGAGGACCGTAATGGTGAAAAGAAGCCTCACCATAAGTTTTGCTCCTCACCTTAGGAACAAGTAACAGGCCGGAAGGCCTCAAGGTCTGCGAGGGTTCATACTTTAAAACAAGATCACTTAAATAAGAAGGCTCAAGACCATAAAAACATTTATAAACCATTAAAAGAATCTTAAAGTCAATCCTGGAACACACAGAGAGCCAATGCAGCGATTTTAAAAAAGGAGTAATGTGTTCCCGCCCCCTGGATCTCGTCAGAACTCGTGCCGCTGAGTTCTGTAGAAACTGTAGACTTGACTGAGAATTTTGAGGTAAACCAGAGAGCAGGGCATTACATCTAAACGACTAAAAAATAAAAGCATGCATCAGCACCTCTGAGCTGGCAAGAGAAAGGAATGGACGGACTCTGGCGCAAATGCAGGAGGCTGTTCTTTGACTTAGAATACAACTTTAAGAAAAATCTTCATGCATAACTGAGTCATGGATGACTGTGTAACAAAGCTAATTTTCTTATCATCTTATATTCAGTAAGAATCAGCAGCTGTTAAGATAACTAATCCAGAAAGTTACCAAACATATTTTCAATCTAGCATAAAAAGACCAAACATTAGCATGAAAAAACAAAGCAAAAATTGATTGTTTAACAATCTAATAACACTCTCTACTAAAAACCTACCATTTAAAAGTGAAATAACTCTTCCCCAGTGAGCATAAGCAGATAACTTATCCAGAAAGTGATAAAAACACATTTAAAGCTAGCATAAAAAGACGAGAAACTAGCATGACAAAAACCAAAGCCAGAAAATGATTGTTTTACAATCTAATAACACGGAGAGGGAGAGGGGAAGCCCCTTGCTGCCGTTCAGAAGATGGTGAGTTCGATCCCCGCCTCGGACGATCAAAACAAAAAACTTCAGATTGTGTCAATTGACAGAAAAATTTGTAAGATATTCACAAAGGTGTCTGAAATGGTTTCAGTGAAAAAAAAGTCTTTCAAACCCTGTATCAACAGTTTGTGTAGTGCTTGTTTTTTAGATTCAATCCACAACCTGAAGCCAATTGAACCTTTTTGTTCTCTCATGGAGTCCAGATGAGCCCAGGAATATGTCAACAAAATGTTTTATTTTCCACAAAACATAATAAAACACCTTTAATAGTCTTTATTCTTTCTGGGGTTTTGTTCCCATGTCCTCTCTCCATTCCTGCACACTTTTCCCCATCGCGTCGACTTACAGAAAAATCCTTAATATACTAACAAATGCATCTGAAATGGTTTCAGTGAAAAAAAAAAGTAAATAACAATCTGGAATGGGCGGGGCCTGTCTACACACACACTCAGTTACACACATACCTTTTGGCTAGAATAATCTTTACCTTTAAAGTTGTCAAAAATGAACACAATACCACTGCAGCTCACACACAATCATAGAAGCTGACACAAATAAAGCCTTTCATTCCATCACACATTCTGCTAGTGCGAGGTGAGCTGACACCTGTGCTCAGGTGAGTGTTTACGTCTTGCTGATGTGGATGGAATGTATAGAAGGAGAGAGCCCAGGCATCCCCACACCAAGGCCCCCCACCCGAACGGCAGCAGCAGCCCGGGCCCCCCAACACCCGCCACGGAGCCATGGAGAGAATCCGCCAGACACCCAGACCAGGGCACGCGGGACCGCCGCAGAGGCCCCCACGCCCGAGAGCCAGAAGGCACGGGAGCACAGAGAGCGCGGACCCCCGCCCAGCCAGAAAAAAGAAAAAAAGAAAAAAAGAAAATTCACATAAAAATAGAATTGTATCCCACAATCATAAACAGATATTTGTGCAGTTATGCATCCAATGCACACTTAGGTCTCATTAGAAATATATATATATTTTTAAAAGTACTGCTATAGAACAAAAATAAAATAAAAAAAAAACCTAAATCACTCTTTAAAAAATATTTCTGGGCATTAAATGGGCTTCACACTGGTGATTGTCCAAAGACATAAAACTATGAATAACATTTGGGCCTGTTGGTTAAAAACATGAAAACTGAACAAGTTTTAGGCCAGAAGATATTCTATGCAGAGCTTTAAGGGACAATGGGACCAAGTCATTATTTATAAGGATTTTGATTACATGAAGAAAAAAAAAAAAAAAAAAAAAGGGGGGGAGGGGTTACTAAAAGCAAACTAAACTAAAATTTACTCCCAATATTATTTATACATGACATTGCTTAAGATAATTTGTTTGTCTTAGAATTATTAAATTAAAACAATGATAGTTAAAAAAAAAAATAACACCAGTTTTTAATTGCACCTCAATAAACACACTGAGTTTTACAAATAAACAAAAGCATGATTTAAAAAAATGAACAGGAAAAACAAGGAATGAGGGAGAAAGCTGAAAGCTGTAAAAACGAAGCGATAACAAAGAAAGCAGCTGATGGTGATTGAAATTGAAAAATGGTGAAAATGAGAGAAACAGAAAACCTGAAGAAGAGAATAACTACAGAAAGCAGAGAATGAAACATAAAAACACATCTGATTAATGTAAGAACTAATATTCTGATTATTCATCAATAGTTTTTTAGAGGTGGTAGACTAAAATCTAAATCTAGACATATAATATTTTTAAATAACCTAAACTACCTGTCATTTCACTTTAAATTAAAAACGTATTAATTCCTTATAGTGTTTGTGAATGGGTTGCAGGAAGGTCTCAGTGTGCGTGCAACAGATAGATTATCTGTGTTCTCTGTGGAAATGCTGGCAATTTTGTGGGCATTGCATTGGGTGGAGGACCATACTCCTGAACGGGTCATCATTTGTTCTGATTCATTGTCTGCTCTTTTGGCGATACGTCACAGAAAATCTGAGTCGCGTCCTGATTTACTTTATGAGATTTTACTGAGTCTTTCTGTGGTGGAGGGTTTGGGTTGTGATGTTTCATTTCTCTGGGTTCCGGGACATGCTGGGTTAAGAGGGAATTAAGCTGCTGACAGACTGGCAAAGGAGTCTCTTCTGAAGGAAAACGTGGATGTGGTTGTTACCTTAGGTAAACAGGAGTGTCGCAGCGTTTGTACAGAATATATTAACAAACTTTGGTAAAAGGAATGGGACACGGAAAAAAGAGGCAGACTGTATTATTCCTGTCAGACGTCTATAAAGAAGAGCCCTCTGCAGGTGCCTTTTTCATGCCGTAAGGAGGAGGTGGTAGTTACCAGGTTGAGATTGGGTCATTGTGGTCTGGCTGCATTTTTATTTACAGTTCACAGGCATAACAGCGGTCTTTGTATTTGTGGGGAGCGGGAAACGGTGCCTCACGTGGTTTTTAGTTGCAGCAAATATGATGCTGAAAGGCGGGTTTTATTTATGCAACTCAGTGATTTAGGAATCTCGACTTTTTCATTTAAATGCATCATACCATTATGTAGTCAGAATATAGCTGTGCGGTGTGCTGTCCTTCACTTTCTTCGTCAGACTGGACTGTTTTTCAGAATTTAGTCAGCTTTAGTTTTTTTTTTTTTTTTTTTTTTCTCTCATCTGAGGGTGGCAGCATTGCACTTGTTGGTGTATAGCCTGCCGGAAAGGCATTCGAAGAAGAAGAAGAAGAAGAAGAAGAAGAAGAAGACTCATTTTCTGGTCATCTGCTCTGTTCTGACACTATTATTTATGGCTTTTGTCATGTTTTGATTCATTTATGAAATATTCGTTTTCTGTCACCACAGCCTGGTCTCCTGCATTTGGATCCTCCACTACCGGCTCTTAACAATATGTGCAGAAACAGAACACATTAAAATCTTAAACACAATTGTTTGTGTCACATCACAGTGACAGGAGAAGCAAAATGAAATGAACATTCTCATACAAATGTTTAAATTGAGCTTGATTAAGACCCTCATTCATCCAGGTGATTTTGACTTATGTCATCTGTATTTATATTTTTCCAGACTTACTTTACATCATAAAAGGATTTTGTCGAGTGGTGAAACATTTCTAGATGAGAAACTCAACCTTAAAGACAGTTGAAGGTTTTTCCATTTCTACTTGCGTTCTTTCTTTTATCCTAAGCACTAATTTATGCTTTCATCTGTAACAAGCTCATTAATTTATGTATAAATGAGTTTAGACTTTCAACAGCCTTGAACTAAATCCGTCAGCATCCAAGAAATCCACAGGATCGTTGCAGTAACTCCTTTTGCCCAGCAGGGTGCAGCACTGTCATTCACTTTTAGCCAACTGAAGATCAACCCAAACTTTATTTTAAACTTTCATTTTATGACAAATGTAATACAAAGTGTTTTATAAAATAAATATTTCTCAAGTTGAAAAAGTAAAAACAAAGACCTTAATTCACAAAATATATAAAGACATACACCATGTACTATGAGTACTAGGTTTAGTAAAAATCTAACCAAAAAGTTTCAGGCTCTTATGAGATCCAGACTAATAATGCCAGAAAATATAAGTGCAAAGAAATAGGACTGACTTAAAAACAAGAACATTTTATAAAATTCCAGGAATCTTTAAAATTATAACTGAACTCTATGCTTGTTATTGACAGTAAGTCTCTGATTCCTGGAGGAGCCAAAGCACAGTAACTAACAAACAAAACATGAATGAAGGAATCAGTTCAGAATCTACCTCCAATGAATGCTTTTTTTTTTGTTGTTGAGGGGGGGCTAGGGCTTCCTTGAGATTGCATAAACGGGGCAGAGGTTCACTGCTACGCTGGACGCCATTCTGAAGCAAGTCTCCTTAAAAAGTACATCCTGCTCTGAGTTTTTTTGTAAATGGCGTCAACATTTGGTGACCATCTCAGTTTATTGTCCAGGAGAACTACCAGGTATTTATTGATGGTGACCACCTCCACCTCCGCTCCATCAATGGTGATGGGCTGTAGAGCAGCAGGTGTCCGGCGGAAGTAAAGCATCATTTCTTTTGTTTTTGCAATGTTCAGGTGTAGATCATTCCGCCGACTCCAATCCACAAAGTCCTGCACCAGTCCCCTATACTCCCCGTCCTCACCCCCTTGATACATGGCACAATTGCAGTATCATCTGAGAATTTCTGCATGTGACATGTACCAGAGTTGTAGCGGAAATCAGTGGTGTAGAGGGTGAAAAGGAGAGGTGAGAGGACTGTACCTTGTGGGGCCCCCGTGCTGCTGGTCTGCATGGAGGACCTGCAGCTCCCCATCCTGACGAACTGTGGTCTGTTCGCCAGATAGTCCATGATCCAGGTCACCAGGTGGGGGTTCACTGCCAGTGAGAGGAGCTTCTCCTGGAGTAGAGGGGGCTGGATGGTATCGAACGCACTGGAGAAGTCGAAGAAGAGTATCCTCACAGTGCATGCACCCCATCCAGGTAAGAGAGGGACCGGTGGAGAAGGTAGAGAGTGGCATCCTCCACCCCCATCTTGGCCTGGTAGGCAAACTGGAGAGGGTCCTTCCCATGCTGTACCTGGGGTCCCAGAAGCTGCAGAACCAGTCGCTCCATCGTCCTCATGACGTGTGAAGTGAGGGCAACCGGCCTGTAGTCGTTCAGCTCACTGGGGCGACTCTTGCAGGAGGTTTTCCACAAAGAAGGCACCTTCCCCAGCCACAGGCTCAAGTTGTAGATGTGCTGGAGAGGGTCCCCCAGTTCATCCGCGCAGGCTTTCAGGAGTTGCGTGCACACCTGGTCTGGACCGGCTGCCTTCCTGGGGTGGAGCCGTCTTAGCTCCTGGCTCACCTGTTCAGCAGTGATGGAAGGAGGGAGATGGTCAGGGCCAGATGAAGGGGATGAAGGGCTCGGGGGGGAGAAGCTGTGGAGGATGATCAGGATGGCTGGAAGAGGGCTGAGGGAGGGGGCCAGCAGATTGAGGGTGATTTGAGGAGGGGGGCTGGTAAACCGATTGAAGAAGGTGTTCAGCTCCTCGGCTCTCTCCACGCCCCTGTCCTCCACACCAACACTTTTACTGCGGTAGCCTGTCATGGTTTTCATGCTATGCCAGACCTTCTTCATATTGTTGTTCCTCAGCTTCTTCTCCAGCTTCCTCCTGTACGCCTCTTTAGCATCCCTCATGCAGGTTTTAAGCTCACGCCGGGCCTTCTTCATTTCCTCCTGGTCCTTGCTCCTGAACGCCCTCTTTCTGTTCAGCACAACCTTGACCTCACTGGTGACCCAGGGTTTATTGTTGGAAAAGCACCTCACAGTCCTGACAGGAACCACCAGATCCACACAAAAGTTCATGTAGTCCGTCAGACACCCCACAGCCCCCTCAATGCGACCCAACCAATTCATTCCAGTCAGTACAGTCAAAGCAGCCCCTGAGAGCCTCCTCTGCTTCAGGAGACCACCTCCTGATCTGTCTGGTGGTGACTGGTTGTCTCTTCACAAGAGGGATGTAGCTAGGTCGCAGGTATATGAGGTTGTGGTCTGAATTTCCCAAGGGGGGGAGAGGGAGGGCAGAGTATGCATCCTGAGAGTTTGCATACAACAGGTCAAAAGTGTTATTTTTCCTAGTGGGGCAGTCGACGTAAAATCTCTAGAGATGAGGATGAACGTCTCTGGATACTTGGTCTGGAGTGCTGTGATTATGTTGTACATGGAATCATGAGCTGCCTCTGCATCCGCTCTTGGAGGAATGTACACGCAGAGCGCAAAGACGTGGGAGAACTCACGTGACATGTGATAGGGTCTGATGCTAACCGCTAGGAGCTCCAGATTATAGTCACTGGTTGCTGCTCTAAGATGGCTAGGGTGACACCACCGCTGGTTAGCATATAAGATGAGACCGCCACCCTTGCTCTTCCCGCTGGAATCTGGATCCAGGTCAGTTCCTAGCGTTAGCTTATGTGCTGTAAGGCAAATGCAAGGAATGAGTCGGAAACAAAAATTATGTAATTAAATGTGAGCTGCTAAACATTAGATCAATTTCCTCAAAGCCCCTTTTAGTTAATGAATTAATTAATGTTAATTACGTTGATGAAGTTAATTAACTAATGTCGGTTTTTGGTTTTTTTCTTTGTTTTAATGTCAAAACTTGGGCGCGCTTTCTAATGCCGGTTACACCGAAAACTGTGACTTGTTGTAATGTGTGACTGCAGATGGCACTGTTACAGCATCCTAATATTTGTGTTGCCCAACTGTCAGCCAGAAGAAGAACGTTTACCGTAAGTTACCGAGAATCTCATAGAATGCTCTCCTTTCCATTGAATGCAGCGTCCAGCCATGGAGAAAGCCGAGGCGGAGGAGGGGGAGGAAGAGGCGGAGGAGGGAGCAGCCGCGGAGCAACTCCAATCTTGACTGAAAGAGACACTTTCAAGTTTATGGGAAAAATAACAAAGACATTAGAACGTCCAAGACAAATTATTTATGTCACCAACATGTATGTAATGCTTTTTGAAAAAGTGCAATAAATGCCTATCCATACAGGATGTCTCCTCTTTCATATTGTACATTTATGTTTATCATTTTCTCTAAATCTTTATTTATCCAGGCAGGACATGAAAAAAAGCATTCATATTTACAACTTCAGCCTGTCAAACGGCAGGACCTTCTGAGAAAGAAAGAGGTTACAAGAACAAGCAATACCTTTGAATAAAGTCATGAGATAAACGCATACTAAAATAGACAGCTTTATTAATCCTTTTGGGACGTGCCCAAAGGGAAATTAAAAAATAAGAAACATCAAAAGCATTGTATTGAGTAACAGCAACATTTTCCTTTAAAACGGTCATTAATGCTTCATGTGTTGTACCCTACAATAAAGTCCAATTCTGCAACTGTACCACCCTTACGGCCAATATACAGGTCCGGTTGTTCTAGTATTTGGTCAGTACTTGATACCGTGGTCACTGATTCAGACGGCCACAAAAACAAGAAAAAAAAAATCTCATGATTACTAAACAAAATCATTCAATGTACATTCACACTGAGGCATCAGTGGCTTCAAAACTAAGACAACAAATTGTGTCTGTGCAATGTCCTAGTAGAGCAGCACTGATCTCCTAAAACAATAAAATTCTGTGTTCCACTATTATTTGTTCAGTTAAATAAAGCATCCCCTTTTGAACTTTACTTCTACACATAATAATGATTTATAAAGAATAATGTAGTGAACTAGAATGCAGGATCGAGGTGGCCCAGCCAAAGCTTTAATTGTATTCTATTGGTCCTAAGCCCTGAAAAACACAGACCACATTGTTAGGAAGGGCATCAAACATAAAATCCCAGCCAAATATATCCATATCACAACCAATATGCCATACTTGCATAATTTATCCAATCTACAAAATCTACAGCCAAGTACATAAATATATATATTAAAAAAAATAATACATTGAAGACCTAAATGACATGCAAGCATTTTAAATTTCTAAAAAAAAAAAAAAAAAAAATGTCGTATTTCATTATGAAAACGCTAATGAAACTATGAAAATGAACCCATTTGAAAGAATTGTATTTGACAGTCTCAAGCACAGGCATACCATACAGCAGAGGCCTTACCCAGAATAAGGTTTCCCAACACTGTTGATGTGTTACTTGAAATAGCCGGAAAAAAAAAATACATCCATAAGATGACACTCATAAAAAATAAGGGTTTTAAAATAATGATTTTGCTTCAAATCACTGGCATGCAGGACAGCAGAAACTTTGAGTATCTGGTTCCCCAACATATGTGTTGGGGAACCAGATACCAGTCACACAAAAAATGTCATTAGAATGGCCTGAAATACATAATTCAAATAAAAAAAGAACATGTTAGAAGTCATTATAGTATTTTGCAGCATTAAATAAAATACGCAGAAAAATCTGTTGACCTGATAGTTTTCAGCAACTTCTGAGAGATGGTTTCTCTGCCGAACATCAAATAGTATGGGGAGAATTTAGTCGTCAGCTGCTTTTTGGTGCGCAGGCCAAACATGACTGAATCAAGGTATTGGTCCCAGGTATTTGCTCTGTCCCTGACCAGTTTTGAGAGAGCCCTACAAGAAATGCATACATTGAGACAACAAAAAAAGAAAACAGGCAAAGTAAATGGTATCAATTATGTTAATATGTTGTTAAAATTACGCTCACTACAGAAGAAAAGCCATAGCAACATGAAGACGTTTGTTTACCTATGTATGGTTCCATTTAACCTCTCCATCAGACCGTTAGTCTGGGGGTGGTATGGAGCACAGAGACTTCTCTGGATCCCCAAGACGCTGCACACCCCAGCATTGATCTTCAAAAAAGGAATCATGAGAAGCGTGAGGACGAATGTGTTCTAATTATACAATATTATTGGTAATACATACGTTGTTGACAAACTCCCTTCCCTGGTCCGTCAAAATTCTTTTTGGCACCTCAAATTAATAAACAAATTTTAGGATGCACTTTGTCACCTCTACTGCAGATTTGGTCTTAATAGGATACGCCTGTGCCCATCTTGTGCAATAGTCAATAATGACACGGATGTATTGGTTCCCCCCTCTTGTCGGCACAAGTTTACCATTCAATCCCATACCAACCAATTCAAATGGCTGCGTGGTCAGTCCAAAAAAGAATGAATAACATACAGAGAAATAAAACAAACATTAGTAAGACTTCACATTTACAGTATTTCCTATTTCTGGTCTCATCATTATGACACAAGAGTAACAATTGTATGACATGGAAATAGAAATGTCATACTCTAAGATACATTTTAAAAGGCAGTCATAAATTTAAATCTTAAGTGAAATTAACTGTTAATAAACATGTAAGTCAAACAGAAAAAACAAACAAACATGTACCTTGATTGGTATGTAGTCTGGAACAATCTTACTCTCAGTCCTGTTCTGCTGGCACACCGAGCATTGAGATACCTGTGAACTATTATCTTGAAAGTATGCCGCTTTACAGCTGCCTTTGAAAACATTGACAAGTAAATTTGATATATTTTGATGTCATATTCTCCATGATTCAGTCTGTGGATGTCAGCATTCCCCATCTGGCTCCACATCTGACCACCAGAGGGAGCCCTCGCCTGAGTACTGACCCTGCACTCTCTCTCCACTCTCAGCAGTCTCTCCCTCAGCCAGATCTCCTCAGCTGTTTCCAATCTATATCATCACCAGCAGTATATAGTCTGCCTGCTGTCACCACCTCAGTGAGAAGTCTTGAATTGCATATGGCAGGGCTGCTCATTCCTGGTCCTCGAGATCTACCACCCTGACTATTTTCCAGATCTCCAAGCCCTGCCACCTGCTGATTGGCTCAGTCAGATGTCTCCACAATCTGATTGAAAGGACACACCTGGTCCAGGTAATCAGCAGCAAGCAGTACAGGAGAGCTGGAAAACCAGTGTAGATCTGGACCAGGAATGAGCAGCCCTGGCACTATGGCATCGCATTTTTAAATTTTTTTTTTTTTTAAAAGCGGTTCTCTTGTTTTCTCTCCTGGTTTTGATCTCTGCCTGTCTCCTCGTCATCCTGCCTGCCGTCTGCCTCGACCCACTCCCAGACTCTGACTTGCCTTTGCCTTACCCCTGTGCTTATGGTCTTTTTTTAAACCTTGGTTGCACATGGATCCAAATGCAGGGGTGAAAGATTTTTTATGATCCCCCCCCCCCCCCCCCCCCCACACACACACACACACACACAGTCCAAACTTCACTTTTAAAGTCCCCATACGTCAATTTTTTAATTTTATTTAAAAAGAAAAACGTTCTCAGGAGTGTTTTATTTATGTTTACGTTGTTTTTAACCCCAATTCCAGACCCTTAATGTCTTAAAAAGTAATTTTTTATTGTTGGTCTGTGAAAACTCCTCTGTGAGGGCGTGGCTTCTGGAGCTGAGCGAAGCTGACCTGCAATGTCTTGGACCCTCCCCTGTCTGATTATGGTGGCTCTGAGTCTTCACCGCTGCACCACAAAAATGTCTGGCAGTTTTGTTTTGAGATGGACATCAGTTCGGACAAGGAATAGCTTCATGGACCGATCTTTCACAGATCTTTTCCAACTGCGGTCAAATGAGCCGCCCTTCACATTTCCGTGGTCACATCAAGAAGCTCCGTGGAGTCTGTTGGAGATTTTCCAGCGTTCTCAGCCCTGCTACCGTCAGTATTGGATAAAACTCACACCAAAAATCCAGTGACGGCTGATTTGACCACAGAAATGTGAACGGCGGCTCATTTGACTGCAGTCCATGTGAAGATACCATCTTCTCTTCTCCAGAACCTGAACTAGACACGCTAGCCGGACCAGATGAGGGTTTAGTGCATGTGCAGCAGAAAGAACATCATTCATTCACACAGAGTCTGTCTGTGACAGTTTGATTAACAAGATTAAAAGGAAATGTAAAAACAAAATGATTACATTTTCTCTTTCAGAAGAAAAATGACACACAGCATGTAAAAACTCAAAAAATAGTTTTTCTTTTTTTTGGAGGAGGACTTTAAACAGATCATATTGTCAGTTGTCCAGATTGAAGAATAATCTGGCAACATAGAAAATTCATCTGTGGTTGATGGACCTGGTGTCTCAATGGCATTTTCCATTCAACTTCCATCTCTCCTTTTCTCTTCTTCATCATCTCCTTTAGAAGATTTGTTCTGCACATCGTCATCCTCACTTTGATCTCCTCTTAAAAATCTGATTCACTTTTCTCTGCATCTTTTTTCTTTACTTTTTCATTTAAATAATTTAATAATTTATTTCACGTCACTCTTCACTTTTTCAATCTTTAAAGAAATGTGCATTAAATTTAGACAGAATAATGAAAGTATTGATGAGAAGTTTGTGAATCATTTATTGTTGTTCTTGTAGGATGCACATTAATGCTCAAGTGACCGTGAATGATCACGTTGAACAGAGAGATTTGTCTAGCTAAGCTAACATCTGCGCTAACACAGCTAGCTCTGCAGCTGCAGTTTCAAAGGTTTAAATGGATCGTGTCCGGCTGTCAATGATGATAAATCAGAAGATCTGCACCAGATCCGTGTCTACATAGCATAGTTTCTCTGTCTGCATAGAGAACGTTTCATAATCCGCACTCTTTGAACCAAACGCCACAAAGGCGACGCAAATTATGACTTTACAAGTTTGGTTGAGTTTACACTGGAAACGAACCGCTCAGCCAAGACTTCATTCCTATTCCGAGCCGCGATCACGTCATTTGGTCCGAAGAGACAAACGACGTGATCATTTGCAGTTTTGAAACGCTGTTATGAAACATTTACCAGGCAGAAAGGGAGGCTATGTTTGTCGATACAGATCTGCAGCAGTTATGGAGCGATGTGAAAACTGAGTCCCAAAAGTGAAATAGAGTCCAGATGACAAGTGTAGCATGACATTTGCTGCATTAAGCTACAATTAAACGCAACTTAAGTCACAAAAACGACAACAAACAGCATAGTAACCACAACATTAAAGAAGTAGCACAGATTAATGGGTTCTCCACCAAACTGAAAAATAGGATGTCATTTTGGTCTGCACATGTGCAGTGGATGTAGGTAGTAAAGAATAAAAGTACTGTAGTACATTCTAACATTTGCTGCTTTTCTCCCTTTTAAAAAAATATACATTTTCCCTCTTTTTAAAGATGCAATGTCTCAAAGCTCTTCGTTTATATGTGCGTCTTCAGATTTTTTTATGTGTAGGAATATCCTGAGTTCAAAGATGTCATTAGTGTTTTGCTGTTATAAATAGGCTTCAGTGAGAGAAATGATTTTTGAGTGCGTTTATATCTGAAAATAGCTTTTGAAATACTTTATAAACGTTTTATTAAATATGTTTTAAGGCTTTAAAAATAATTGCAGGTTTTTATTAAGTTTTCTGTGGTTCATTCAGATCACCTCATTTGATTGAAGTCTTGTTTTAATGCATGATATACGTAATTCATAAGCATTTCTTGCATTCATCATTCACCAATGTGCTCAGATGTCTGTTCAAGGTCTTGATTGATGGGACTTTACATGAATTTGGTTTTATGCTTTTTAACATTTTTGGGAATTTTGAGAATTAAACAGTTTATGGCACAATAATCACATACGGTTCATGTACAATTCGTGTATTGTGTGACAGATATACCCTGTAAATTGGCCGATCTTTTACCCCTCAAGCAGTCAGTATTGAGTGGGGTTCACCTGCTGTGCAGCTCCTCCTGGTTGGGGGTTGGGTCTTTCTCGGACGCTTGCTGTAGGGCGGGGTACGGCGGGCGCGGATGCGACTCTGGACACACGCCGGCCGTTCTTGCGGATCTCCTGAGCTGTAGCTCCGCCGGGTGTCCCCAGTCTCAGTGAGGTCCCTGCGCGACTGCATAGGTTGGTGCGAGAACTGGAGCGGACCAGAGGAATCCCACTACTATGATAAAACAAATCATCATGAGGGCCGCTGGCAGATGCTGACTATGTACACAATATGATTTCAGCCCAGTGCTCTGAATGCCAAAGTGAAGAAATCCAATGAAGTATTTGAAATCAATCCACAAATACTTGTTTTTGTGAGCAGAGAGGACCAAAAGCTGATTTTGTGTTTCACATTTCTATTTAAGTTAAATGACAGCACAACAACATCGTAATATGATGATGCTGTATTTTCCTATATGTGTCACAATAAAAAGAGTTGGAATATGAGAATGTGAATTTTATTTCATAATTAACATTTTAGTGCTTTTCAAAAAATATATATTATATATAATTGTTCATTTGTATTGAATCAGTTCAGTTAGTTGGAAAACACACAGTTTGATGTAATGGAGAAAAAAAAAACATACTTGACCTTAAAATATTTTTAATTTATTGTGTAGAAAAAACTAAGAAAAAAATTGAAATCATGACTTCAAAAACTGTGAATCAAATCGTGGCTTGACTGAATCGTTACATCCCTAGTCACAGCATCTGAAAAGAAGATAAACTTCATCAGCATTTTGTGCAGATCTTCTCATTCAGCATAGATGCAGCTTCTAGCCGCCTGTATGCAGCTCACCTCTCTCCACGGGTCATAAATGTAACCCTCTCTCCTCAGTGAGGCGAACACTGAAGGCACAAGGTCAGCCAGCTGCTCGCCACCTCCTTCTCTTCCTCCAACACTACACAGTTAAATTTCAGTCAAAAGTTTCCCACAAGTGTGCATCAAACTCTACACACAAAAAACGTACTTCACGCACGCAATACTGTCTCCACGCCAGCTCCCTACTCCTGCATGAAACCTCTTCTCCGCGTTTGTGGGAGTATTATTACACATCTAAAACTAGTTCTGCCCCTCATGGAGGACTGTGATCGTGGAGCTTCTCCTGTGATCCATCATGGGGTTGGAGAAACACAAAAAGAGAAACTCTAATAAAAGGAATTTAAACATTCACTTATTTGAATGTAGCCACGAGGGGACCCAAGCCAGGGTCTCATTGTGCCGGTCCCAAGCCCGGATAAATACAGAGGGTTGTGTCAGGAAGGGCATCCAACATAAAATCTTTGCCAAATCAAATATGCGAATCAGACCTACGATATCCATACCGGATCGGTCGAGGCCCGAGTTAATCAATCAATCAAACTTTATTTATAAAAGAGCACTTCTCATGTTTTTGCAGCTCGAAGCGCTGTACAATTAAAAACACAAACAAGCAAATAAATCAATCAATCAATAAAAAGAGAGAAACCCAGTCCACCCTCCACCCACCTGCATTTCCGGGTTATTTTCTGAAGGAATCAAACACTTATTAGCTAGTTTTTACTCTGAAACACAAACTGTTTTAGAGGAATGTCATTCAAATGTGAGTTATCTTATTTTTTACACATATATTATAAGTAATCTTATAAAATATACAAACATTTATGTGTTTTCTGTAAATTAATATCCCAATAAATATAAATATTTTTCTTCAAGTGTCCTGTGGGCTGGAGCTGGTGATTCTGGAGGACAGAAGAGGAGAAAGTGTCAGGATGCTGGAGGTTCTGGTGATGTGGTGAGAGATCAAAGCTGCTCCTCACATCAACAACAGTGGAGGACAGATGCAGACCCAGATGATGGAGCTGCTCATCCACTGACATTCAACCCCAGACGCATCCCAGATGTCCAACCACCTCTAAATGCAGAAAACCATCACCAGAGAACAAAAAATCCATTTAAGAAGTGATTCATCTCCAAACTCCATTACTGTTGTTGTTTTTTCTAATCTTCAACATAAAAAAAATGACATCAGAAATTGGATTTCTTTATTGCATTTCTTTAATTTCATCAAAAGAAATGAAACATACTGTATTTCACTAATATTGTAATGACATTAAACTTCATCCTACAACAGAGAAGTCAGTGGTGAGTCATTCTCCATGATTAAATGAACATCTAATCATGAAGGCTCATTATGCATTTGTTAACGAATTTAGTCATTGATAGTAGGCTAAATATAGATACGTACAGCATGTGTTGCCTTCATTATAAGGCTTTTAATTTTTTGTGGCTCCAGACAGAGGGGGGCCAAAAACGCTCCTATTGCGAATTTGCTGCTGTGTAGGGGCCCAATAAAATGTATTTTTCATGGGGCCAAAAATCTCAAATAAAACATTTTGAAAAAAATATTGGTGTTTGGCCAAAAAAATGAAAAATGTCTAAAGCTTTTTGCTATTCTAAAAGGAAAAACTTATTTATTTTCAGCTTCAAATTACTGTTTTTTACGTTCAAGACACAAAATTTCAGTTTCAAAACTTTTTTTTTTAGTTTTTCTTTGTAGATTTTAGTAGAATTTCACAATAGATAAACCAGCATCATCCATGCAGGATTACACGTTTGACAGGCGGCGAGCAGCAATATTTAAGTTTCAAATATTAATGCCTCAACATAGCTCCATACAAAGACCCTTTGCTGGACCTTCAGGCAGCCAGCTCCTCCTCCATCATGACGTTCCAGCATCTTTCCCACCAGAATGTCCTCAAAGTCAAACAGCTGCACAGACATGTGCAGTAAGTGTTATCATATTTGTTAAAAGCAGCAAATAAAGGTTCTTAAAAAAAACTCAGACATGACACAAAAATAATGAAGCAGCATTTGACAAATAAATCTCCCTCATTTATCTGGTTTCAGCATCTTTGCCAGATTTGCATCTATAAAGATTGAAGTTTCAGGTCCACTGTCCAGGAAAGCATCAGTCTGACACTCAATCTCTTCAACCACAAGAAGTCACTCGATCTGTCAATAACTTTCAAAGGAGAACAAAAAAATAAATAAAATTAAAAAAAAAAGAAAAAAATCTCCGTTTTTAAAGTACACGGGTAAAATAAAAGGTCAACAAAGCGCAGAGTTTACCTGTTTGAACATCCAGTGTTTATTCTGCCTCTGAACGGGTCCAGAGTTCTGGTTCTGAACTTTCTCCAGACCCGCGCTCTGATGTGCGCTCCTCCTGAGTGCGCATGTCAGCAGAGTCCAGCTGAGCTCTGTGTCATCGGGGAGACTCGGTCAGCCGGATCCGTCAGAAATGTTGGAGAGTATGATTCCATGTGGTGGAATCCACGCACGTGCGCATGACGTTCACACGAACGAACCGCGCGAGCTCCGTTTCATTTAGCGCACTTGATGCTGGAATGATTGACGGCAGGCTCGTGTCCGCGTGCCAACCGCGTCCATGTGACGACGTCACTGTCCGACCCGGTAATCACGTGACCAATATAAAAGCCCTTTGAAGTCTGGATAAATCATCCCACGTGACGCTCGTTAGGTCGATACGTCAAATGACGTCATTTTGCGTCACTGACGTTTCCCGACAAACTATAAAAACGCGGAGTGGAATCAAGGTTAGACACAACTTTCCAAAATCAAGACCTGTTTACGAAAGACAAATCTTCATAACTGAGGACGATTTAAAAAACATCAAACCTAAAGAAAAGATGACAACCAACAGAAATAAAGACACTACACCTTTTGGTGTGAAAAAGGCCATTATTTGGTCTAAATCAGGGAATTATAAAGTTTGTACATTCCTGGGGAGAACCTATTGAAAAGTGCCAGATGTACTAAACTGGGAGTCAGAATTTGTATGCAATTAAAATAATGAAAAGTGAACTAGCAGACCAGAGAGAGATAGAAATGATGAAACACCTGGATCCCGAGGAGAAGCATCTGATTAAGATGTATGAATGCTTCTCCTTTCAAAATATGACTTGCATTGTGTGCGAGGTCAATCCTGAAAAAAGAATAACACCCAGTCAAGCTCTTGCACATGACTTCATAACCATGAAGCATCTGTCAGGAGAAAGTAAGGCCACGTATGCTGCCGCAGCGGAACATGTCACAGAAATGCCCCGCCCTCAAATCCCATCACCAAGTTTAGGTGCAAGTTCAAACTTCTAATGGAAACCTGAAAAGATCTGAACCACCAACTCACTCGAGTCTTCACAGCTCATCTTGTGACTCCCGTGAGGAACCCGCGTCCCAAGAAAATTTGGAAATGATTGAAGAAATGTCACGTTTAATAAAAAAAGAGAATAAACCCTTTCGTGTTAAGAAAGGCCAACATCTGAAAGGAAAATTGGGAACTTATAAAATTGGTGAAGTCCTGGGAGAGGGCGGTTTTGGGACGGTGTCCAAATGCAGTAAATTGGACAGTCAGACGATGTACGCAATCAAAATCATGAGCAATGTCCAAGCAGGCAAGCAAGAGGTTGAATCCATGAAACGGATCAAAGATCTGGATCCGGATGAGAACCACTTGATAAAGATGCATGAATGCTTCGCACATCAAAATGTGATTTGCCTGGTGTTCGAGATCCTGGAAATAAGCTTGGAAGATTTCTTGTCAAAAAATAAATGCAAACCGGTACCTCTGCGTTATGTCAGAGCTATTGCTCAGCAGATGCTTCAGTCACTCAATGCGCTCAATAGTATTGGTGTGGTACACGGGGATGTAAAATTAGATAACATCATGTTTGTGCATCCAGGGTCTTTGAATTTCAAACTCATTGACTTTGGTGTGTCTTTAGAGGTAACAGAACTTTCAACAGGACTGGACATTCATATAGCCCCATTCAAAGCACCTGAAATTATCCTGGGTCTCCCCTTGGATGAAGGTATTGACATGTGGGCACTTGGAGTCGTCTTGGCTTCTGTTTACTGTGGAAATTATCCCTTTCCGGATGAATATGACTATGAAACTATCAGAGCTCTGGTGCAGATATTTGGTGTACCAGACGAAGAACTTCTTAACGATGGATTAAACACAGAAAAATATTTCACTTGGGACAACAAGAAAGATCGCTGGAGGCTGTTCGGAGCAGCTGAATACAGTAAAAAAACGGGGCTAGATGTGAATAAAAAACATGTAATAAAACTTGATGAGATGACTGAAATTCATCGAAAGCAGTTTGATGATTACGATGACAATGACCACAGAGCTTTCATTGACCTTCTCAAGCATATGCTGGAGGTCAATCCTGAAAAAAGAATAACACCCAGTCAAGCTCTTGCACATGACTTCATAACCATGAAGCATCTGTCAGGAGAAAGTAAGGCCACGTATGCTGCCGCAGCAGAACAGGTCACAGGAATGGCCCCGCCCTCAAATCCATCACCAAGTTTATGTGCAAATCAAACTTCTAATGGAAACCTGAAAAGATCCGTGTCAAACATCTCATCTGGTGGATCCTATAGTTGTGACCTGAAAACATCAGTGGCGTCACCTCAATCTAACCACAACATCTCACCTTCTGAACCAAATGAAAACCTGGAAACACCGGTGTCAGATGGTTCAACGGCAAACGAAACAGACAAGGAAGAAGTCCCTCCTGCTGGAAGTGAGGATGAACCACCAACTCACTCGAGTCTTCACAGCTCATCTTGTGACTCGCTTGAGGAACCCGCGTCCCAAGAAAATTTAGAAATGACTGAAGAAATGTCAAGTGGAATAAAAAAAGAGAATAAACCTTTTTGTGTTAAGAAAGGCCAACATCTGAAAGGAAAATTGGGAACTTATATAATTGGTGAAGTCCTGGGAGAGGGCGGTTTTGGGACGGTGTCCAAATGTAGTAAATTGGACAGTCAGACGATGTACGCAATCAAAATCATGAGCAATGTCCAAGCAGGCAAGCAAGAGGTTGAATCCATGAAACGGATCAAAGATCTGGATCCGGATGAGAACCACTTGATAAAGATGCATGAATGCTTCGCACATCAAAATGTGATTTGCCTGGTGTTCGAGATCCTGGAAATAAGCTTGGAAGATTACTTGTCAAAAAATAAATGCAAACCGGTACCTCTGCTGCGTATGTCAGAGCTATTGCTCAGCAGATGCTTCAGTCACTCAATGCACTCAAAAGTATTGGTGTGGTACACGGGGATGTAAAATTAGATAACATCATGTTTGTGCATCCAGGGTCTTTGAATTTCAAACTCATTGACTTTGGTGTGTCTTTAGAGGTAACAGAACTTTCAACAGGACTGGACATTCATATAGCCCCATTCAAAGCACCTGAAATTATCCTGGGTCTCCCTTGGATGAAGGTATTGACATGTGGGCACTTGGAGTCGTCTTGGCTTCTGTTTACTGTGGAAATTATCCCTTTCCGGAAGAATATGACTATGAAACTATCAGAGCTCTGGTGCAGATATTTGGTGTACCAGATGAAGAACTTCTTGACGATGGATTAAACACAGAAGACTATTTCACTTGGGACAACAAGAAAGATTGCTGGAGGCTGCTCACAGCAGCTGAGTACAGTCAAAATACGGGGCTAGATGTGAATAGAAAATGTGACAAAACTTGATAAGATGACTGAAATTCATCGAAAGCGGTTTGACGATTACGATGACAATGACCACAGAGCTTTCATTGACCTTCTCAAGCGCATGCTGGAGGTCAATCCTGAAAAAAGAATAACACCCAGTCAAGCTCTTGCACATGACTTCATAACCATGAAGCATCTGTCAGAAGACAGGCCTGCTGCCCCAGCTGAAGACACCCGACAAACAACAAAAAGGGAAAAAGAAAAATAAGAAAGAAAAGAAAGTGAGGAGTAAAAAGTGGTTTTAGGGGTTTCTTGGGTATTTTATGACCTTTTAGTTTTTTTTTCTTACCAATTTTTTTTTATCTTTAGCGTAGTTTTTTATATTTGGCTTAGTTTTTTATACATAGCTTAGGTTTTTATCTTTAGCTTAGTTTTTTATACATAGCTTAGTTATAGGTTAGTTTGTATTAGTTTAGTTCTGTGGTAGGGAACCCTGGCCGTCTAGAACTAGGAAGTGAGGAGTAAAAAGTGGTTTTCTCTGGATATTTTCTGACCTTTTTATTTTTTCTTTATCAATTTTCTTTTATATTTAGCTTAGTTTTTTATACATAGCTTAGTTTTTAATATCTTAGTTATAGGTTAGTTTTTATTAGTTTAGTTCTGTGGTAGGGAACCCTGGCCGTCTAGAACAACCTTCCTGCATGTTTTCCAATATACCCTGCTCTTGCATACTCTGGCTGGACACACCTGAACCTGGTAATCGTCATGAGTCTCTACTCATGACAATTACCTGGTTCAGGTGTGTCCAGCCAATAAGAACATGCCAGAGCAGGGTATGTGGTAAAACATGCAGGAAGGTGCCTGGTAGGGTTCCCTACCCTTAGTTTAGTTTAGTAGTTTTTGTTACTGTGTAGTGTTCAGCTCACCCTTTAGAAATCTTCATGTATTACTATACATGAAGTATTAGTATATAGGTTAGTATATTGGTTTGTAAAAAAATAGATTAATTTTTTGTAAGTTTAAAAATGTTTTGCTATTTTGAATGAATGAATGAATGTGTGTGTGAATGAGTGAGTGAGTGAATGAATGAATGTGTGAATGAATGAATGTGTGAATGAATGAATGAATGAACGAATGGATGAATGAAAATGTGAATGTATGAATGAATGAATGTGTGAGTGAATGTGTGAATGAATGAATGTGTGAGTGAATATGTGAATGAATGAATGAATGTGTGAGTGAATGTGTGAATGAATGAATGAATGAATGAGTGTGTGAATGAGTGTGTGTGTGTAATGCAACCAAGAAGGCACAAACTAGTGTACTCTTGTGCCGGTCCCAAGTCCGGGTAAATGCAGAGGGGTGTGTGAAAGCAAAAAAATCTAAATACGTGAATCCCAAACACTATTCCAGATAGTGTCAATGTTTCCAGGCCAAAAGTTTTCTGAAAACCGTCATGAACTTCAATGCCTTTTCTCAACCCATGTGATTGGAAACTGTCCCAGTTACTGTTGGGTGAAGGCGGGATACACACTGGACAGATTGCTATCTGGTCACAGAGTTTTTTTAGCTGGAGGACGGCTACGTTAGCCAGCTGCCCGTGGATAGCTCAGTGAGCTAGTGCTAGCTCCCCGTGCTCCGGCAGAGATAGCGGAACACTCTAGATTCATGGGCTCATGAAGTTTTTCTTATTTTCATCAAGACAATAATAAAAAGATCTCACAGTTTTGTTTTTATTTCCCCCCCTCTCAGGTTAAAGCTCAAACTGAGCCACAGACAGACAGAGATAACGTTTAAAACGGCCCGCAGAGACTCTGAAAGATCTGGTGAAAGCAAACAGCAATGTACTTGCTGGTGCCTCTGTAGAGCTCTCCAAAAAATAAAAATAACGCCCCATTTACACTGGACGCGAAAGCGCCACGAAAGTGCTGCGAAAGCGCCGCGAAGCGGCGCGGAACGGAGTCCGCTTCCATTCGTCGCCTTTGTTATCCTATGGCGTCGTTCACACAAGGCGCGGAGCGGAGCGGCGCGGAACGGAGTCCGCTTCCATTCGGCGCCCTTGTTATCCTATGGCGTCGTTCACACAAGGCGCGGAGCGGAGCGGAGCGGAGCGGAGCGGCGCGGAGGGCCCGCGCGGTGCAGCGGATCGTTTCCGCGTCTGACCTATTTTGTGCGCGAGCCGCGAGCATTCCGCGTCAATTGTGGCCAGAAGTTGCATCAAGATACATGAGAAAATCCGGTTTCTTTTCAAAATATAACCAGTTTTTCACAATAAAATGCCGCGATTGACAAATGTGATCATGTTTTTGTGTCTAAACAGACGGTAGACATGGGTATAAACATACAATCACAACAAGCACGCAAACACGTGAAAGTGCGAGCACAGAGACACACAAAACACACGACAGACACGCACACTTTTTTTCTTTTTTGGACAGACATGCACACACACAGATCAACGGGCAGACTCCGGTGCGGTGAGGAGTTTCCGGGAGTTAAAAAAACTACAACAGAGGCAGGAGAGCAGCTCATCTCAGCAGAACAGGGGGTAATATTATAAAATACACACCACGACAGACACGAGCGCGCACAGTCAACTAGATCAGACTCTGGAGTGAAGAGACAGACAGCTGCTGTAGAAATATGGGTTCATAATTTTAGTTTATGCGACACACACACAGCGAGCGCAGTGCGCAGACGAGACGCACGCTGCGCGACGCACGCGCGCGCACACAGATCAATACAGTGTGCCGACAGAGCGGGTGGGCGGGGTTTTGGGTGTAAAGCAACTGCGGAGAGGCAGGGAGCAGTTTTTCGTAGCAGAAACATGGGTTAATGTCTTTAGGCTATAAAATTATTAACCATGATGGGAAAAACAAAAAAAGCTCTAGCAGAAGCGCCTGTGGACCGCCGCGGAAAAATGCACGTCTGGTGTGAACTACAGAGCGGAGCGGAAGCGGCGCGGACTCCGCTTCGCGGCACTTCCGCGTCCAGTGTGACCCCGGCATAACGCTACTCGCTCAACATCATCCATGATGTGACAACGGATGAATTCCAGATCTACTTCAGCAGTCCATGGCGTTGAGCAGTAAATTTGACAGGCATCAAAAGAGAAGCGGCAGAAGCGAATTGGGCGCGCCTGTTGCGTTGAGTGTGAATGCATCATAAGATAGTGATGCAGATGAGTATCTAGGGGTTAAAAACACTATGAACTAACTTCACAAACACTGAGCAGACGCAATAAACTGCAGCACAACTGATTCACATTGCATTAAATGTCGTGTCTGTAAAACAAAAGACACTACATCAATCTTCTTACCAGAAAGCAACAGCAGAGCCAGCTTTGCAGTGCGTTATTATCATACAGTTGCATACCACCTAAGCCTGCAACACCTTCAGTGAATTCCTAAAATTATCTGAAAAGTATCTAAATCACAGAGAAATGTTCAATTATTTGCATTTGGACAAAATATATTTTAGATCAGGGATAAGCAACTCCAGGCCTTGAGGGCTGCAGTGTCTGTGCGACTTCCAAGCCCTACTCATGACTGATTACCTGGTTCCAGTGTGTCCAGTCCATTAGAACATGCCAGAGCAAGGTATGTTGGAGAACATGCAGGAATGTGAGCCTCGAGTTTCCTATCCCTGTTTTAGATCTTTCCAACTGTTCTTTCAGCTTCTCTCACAGCTCTATCCCCGGGCTGTGCTGCTGTCAGATTGTATTTTTCAATAGAAAAAGGCAGAGAAATGTATTTAGTTGTAGATTTATGCGCAAGTTCTTCTTAAGATGGACTTAAGATGGATTTTTTGATGATGTTGTACATCATCAAAAAATGTTGGCAAACCCCAAAGCTAGCGGGCCCGTCTAAGCAGGGAAAATGATTTGTTTGCCATTTTCAGCCTTCCAGTAGTTCTGTCTGGCAAGGGTAACAGAGATTTTGTAACAATGTTGAGCGACTTAGAACTTCTTTTGATTGAACGCACCAAGATGAACGCTAGCCAAAGCTGCATTCGCTTTTTGAGCCAAATAACTGGCTTACAGAACATCCTCTGCTGTAGATAGCCACCATACAACTCACCACTTCCTTTTTTAATCGGAGCTAAAAAAAAAGGAGCGACTGAGCAAAACTTGCCCTCTTCATGGACACAGTCAGGCCATCATTGAGAGCGTGCATATGTGGGAACAAGATTGCTGGAGCAGACAACCACTCTGCTTGTGCTACGTGTTTGAGGCTGCAACAGGCCCAGGACAGACACCCTGGCTAGCAGAGATTTTTCAACTGCTGAACAGAGAGCCATGGCCGCCTCCCTACTTGCAAGGACCCACTGTCTCAGGGAGAGGTCCTCCATCCTCATCCAGGTCATATGGCACTATGGGCCTGGCCTGTGAGAGGTTAAACCTGGCTGCCACTGGTCTCCCCAAAATGTTGTGGAAATGATTCAAAATACCTTAGCTTCCTCTACACGTTTTGGTATGATGGAATATGGCGTGTGTTTGAGGACTGGTGCACTAAAACCGCTGTGGTGGCTCATCAGAGTTCTGTGGTGGACATTCTGCCATTTCTGCAGAACCTGTTGGAGAAGGGTCTAGCTTTCTCCACCATTAAGGGTCACTTAGCAGCTATCTTGGCTTGGCACTGTTTCAAGAGAATGTTAGGTTAAGAAATTAGCCCTGGTTCTCTCAAACTTGTGTAAAGTATCTCACCAGACAACCATTCTTGCCTGGAGCGAGAAGACGTGAAATTTTTTAGACTGGGGAGGAAAAGGTACCCTGACGGCCTCCGTTACAAGTACAACTTCATCACTGACGTCGTGGGAAGGAAAAAAAGACAAAAAAAACCTCCCCATTGAGCTGTTCCAAAATGAAGTTCACTGAGCTGAACGCTGGCTGGTCTCCACTGCTATGATGATATCTCATCATTTAGTGGCTTAAATAAACACAGATTTTTTTTTTTAAGTTTCTTTAGCTGCTGTTCTGGAGAAACTCAACAACCTTCAGGACTTGTTATAGATAATCATCTGTTATGCTCTGGATTTCTGATGCTGGTTGATGCAGGCATGTTTTTCTGGTGAAGATGGTCTGAATATGCTTGGGCTTCTGATGTTGATTGATGTGGATGATAAGTGTGTTTAGGCTTTTTACACTGATAAATATAAATGACTTGTCTGTGGATGTTTGAAATTTGATTACATCACTGATATTAATGATCCATAATAACCTGAATCTGTGATTGTGGGCAGGGGTAGTGAACCCTGGTCCTCGAGAGCCACCTTAATGCATGTTTTACCATATACAGTACCCTGCTCTGGCATGTTCTTATTGGTTGGACACACTGAACCAGGTAATCAGTCATGAGTAGAGACTCATGAAATTGTGAGTTTCATCCAATACCCTTACCAAAAATAAGTATACTTCAAGTACATGTTTAAAAGTATACTTAAGTTTAAAAAAGTAAATACCAAGTATATTTAAAGAAAAATGTACTGGAAGTTTACTAACAATTATACTTCTTGGTACTAAAATGGCCCATTTTAGTTTATGAAGAGTATACTTAGAAATATACTTAAAGTAACCTTACTGGTATACTACTAGTTTACTTCAAGTTTATTTTAAGTTTATGAAAGTATACTTAAGATAACCTTTATGGTATACTGTTAGTATACTTCAAGTTTACTTTAAGTTTACGAAAGTATACTTAACTTAAAGTAAACTTGAAGTAAACTAGTCATTTACCAGAAAGGTTACCTATAAAACTAAGAGTAAACTTAAAGTTTATTGCCAGTAAATTAGTAGTATACCAGGAAGTTTACTTTAAGTATACTTCTTCTAAGTATACTTTTTATAAACTAAAAGTGGGCCAATTTAGTACCAAGAAGTATACTTGTTAGTATACTATTAGTATTCTTTTATAAGTATACTTGGTGTTTACTTTTTTATACTTAAACCTATTTTTAAACATATACTAGACGTATACTTAACATGAACTTGTAGTTTATCTCTAACAAGTACATAAAAAGTAAACTAAAAGTATACTATCTTAAGTTTAGTTTAAAAAAAACCTAAAATGGACTCAAGTATACTTATTTTTGGTAAGGATACTTTTGGTAGCAGGGCTGAGAACGCTGGAAAATCTCCACCAGACTCCAAGGAGCTTCTTGACATGACCACAGAAATGTGAACAGCGGCTCATTTGACTGCAGTCTTTTGGAGGAAGTTCGGTCCATGAGACTCGACACTTCCTCGTCCGAGCTGACATCTGGGTCAAAACTATATGCTGAACATTACCAAAATTGATGGACATTTTTATGTAGAGCAGTCAAGATTTATGCTAGCAAGACAAAATACAAATCTATTTAGCACATAAAGTTGAAGTCTGCTAGCTTGATGCTAACATTTCATAGAATTTCCTATAGAAGGCTAATGCTAAAGCTCGGTCGACCTAGCTTGCTCGTCGTCTGCATAGGCTGTTTCAATGTCACTGTTGTCATTTTAAAAATGTGCTTTTGTTGTAGCTTAATGTGTATTGTTCTTAGTTCTTCTTTTGTTTTTGTTTTTTTGATATTTTTTTTTTCTGCTTTTACATTTGCTGGTTCTTCTTGTCAGGTCATCATTGTAAATTAGATTTTTTTCTCAATTGATCCTCTTGGTAAAATAAAGATTAAAGACGTAAACATACATTGTTGACTAAATGAAGATATTTACAAATTCACAGGCAAGAATTTTCCAAACTCTTTTAAGGAAATATCCTTTAAGTCACCATTTGTGGTCTAAAATATGTTTTCCTCATACTTATTCCCCCTCTGGAATAAGGTGTAATTCTATAGCGCCATCGTCACCGAGTGACCAAACTGAAACGTCCTCCATTTTTGTTAGAATGTCTCCTTTTCAGAAACCTTGTTATTTTACTAATACATTTTACAGGATGTGAACTGTACCGTATAGAACTGCTGCTCCTCCATATCTAGAGGAGCCAGTGGAGGTGGCGCGGGCATCTGATCTGGATGCCTCCTGGGCGCCTCTGTTAAAGGAGCTAAGCCTTAAACTTTGCTACTGAGAATGTTTTGACCCAGAGTGAGGTTGACGCGCACCTGATTGCTCCATTCATTGAATGTCCACTCCCTTTGTATGGCAAACACATTGACATTTATTGTCTGTCATTTTGCATACATGATTGCGTGACATTACCAGCCTGCCCTAGAGCATGACCGTGAGCGTGAGCGTGAGCGTCAAAAACCCTTTGCCCTTCCGGGCCAAAACACCTGTCAAACACTGTGACGTCTTCCCTTAAATACAAAATCCCCTACTGGTGTAAGATGAACTACAATCACAATTTTATGGCTCCTATACACCGCCCCTAATTGTTGATGACAAACTGACACAACAATTTAAACTTAAAGACAGAATGGAGCCATAAAGTGTCACAATAAACAAAGTACATATTAACCAGTTTACACACCATGTACCAAACAAAGTTTTGTGACTGGCCTTTCAATTATATTGGACTTTGTCTGTAACTTCACAGAGCGCACTAGTCCTTGTTTGTCAGAAAAACTTCTAGAACTTTTCCAAGGGCCACGATCCACGTGGAGTTGAAGAGTCCATGATCACTACTATATCTCCAGGTGTTAAACTCCTTTTCTTTCGTTCCATTTTTGTCGCTCTTGAGCAAGGGTAAGTACTCTCGTGTCCATCTCTTCAGAAGAGGTCTGCCATGTACTGTACTTGTCTCCAACGCCTTTCACATACAGATCATGTTGTTCAAACAAGCCTGGTGGAAGAGCTGGTTTTCCTTTCAAGAGAAGAATATGGTTTGGAGTGAGAGGTTCCAAGTCGTTTGCATCCTCCGAGAGCTTAGTAATAGGACGATCATTCAGAATGGCCTCCACTTCACAGAACACTGTATGAAGTCCATCGTCATCCAGCTTTTGTTGATGTAGAACAGAAGTGAGAACTCTCCTCACCAGGCGAATCATCTTTCCCACACCCCGCCATGGTGTGAACC
>CM012441.1:3485000-3702263 GCA_003999625.1 Oryzias javanicus | reverse complement strand
GGAAAAAAAATCACAAAATTCTGATTTACGGTATTAGAGATAGAGGCAAAAACTAATGTTTTTTTCAAACGACCGCCTGGTGGCGCTATAGAGGAGGAGCATTGTCCTGTAATTTTAATAGAACTTGTAGTTTACTGTACCTATGATATTGGAAAGTTTCATGATTATTCTTTAGTATTTTTTAAGATATCAGCATTTAAAAATGCTCACAATGCAAATGTGTGCCATATTTTTTTAATTCCAATAGACGGCAGCATTGCTCTTCTACAGAATCCTAAGGATTTAAAAAAAAAACATATAAAATCAACGATAAGACCAAATGGTAACGAAAATTTTAGACTTAACATCTCCTTTGTTAGCTTAACAAACAACAAGTTGTGGTTGTAACGTTGATTTCTGATGTTTAAAAATCTGTGACCACACCCACCCTCATTAGCTTTACGATTATTTCAAAAACGGTAAAGAATTTGGCCAATTGAGTGGTACCATTGAATTCGGGTAGTCTAAATAGGGTATATTACCAATTTTTGTCGAGTTTTAGTGAAACTGTGTTGAATAGGGAGCAAAAATCGTGTTTTACGCGAAAAATCGCAAATTGCGAAAAATCTAGTTAGACGGAAGTCCATGGTCCCAATTTGAAAAACGTTCATTAGCATCCAGGAACACACAGAAAAAGAAAGCACAAAATTCCGACTTACGGTATTCGAGATAGAGGCAAAAACGAATTGCTTACTTAAACGACCGCCTGGTGGCGCTATAGAGTACCATTGAGCTACAATTTTAATATAACGTGTAGTTTACTATAGGCTACAATATTGGAAAGTTTAATGAGTTTATCTTAGTACTTTTTTAAGATATAAGCATTTAAAGTTGCTCCTCAATGTTAAGTCAATGGGAAAAAATAATTCATAAAAATATTAATATAAAATCATTCATAATTCTGAAGCATACCAAAAGTAATAGCACAATCTCCCAATTGAGCTTACAAACTACTTTTGAAAGCATTTGATATCTTTAAAAACTGTAGAGGAGTAGCGATCCAAAAAAGGGACGGAATAAAATATAATAACTAGATTTGCAATTCCTATAAAGAAATTGCGTCTGATTGCTGAAAGCAATACCGTATTAAAGCAATTTTAAAGCTGTTACTATTAAAAGCCAAAATATACCCACTTTATATATGTATGCATATGTCAGTTTCCACAGATCTAGAGAAAATTGCCTTTCAAACTTTCATCAGACCACCACTAGATGACGCCAAAGATTTAAAAACAAAAGATAGAGGCTTAAACACAATTTCCTAAATTATAGCGCCACCTATAGGAATATTTTCAAAAAACTTTACGTACTTCTTTATCACTGTAGGATGAAGTTATGTTTCAAAATTTGTGAAGTTTTGACAATCTTTGTAGGATTTAGAGCATGTTAAAAAATCATGACCACACCCACCTCATTAGCATTACGTTTTTTCGAAAACGGTAAGGAATATCGCCAATTGAGTGGTACCATTGAATTCGGGTGTACTTCTAAACAGAGTGTGTACCAATTTTTGTCGAGTTTGATGAAACTTTGTTGAATAGGGAGCCAAAACGTGTTTTACGAAAAATCGCAAATAGCGAAAAATCTAGACCAACAGAATTTAATGGTCCAAATTTGAAAAACGTTTATTAGCATCCAAGGAACACACACGAAAAGAAAGCACAAATTTCTGACTTACGGTATTCGAGATAGAGGCCAAAAACAAACTGCTTACTAAAACGATCCACCGGTGGCGCTATAGAGCAGCATTGAGCTGCAATTTTAAGAGAACGTGTAGTTTACTATACCCTATGATATTGGAAAGTTTCATGAAATTATCTTTAGTATTTTGAAGATATAAGCATTTAAAAAGTGCTCACAATGTTAAGTCAATGGGAAAAATAATTCATAAAATATATTAATATAAAAATCAACCATAAGTCCAATGGCTATACAAAATACAAGCACACTTCTCACAATAGAGCTTTACAAAGTACTTTTGATTCCATCTTTATAACTGCTTTTGACTACGAGGAGAAGCGCGCCAAAAATGCGGCGGAATAATAATAATAATAAACTATAACTAGATTTGCAATTCCTATAAAGAAATTGCGTCTGATTGCTGAAAGCAATACCATATTAAAGCAATTTTAAAGCTGTACTATCAAAAAAGCCAAAAAATACCCACTTTATAGATGTACACATTGTCAGTTTCCCCAGATCTGGAGAAATCGCCTTTCAAACTTTCATCAGACCACCACTAGATGACACCAAAGATTTTAAACTTTACATTTTATAAAAAACAAATTCAAGACTTTAGTGTTTTTTTTCTTTTATCTCCTGTTGTTTCAGAGAACTTAGCTTTGCTGCATTAACTCTGTTCACAGAAACCTAAAGTCCTTAAATGCAAATTCTTAAAAGTTGAGAATGAAATTGTTTCATCTGCAGAGACCGAGCTTCATTGTTGTCACTGAACAGCAGGTCTGACTCTTGACTCAGCGCTATTCAGATAACCATTTTGAAGCAATTGAGACTGAATGCAGGGAGCCTCACCCGCCTGCAGGGAGCCTCACCCGCCTGCAGGGAGCCTCACCCGCCTGCAGGGAGCCTCACCCGCCTGCAGGGAGCCTCACCCGCCTGCAGGGAGCCTCACCCGCCTGCAGGGAGCCTCACCCGCCTGCAGGGAGCCTCACCTACAACACATGTTTGCACATGATTCTATGCCAATGGCAGCCTCATGGGAGAAACCCCATCTGTACAAACAGACACCACACTTAAGGTTTTAAAGGAGGCCATTAATGAGGCATGATGGGAAATTTTTTGGTCTCTTTCATTAGGACTTTTAAATAGCTTTTACTAGCTGTGTTTATTTTTTCTATTACTTTAACACTTTCAGGATGTTTCATTTACAAACATCTAGTGAAACATGTTTAAAGTTGTTGCTATCAAAAGCCAAAAATACCTACTTTAAATATGTACACACATGTCATTTTCCACAGATCTGGAGAAATCTTCTCTTAAACTTTCATCAGACCACCACTAGATGACGCCAAAGATTTTATACTTACATTTTATCTAAAAAAAAACTCAGTGTTCAAGACATCAGAGTGTTTTTTTTTCTTTTATCTCCTGTAGTTTCAGACAACTTAGCTTTGCTGCATTAACTCTGTTCACAGAAACCTAAAGTTTTTAAATGCAAATTCTTAAAGTTGAGAATGATATTGTTCCATTAACAGAGACTAAGCTTCTTTGTTTTCATTGAACATCAGGTGTGACTCTTGATTAAGGGTCTTTCTGATAACCATGTTGAGACAAGTGTAACTGCCTGCAGGGAGCCTCACCTGCCTGCAGGGAGCCTCACCTGCCTGCAGGGAGCCCTACCTGCCTGCAGGGAGCCTCACCTGCCTGCAGGGAGCCTCACCTGCCTGCAAGGAGCCTCACCTGCCTGCAGGGAGCCTCACCTGCAACACAAGTTTGCACATGACTTCATGCCAATGACAGCCTCATAGAAGAAACCCCATCTGTACAAACAGACACCACACTTAAGGTTTTAAAGGAGGCCATTAATGAGGCATGATGGGAAATTTTTTGGTCTCTTTCATTAGGGTTTTTAAATAGCTTTTATCAGCTGTAATTGTTTTCTATTACTTTAACACTTTCAGGATGTTTCATTTACAAACAAACATCTAGTGAAACATTTTTAAAGCTGTTGCTATCAAAAGCCAAAAATACGCACATGTCAGTTTCCACAGATCTAGAGAAATCGTCTCTTAAACTTTCATCAGACCACCACTAGATGACGCCAAAGATTTTAAACTTTATATTTAAAAAAAATAAATTCAGTGATCAAGACATTAGAGTGTTTTTTTTTTCTTTTATCTCCTCTAGTTTCAGAGAACTTCGCTTTGCTGCATTAACACTGTTCACAGAAACCTAAAGTCTTTAAATGCAAATTCTTAAAGTTGAGAATGAAATTGTTTCATCTGCAGAGACCAAGCTTCTTTGTTGTCATGTACAACAGGTGGAACTCATGAGCAATCAGGAGGTCTAACTCTTGGCCCTTCACTCAGGGTGTTTCAGAAACCATACTGAGAATGATGTGAATTTTTTGGTGTTAGTATTTTGGACTTACACTTACTATTTTTAAGCTTTAAATGTTATATGTTTTAGTTAATCGCTTACAGGAAACGGTTCCAAGCACTTCCAAATGTTATCTTTTAAGGTTTGAAGCTTTAGATCCACTTCCATTATTTGAAGTATTAGCTGTTGTTTTAAAGTTGAAGTTTTACTTTTTTAAGTTTCTTTCACAATGTTTAAGCTTTTATAGAAGTTAACAAAACTTCTTTAAGCTTGAGTATATTTTTCAAATATTTCTGTACCATTTAGAGGCTCTTGGGATTTACAAACAGACACCACACTAAAGGTTTTGAGAAGCCAATACCTTTTTAAAGCTTTAAATGTTGTTTATTATACTTTAAGAATGTTGGAAACAGGTATGGGAACTCTGAAGAAGTATCTTAACCTTCTAAAACTTTTGAAACATTTCTGTAGAGTAGAGTTTAGGTGTTTTGTTTTAAATCACCTTTGACATTCCATTTTAAAGTTGTAATAAACTTTGAAAAATCTCATATCTTTAGAAGACTCTAAGGAAGTCTTTACGTAGACTTCATAGTACTACAGTACTATTATGACCTTTTGGGAAGTACCATAAGTACAGACACCCATCTCACTCAAGGTTTTAAGAAGCTTTTTGTGGCATGCTGGGAAAATTCTTGGTCAATGCATTTTCAATGGGAAATTTTAGTCAGAAAAATATTGATCATAAATCACTCATTGAAGCTTTTGGTACCATAAGTAATAGCACAAATCTTATAATGGAGCTTTATAAAGTACTTTTGATTCCATCTTTATAGCTCCTTTAGACTACGAGGAGAAGCCCGTCAAAAATCCGGCGGAATAATAATAATAATAATAATAATAATAATAATAAACTATAATAAAGTTGTACAACAACATACTCTGATTGCTTTCAGCAATCAGACAATAAGAAAAAGAATAATAAAATATAATAAAGAAGGTGGATAACATACTCTGATTGCTTTCAGCAATCAGACAATAAAATATAATAAAGAATGTGGATAACATACTCTGATTGCTTTCAGCAATCAGACAATAAATACTTACAATAACATACTCTGATTGCTTTCAGCAATCAGACAATAAAGAAGGTGGATAACATACTCTGATTGCTTTCAGCAATCAGACAATAACATCAGTTATTATGTCTTCTAAAACTTCCACTTGTCTTTTAGATCCAATCCCCACTAAACTTTTTAAATAAATCTTCCCCCTAATTAGTGAATCCATACTAATTATAATAAATCCCTCTCTAGAAACTGGTTATGTGCCTCAGTCTTTTAAATATGCGGTTGTTAAACCTCTTTTGAAAAAGCCCAGCCTGGATCCTGACATTCTGGCCAACTATAGACCAATATCTAATCTCCCATTTATTTCTAAAATCTTAGAAAGAGTTGCAGTTAAGCAGCTACAGCGCCACCTACAGGACAACAGTCACTTTGAAGACTTTCAGTCAGGGTTTAGACCTCACCATAGCACTGAAACTGCACTGGTTAGAGTTACTAATGACTTGTTATTGGCTTCAGATAAAGGACTAAACTCTATTCTGGTCCTGTTAGACCTCAGAGCAGCCTTTGATACCATCGACCACAGCATCTTACTCCATAGACTAGAGCATGACATAGGGATCAGAGGATCTGCCCTCCAGTGGTTTGAATCCTATTTATCTGATAGATACCAGTTCATTAATGTAAATGGACAGTCTTCTCATTGTACTTCAGTTAGCTACGGAGTTCCTCAGGGCTCAGTTCTTGGGCCCATCCTGTTCATGCTTTATATGCTGCCCTTAGGAAACATAATTAGGAAACATAGCATTAATTTCCACTGTTATGCAGATGATACACAGCTGTATTTATCCATTAAACCAGACCAGAATGACCACCTAGAGAAACTGAATTCCTGCATCAGAGACATTAAGTCCTGGATGACAATTAATGACCTCCTCCTAAACCCAGAAAAAAACTGAGTTCATTATCCTGGCCCTAAACACCTGAGAGATGCTCTCTCGGATCAGATAGTCTCCTTGGATGGTGTAAATATTGCCTCCAATTCTACAGTCAGAAACTTGGGGGTTTTATTTGACCAGGATTTATCATTTAAGGCTCACATATCACAAGCTTGTAGAACTACATTTTTTCACCTTCACAATATAGCTCGGATCAGAAATATGTTATCTAAAAGTGATGCTGAAAAACTCATCCATGCATTTGTTACGTCTAGACTGGATTACTGTAACTCTTTACTAATAGCCTGCCCAAAAGTTCTTTAAAAAGTTTTCATCTTGTTCAGAATGCAGCAGCCAGATTGTTAGCAGGAACTAGCAGAAGAGAAACATCACTCCTGTGTTAGCTTCACTCCACTGGCTCCCAGTTGAATCCAGGATCAAGTTCTAAATCCTCCTGTTAACCTATAAGGCTCTGAATGGTGTGGCCCCATCCTATATTAAAAATCAACCAATCAGAACACTTGGTTCACTAAATGCAGGACTGCTTGTAGTTCCTAGAATCTCTAAAAGTCCAGTTGGAGGTAGAACCTTCATCCATCAAGCCCCTGTTCTCTGGAATAAGCTCCCAGCTCATGTCAGAGATCCAGCACAGTTTCTACCTTCAAAGTTAGCCTTAAAACATTTCTCTTTGGACAGGTTAGCGTTCTGCCAGGTTAGCTAGTAATCAGAGAATATTCCCTCTGCTGTGGCTCTTGAGAGGCTAGATTAATACTGATACGTTTAAATGTCATTTCTAGATTTTCTATCATAGTTGTTCTCCACATCAGCTCTGGGGTTCTGTCCTCTATTCTTATTTCTTCCTCTCTTCTTACTCTTTATTCTTTCATTGATTTAGTTCTCCATGCTTTTGTTAGTGCAGTTCGATTCACATGTTGTTTTTCTCTCTCACTCCCCTCTGGGGAGCAGGAGTGATTTCAGATCCCCGGTGGATCTCCCACGCTCCTGCTCCTGGTCGTGGACTGCACTTCTGCTTCATCTGACTGAGGACTTCATCTCCACTCGTCCCTCAGCTCTATCTGAATGAACTCTATTCAAATACGTGGTTGTAGAAGCTCATTCTTCTTTACCAGTTCTGGTATCTCCTGTTCGTCCTGGGATGGGATCTCTCCCTCATGTGGGAATCCATAAGGTTTCTTCGTTTTTCCTGACTCAGGTTTTGTAAGAGTTTTTCCTTACCGAGAGGGAGGGTCTAAGGGCAGATATCCAGTTTATTTAGTCTGTTTAGTCTTTAGATATTTTTCTTCATGTTTCTATTTTCTGCATCTGTAAATATTTTCTGCATCTGTAAAATTACCTGCATGAAGCCCAATGAGGCAAATTTATTTGTGATTTTGGGCTATATAAATCAAATTGAATTGAAATTGAATGAGCAGTCTAAGTCGAGCAGTCTTTTCTCAGAAAAATCACAACGTTCTGTAATTAAGATAGAAAGTGCAATAATATTGATTTCAGTGATCATCTATTCCAGGCAATATTAAGGACAATTTCACTGACAATGAAAGAATCTATAACTCATGAGGATAAATGGTTTCTAAAAAAAGTTCTGTCTGTGAGAGGCATGGATGAAATCAGGAGTTACTGTTCAAATCCAGAAAAAGAAAGTTTCAGCAAAACTACAGATTATTTTAAAGAGTCTCCCAACAAATGTTGATCCCATTGTCTGCTCATTAATGACCTGAGCTGATAGCTATGGGGAAAACTGTCATTCTAGTTACGGAATAGTAAATCTAAACAAGGTAGATTGTAAATTAATTTAATATTTAAAATGATCAGCTTGGCGAAAAATGGGGAGTTCTGCTGTTCTAAGAGGCAATGGTAACAAACTATGTTAAACTACTTCAATTAATGTAATAAAGTATTAAAGAGTTTGCATAATGCTCTTTAATACTTTAATACTGCTGGTCTGCAGTATTTATAGAATCAAAAAGACATCAACTATCAGACTGAACCAACAGCAGTCTGGGTTTGACATGAATGTAAATGTTAGAGCCTTCTGTAGAGAATAAACAGCAAAAAAGTAATACAGTCAAAGGATTTACAGCAAGCACATCAGACCCCCCTGCCTCTAAAAGCAACGCATAATGGAGGGTCACCACCTTCCATCATAAGATCTTTGTCATTTCTGCTGAGCTGCTGCATCAGTGAAGCTGAAAGACACAAAATACGGGCTGGAGGCTCCAACTGATGACGATCGCATTTTTTCTTCTGGGAATTGTTTCATTGTTTTTCAAAAACCAGAGGGCGCCAAGTTTAGACAAATTTCCTCACTGTGCACTGTAAAGAGTGTTTGCCACTTTGTCTGGGTGTTCAATTCCAAAATCCAGGAAATTTCAATGAAGTCTCTAGGACATTTTTGGTAGTCCCAGTCCCTGAAGTCTGACATTCTTATTTTTTTTCCCATTAAATTCTGATCCTGCTGCTTCTGCATTGGTGGAACACACCTGATTCAGGCAATCAGCAGATGCAGGGATGACCATAAACAAAAGCCATCCGCCATGGACGTATAGGACTGAACCAACTCATTTAGAGACTATGAAAAAGGGAGAAACCAAAAACATTGCCTCGAAAAAATAAAGAAGGAAAAAATAAAGCTTATCAGGAGGTTCTAAAGGAACCGCCTGAGTTCCTCCTGAAAAATGATTGATTTATTAAAAAAAAAAAAAACAACAATAACAACAACAACAACAGAAAGGTCACAAAACACAGCATCCCTAAACGAATATCACCAACTGGGAAAACACAAACACAGCTGCTGCTGCTGTTGTGTCTCCTGAGCAGCAGCTGCTGCACTACAAACACACACAGCCGCACAATCCGTCCTGTCAGCCATCAACCAAGTGAGAAGACAGATCACCCGAGTCAAACCCACACACTCATGCATCTACCATCTGGGATCTTTTGACACAACAAACCTGAGACTCTGGAGTTTCCACACGACTCCTGTGTCAGCGCGGGACTCAGCTAAGAGACACATTGAGTTAACCATCCAGATCCTGTCACTGACGCTCCTGAAGTCCACAGTCTTCTCATTTTAGATGCAGAAATGTTCTAATTTCATAAATCAAACCATCACTCACACCAAAAACCACATCTCCTATTTTAGGCATCATTTCAGAGCAGAAGACTTTCTGCTCACCTCTGTGCAGAAAATAATGAACATGTGGGACTAACTCCTAGTTTATGAACCCTTGCTGCACATCCTGAACATGCCCAGGAGATTACAGAAGACTGAAGGTAATCCCACTCAACTGGAACTCCATTCCACCTTAAATCCACCTTTAAAACCACAACCTTTAACCTAAAGACATGATGAATCTCATGTGCCTCAGAAAACATTCGTACCTTAAACTCATTATTTCTACAATTTTATATATATAATGAAATATATTACCTACCCCTATCTATATATGTAATTAGAATGCATGCCACTACCTATATTCACACCTTGGAAACCAGCCAATCATATTCAACTATTATAAAAGCATGGAGGATGTATATAATCCATAATAATTCTAATGATTATTTTGTATTTAACATTACATTTATACTATTTAAATAAAGTAAACAGTCCGACACCAATGGACAGTCCAACCTGTAAATAGCAGGTCATGTGTTGTTTATGAACGTGTTGTTTATCCTATTATAGGGAAATAGATAAGCTAAAATTAGCCTGCGGGACTCGAACCATCAGGACAGACCTCTATCCTTCCCCATGTGCCGCGTAGAACCCGCGAGGTTCCACAAACGTCCGCTTTTCCACATAAAACCGAACCGGATGAGCGGCTGTCACCTCCCGAGACGCACCTTAACAAACAAACAGGAGCTGGATGGATCAGCACTTTCAACAATGCATCCATCTGCAGCTCCAGGATCATGAAACTTTCGATGACCCACCTCTCGGTTCGGTCTGGATTCAGAACGTGAACCCGCCGCGCGGCTCTCCGGTCACCGTGCGGCGGGCTGCCGTCAGTCCTCGGTTGAGGACGGGATCCGTTAGCCGCTGTCAGACTATGCGGCTTCTTGACCTTCGCTTGACAGCATTCCCGCGAGCTAACGGGCCTCTGGTCCGGTCCAGAGACCTCCGAACCGCTTTCCGGGTTCGACAAGGAGCTACCGCAGCGCTACACCTCCTCTCCTCGGCGCTGCTCTCCGCCTCAGGCGGGCGTAAACTCGGGCTTTCGACGGGCTCTGCCTGCCGTTTCAGTAGCCTCCTATGCTAACCGCTAGCTGGCTAGCATTTGTTGCGCAGTCTGTCCGGTTAGACCTCCTCAGACGGACACCAACCTTCATAATCCCCGGCGGGCTCTTCCGGGAGGTCTCTGCGGGGATCGCCACTGAACAGGATCCTTCACAGATCTTGAACGCGGTGCTGAAACTCACACACACCGCAGAAAAACATCCAGAGGCTAACGTCATTACACAGAAGCTAACGCAGCCAGTCCGGATTCAGCGGTTTTCAGCGTCATTCTGGCGGTTTGGCGCCACCCATCGTCTGTAGATGGAACTGCAAAAGGAATCTGCTGCGGGTCTCAGAGAATACCTTCTATCTTCACCAGCTCCCTTTTCTTTTTCTTTTGAGACAGACAGACAGACAGAAGATTAAAAAACGAGAATGGAAAGACAAAAGAAAGATTCTAAAATTTGTGTCAAAACTGTAAAGATATTTGGAAAACATTAAATGGGTGATAGGTGATCAGAAATAAGTGATATAAGTTCATCACTTATTCAGACAGAAATAAACACTTGATATTAAGCATCTGGTTTTGTGCTTATGAAGTAATTTAAGAAAATGTTGGTAAACTCTCTTAACTGTCTCTTTTTGACAGAAAAAGTTTTCACTTTAAGAAATAAATGTAGACTATAAGCATGTTTAAGACATTTGTTTTTTAAACAGCTGCTCATTGTAGGTAAGTGCTCAAAAATGGCATTGTTATTTGTTACTTGGTGGCTGTGGTGCAGCGGTAGGGCGGTTGACTCCTGATCGGAAGATGTGTTGAAGTGTCCTTGGGCAAGACGCTGAACCCCACATTAGTGTTCAGCAGCGGCGCAAACATCAGTGTCTGGATGTGTGAATGGATCTGTGACCGTAAAACGCTTTGGACCTTCAAGGAAGGTACTAAATTGCTATACAAGTATTCACCATTTGTTGAACAGGAATTAACATTGAGTGTTCTTTTTCAAATCAGTACAAAAAGCCAAAAAAATTCAAAAAGTGTTCTGACTTTTCAGTCCTTGAAAAACTGAGTTGAAGTAATCCTTCTATTTAAAATGATGTTATTTAATTATTTGTCAGAACTGAATCTGTTTTTTTTCCACCTCTATTATCTATTGTCATGCAAACTAGCAAAGTCTTGGCTTCCATTTGATCAAAAACAACATCCCGCCAAAATGACCTCAAAACAGTCCTACAGGAACAACTTTCAACATTACAAAGTTAGGTGATTTCATCATCAGGTTTAAAGGCTGATGCAAATGTTCACTGATTTTCTGATCCAGAAGACTGATGAAGAGGAGGGAGCAAATCATTTCTATCTAAAAAAGGCTCATTTGGTCTTCACTTCACAAATGTCAATGAAAGTAAGCAGAAGAAAATAAGATGTAGCAGATTCACCTCCCTTTGATTCCTCACAGACCTGCACTGCAGGGCCTGCAGCAGCTCACCTCACTCTCCTGTCATTTACTTACTATGTAATAAAGAGCATTCTATCCTTTTTCAATTGAAATTAAATACATTTTAAATTACATAATTATAAAAAGATGACTGCAACTTCCGAACATGGCAAATTTAGTCACTCAACAAAAATGTGAATTCTTTAAATATTATCATAGACTTTTTTTTCTATCTGATAAAGAATACATTCTTTAAACCTGGAGATACACCATATTCACTCTGAATTTCAGTTAACCATTGCATTTGCTTTTTACAATGTGGTAAAAGCTGTTTGCATGCTTGAAACACGTAAAAGCCTAAAAAATACAACTTTGTAGTTTAGTCTAAAAAGAGAAAAATTCTGGTCCAGTTTGTGCTGTAAATTGGAGGTGCAAAATACGAAGAGTGTTTTGGAGAAATATTAAAGAATAAAGATATTACACAAGTGTTGATTATTCAAACAATGCAAGTAGCTGATCAATTCCACTGATTTCAGCACTGCAGATGGCTACATTGTTACAGGCCTCTCTTCTTGGCAAACTGAAAAGTCACCTTCATCATCTGATATATCCAAGAAGTCTTTATCAAAACTAGTGCCTTCCACAGACTGTATAATCATGGTACCTTCTTGATCTCAGACAAAAGACTTCAAAGCTGTGTGTTAAATTCTACTTAGGATGGACTGTATCTTTCCTGAATATGATTTCCATTCTAAGCCCAGTGTGTCCCGGTCGAGTCACGGGGTGACTGGATTCCTACAGCTGCTGTCAGACAAAAGTGGGGTTCACCACATCACAGGAACACATAAAGACAAACAACCACACAGCATTCACACGTGAACTCATCATTAAAAAAAATCCTTTGATAACAGAATTATTATTGGAGGGAAAGATCAATAAGTGAATAACTGAAATTAACAATTCTAGGATGATGATAAAACCCTGACAAATGTGTATGATCAAATAAAGTCATATTTGGTCAATGGGAAAGCCTAACAAATGTTTAATTGGATCGAAAATCCAGGAGACATTTCTGGATTCATGGAAAACGCATTATGAATATCATCAGAATCAGGATTGACAAACTTCTAGACTTCCTCAGTCATTCCTAAACACTCCGCTGGGAATTTTAGGAAGCAAATTACAACATTACATCAGGTGACCTTGCTGTAATTGTTTTAATTGTTTTATTATTTTTAACTGGAAATATGTTTATTTTATGTTGTTTTTATAAATTGGTGTATGTATTTTATATTGCAGTAGTTTTAGTTTTATAAAATATTTAGATTTCATATTGTATTTTATATTGTGTTTGGTTTTTTTTTTCCTTGATAATTGTTTTATTGGATTTCTTTTAAAATGTCTTAAAATGGTTAATATGTTTATAATGTTTAGATATTATGTATTTTGTACTAGGACTACAGATGGAAATTAGCTAGTAAGCTATAATCTGCTGCAAGCATCTTTGTTTTCTAAGCTCAATGTATTTGTACACTGTCCTGATAAATTAATAAACTAAACTAAACAATACACTGTCGGACTTTCATTTGAAGATTTCTGGTTGGCTAGTGAATTTAAAGGCAGACTTAAATCAGCCAATCAGAAGCGATGTTGTTCTTCACCGCTGGCTAGCAATGATGATGGCGCGTGCGCTTCTCTGGGAGCTCCGCGCGACCTTTTAACGATCTTATGAGGAAATAATCGATTCTGCTTCCTTTTCATTGCATTTTTATGACCAGCTGCTCTTACGGTTTTCACGGATTATAGTCATGAAAATCGGGTAAGTCTGTCTTTTAATGCAAACATTAGCTGGCTAAGCTAAACATGGAGATGCCTGTTGTTGTCTTCATTCTGGACAAATAATCCCGGAGAGTAAACAACCACACACACACGCACACACACACACACACACACACACAGGAGGAACTGGAGCTCAGAGCTCCATCATCCATCCGCGGGAATAAACACCAGGCAGCAAGCACCGGCTCTCCCATCACCTCAGCCGGTCAAACCGGAAGACGCAGTCTCACTTCCGTTCAGTTGATCCTCCTCGTTGACAGAAGGGTGTGAGTCATTGACTGTATAAGTAATTAGACTGTCTATGGTTGACACTTAAGTGGAGTCATTGAAGCTTTTTCTTTTTTTTCTGTCTCAACTGAAACTCTTATTAAAGACGGAAATATTCCGCCTTTATGCTGAATGCTGCTCCTCCAGCTGTAAAAACTTAAACTTGTTGGGAAGAAGTTTAAAAATGAAGCATAAATGTGTTTGAAGGTTTTTAATTTTATTTTGTTTTATTGTTTACATATTTCTCTGTCCAATAAAACCCTTTTAAGCCCAATCAGAACCATTTACTTTATTTACGAATTTGTAAACTCTTAAGTAGTCTATTTAAGTGTACTACTGGGTCCATGAGGCAGTATACTTTACATTTTATTTAATTTATATGTTTTAAACTTAAAATGTTCCAATATAGTCTGAGGAAGTATTCAGTTTAGTATATTTCCTACACATACATGGTCTATACTGGCTATACTTCAGTATATAAAGTGTATTAGTTTTTGCTAAAGAAAAGAAAGAAACATATGATTTCTTGTGTTTTCTGTGACCAGAGATGGTTTGCTGTTTGAACTGGAAAATGGGAAACCAAAACTGATTTTATTGAATCGAGGTGAGTCTTTTTGGTTTTTACAAAAGTAGAAGGTTCCATCTTAAGCCAAAGGAAGACTGATGGACATGTTTGAAGTATAAAATGTAAAATTGTACGATAGAGGAGGATGTGATGCTTTCTGGTGTCGTACCTGTAGTTGAAAACTTCTCTTTTGTTTTCCTGCAGGAGCTGAAAACAACCCGGCGAAGGTAAAATGTTTTCAGGAGATATCCTTCTCCTTCTCAAGCTTCTTCTGATCCGGTGAATCTTGGTGTTCCCAGCCGCTGTCCTTAAGGTCCAGACCTGCCAATGTGCTGAGCTCCAGGCAGCCGCCCTATTCCCAGGAGGTGCAGGGAGACGGCCGTTCAGCCCGGCAGCTGGCAGGGAGGCACAGGGAGGTCAGGAGTAAGGCAGAAGGAGGCGCGTCTTCCGCCCACAGCTCCATTCCCATTACCCAGACTGAAGGGAGAAAGACCAAGAGACACGACCATCCTAGACAGGACTGTGTTAAGGTGAGACGCTGGACTACCACCATCATATTTGTGGTTGTGAGGCTGAAGTTAGCTCACCTCAAACCAGAGTAGAAGACTTCCAGAAAGCTCTACAGTAGGGAGAGTGCCTGTACAGTACTCTCTTACTCCTACTCTCTGTTGAGATCCGATTCTGAGTCTGCCCTGGTTTCTGTTCCTAAAGCAGAAGTCAAACAAACGCTGCGCCGCTGTCCGTCAGAAAGATGGGAGGACAGATGAGAAGGAGGTCCTGGCTGATGGAGATCAGCTGCAGCAGATCCTAAACGACTTTCAGACCTCCTGTAGAGACAAAGAAGGTGGATAAACTGATGTGACTGCCATCCTACTGAGGGATAACTAATGCTGTTTTCCAACGTTCCTCCATTAGAAGATCACATGGGCCCAAAGTTCAGAGGTTCAGAGCCAACGCAAAGAGGAGAGGAAGGAATAGAGAAGATTAAAGAAACAGAAACAACTGTAAACTCACAGGAAAACGTCAGCAGGTAGCGACATTTCCTCTGATGTTCCTCCTGCTGGAAAAACCATTTTCTCTGGTGGTTAAAGTGAATTTCTTTCATGTACGTTCAGCTGGTTGGAGGAACAACTTCCACACAGCGAAGCGGCCAGCAGCGCCAAGAAGGCTCAGTGGAGGAGAGATCTAGGTACACTAACGTCCTCCAGAGATGTTTGTCTCCTCTGACCAGAGCTTCAGATTGTTCTCCTGCTGTTCACACAGTGTAGAAAACAACAAAAAAAAAAACAGCAAAAACTCAACGTTAAGAAAGTAAATAGAGCTTTTTTCTGGAGGAATCCTTTTATTTTCTATCATGCAAGAAACATATTCTTATCATGACATTTTTTAAATAGTAAAATAACATTTGTTTTAGGAAACATGTCTCATTAACAAATGTCAAAATAAGAACTCTTGGTGAAACAATTTTTCCCATTGGCAGATTTCTTTCCCCTTATTTAAAGAAAACGTTTCTAAATATAAGAATTGTTTTGTTTCTTTTTACGGGCTTGTTTTTGCTCAGATTTGCTGCAGCTTCAGCAGAATGCTGTGATGTGACCGACCGTCACAGACAGACATGCTGCGTCTGTGAAACCTGCTGTGGAGCTCTGTTTCCAGAACAATGTCGCTGCATGTCTGAGGTTTCACTGGGGAACTTCATCTGTGTTTTCAGATGAGCAGGTGGAGCAGAAGGAGCATCATTCAGCTCATGTCAGGCTCCAGGTACTCCACACGTCTCACCTTCATCTTGTTCCTCTTATCCTTCAAAGCTCCATAGATTACATGGATTTCTTTTTTTATTATCGTGCTTGCCTCTGCTGTTTCTCCATGATGAATTTGGTGTTTGTCACATAAAATAACACCTCAAACTCACAGCAATTTTTTAGAAATTCTGCTTGAAGTTTTAGACTGCAGTGACCTTGAGTTCAGATGAGTTCTGATGAAGAGCCAATCAGAGAGCAGCGTGCTGGATGTTTGGTGTGTTTGTGTTTCAGGATGAGGGGGGGTCCTCCAGCCACACAGAGCAGCGTGCAGCCATCAGATCCAGCCTCAGGCTCGGGGTAAAAATGACACCAACTTTCTTGATCTTCTATGTGTTATCTAATGATCAGTAAACAAACTACAAACACACAACTGTGTAAATCAGGGGTCCTCAAACCCGCGGCCGGATCCGACCCGCCTCCGAATTTGGACTGGCCCCCAAACACCCACCTCAGAGAGCCATTATTTATTTCTTTTTTTGTCAATCTGGCCACATGATCGAGACCCTCAAAGAATGTGACTTTTTATTCCACCCTACAGTTCTAGCTGAGCTCTCCCAAATCTCTGTCAAATAGAAAGAATACAGAGTTCTCTTTCCACACTGCAGTTCACCTGGTCGATCATGTTGCTGCTTTTAATTTTTTTTGAAAAGCACACCCTGTTCTACGTCCTGATTGGCTGGAGACCGTGTCAATTAATCTTTTCCAAGCCTGTGCAGAAACATGCAGCTGCTGAGACCTTCATAATTCTGTGATCTCGATCAGATCTTAGTTTTCATTCTATAATCCTGGATTTGAAAATATCCATGTCCGTCTGATAAAGTGGAGAAAGTGTGTAGTGAGGAGTTTAACTTCTGTGATCTGAATTCATGGGTTTCATCTTCACCAGTTATTTTAATAACACAACTCCCCCAATAACTGAAGGAATATAAGTTTCTCTTTCTGTTTGTTCCCCTGCTGATCATTTTTATTTATCAAGTCGTGTCCCAAATCCTCTCTTTTCATTTTTTTTCCTTCTCAAGTCACACGTGTCAGATCATAAAAGCACTGAGCTCACTTGACGCGCGCACATGCATGTGCAGAGCTTGTTCCCGTTGCCCACATGAAGAGATCTCAGAGCAGAGCAAGTGTAACGACGACAAAAACTTAAAAAAATGAGTGACGCTAAAAAAGAAGAGAAATCTGAAAGATTTATTTGATTAGATTAATAAGAAGACAGAATTTAAAATCTGTTAGAAAATAGTTTCAAACTGAACCGACTCCAGAACCAACCTGTGCAGAAACATGAGAAGAACTTTCTCCAGATCAGATCCTAACAGAAGAAACCAGATCAGATTCACAAAGATCAGATGTTTGCTAGTTCTAAATTCTAACCTTTACCATGATTTACAAACCTTCTTATTTTTTTTTCCTTTTTATTTTGTGCATCATTTTAGTATTTTGTGTTGTGGTTGTTGTGTTTTGTGTTGTCTCACATCAAAAGTTGAACAGTAAATAATTGTTTACTGTGTTTATCATGTAGTTTGAACATTTTATCTGGGAGGAAAATAAAATCTGTAAAATATTTTACACTTATAAATGTAAAAACATGTTTTACATCAGTTATTCATTTTTTGCATGAGTTTATAGTTATTGATAAATTAAAACAACCAAACGACCTAAAGATCCAGAAGATCCAGATGTTCTAAGATCTGTGTGTGAGGATCTGCAGATCTCCAACGTCTCTACAGAATCCTGACAGGAGAGGATTCTCTGTTTACTGGTTTACTTTATGGAATGTTTTAGATTCATTTTCTCTGTGGAGATTACAGAAAGAGATTCTTCAAATATGGTTGAGTGGAGATTTCTGGAAAAACACAGTTGTTCACGTTTAGACAAACGTTTAGATTGTTTCACTTTTTCTGTTAGTTTATAAACCGACCCTGACCCCCATCAGAGGAGAAAACTGTTATGTGACCCTCACAAGAACAAGGTTGGTGACTAAATGATGTTTCAATCACAATATTTTCACTAGGGATGCAAAGAAATGTTTGCTCACGGTTTGTTACGTACCTCGATACGAGGGTCACGGTTCGAAAATAAAACCCCCTGAAATGTACTATTCACCAGATTATGATTCCTTTTGCAAACTGAAACAACATAACAAAGAAATCAGATTGTTTTCAAGTGTACAGCTTTTGGCAGTTATTGCAGAATCTCACTTAAATAGAACTCTTGTAAACATTACAACGTGTATATAATGTAATCAAATGTAAAAGTGTCTCAGTCCTCAATACTTGTAAACATGAAGATAAGAAACTATAAAAAGCTGTTCTCTTCAGTCTTGACATCCTGCAGTTCTGAACTCTTTATTTTCCAGTGTGAGGATCGTCATATAATGAACATTTACAGAGATTTAGTTCTCTGTTATCAGGACGTCCAGCTGTACGTGGAAAGTTGTTTTTTTACTGAGTCGTCTTCAGTTTGTTCATAAAGTTCAGGTATAAATAGATTTCTCTGTGTAATATGGTTCACTATATTGTAGCTCAGCTGTTTTCATTAAATGACTGAAGTCCTCATTATCAACCAGTGAAAAAAGACTGCAGAGATTTATCAATAAACTCTCTGATGGAGTCAGATATTTTCTGGTGTTTATCTGAGGAAACACTTTAGAAATAGATCTGGGATGTTTTCATTGTTTCCTGCTTAGTTGTTCAACTTTAACACGGTGACAGAGCTGGATGATGATGTCAGAGATGGACGGCCATGTTGGATGTTTATCCCCACATCATACGATATAGAGATCAGACAAATCTTGCAGATATTGAACTTCTTGTGACACATTTCTCTCTCTGATCCTCATATTGGACAGTGAACCTTATATGTCTCCACACTGCAGGATTCAGTGTTGGTGGTGTGTGTCGGAGTGCGGCGCATGCCGGCCACAGAAATGCTGCTGTTGTTCCCTCTAGCTATGACTGTCTCAGTTGATTGTAGCATTTAGCTAAATGTGTTGTTTTTAGCATTTAGGCTCCGCCTCCCGGTGAAAGGGAAAAGTAATTTCTGGCAGGGAGGGGGAGAATGGCAGCAGATCTGGAGCAGACAGCCTCAGAGATGAAGACGTGGATACACAGACACATGCTAAAGACAGCTCACAGTGGACGGAATAAATGAAATGTGTACAGGAAAAAATGCCGTACCGAACCGTGGAACGCGTATCGTACGTGGAACGCGTATCGTACGGTTCGGTTTTATATCGAATATTGTTGCATCCATATTTTTCTATATATTTTTGTATTTCCTTCATTGTCACAAATGTTAATGTGACCACAAGGGGGCAGAATCCTGGGTTTTTGTGGGTGCCAAAGAGGAGAGAGAATAGTCTAAATGTCTTCATTTACTCCTCCTGGAGTCTCTTTGAACATTCTCGTCAGGCAGCAGATGTTTAGCACACTGCATTTCAGAAGCTGGGACATCTGGCTGTCATTTAAAAACATTTAGAAAGACGAAAACATGAATCCATTTTTTTTCTGTACATATTTATTTATTTATTTTCCTTTTTCTTCTCCATTCACTCTTTGAAAAAACTAAAGTCTGGCTCCAACTTCTGCTCAGGATGTGAGTCCCATAGAGATGGAGCAGAATATGGAGAAAAAAGAGGAGCAGAGGAGGTGCTGGCTGCAGGAGCTGGACTGTCAGAGACAGGAGATGACGGAGCGCAGGAGACTGGAGAAGCTGCTCCGGAACCAGGTGAGCTTCAGCACAGACCCAGAAGAAGTTTCCCCGGTCCTGGACTCAGACTCCCTCTCCTTCTGCAGATGGAGGACGGGTTTCAGTGGATGGCTCACTTTGACTCCTTTCAGAGGAGAGCCCCCACCAGGGCTGGCGCTCCATCAGCCGAGGTGCAGAGCGGGTGGGAGCCTTTGGCCTGGGATGCCTCCAGCGGCTGTGGGGCCGACAGCTCGGTTGGAGCCAGCGTGGACTCCACCAGCAGATGTCAGACCAGGATCAGGTGAGATGGGAGGAGCTAAACAAGAACCTTAAAATCACTGCATTGGCTCCCTGTGCAATTCAGAACTGATTTCAAAATTCTTTCATTGGTTTACAAATGTTTTTATGGTATCAGACCCTCGTATCTATCTGATATGATTTTAGGGTATGAACCCTCGCTGACCCTGAGTCCTCTGGAACAGGCCTTTGAGGTATTCCAGAAGTTAGAACTAAGACATACGGCGAAGCCTCATTCAGTTATTATGGACCTCACCTGTGGAACAGCCTCCCAGAATGCATCAGGGCTGCAGAGACTGTTCATGTTTTTTAAGGAAGGCTCGAGACTGACCTTTATAATCTGGATTTTAGTTGAAATTTAGAAAGTTATGTGATACTCTAATTGTTTTATGCTCTCATTTTACTCAATTGATATCTATTTACTTTTATTGAAAATGCCTGTCCATTTTATTATATATATATTTTACTTGTCTGTTTATTTCCTTCTGTTTTTATTTATTTTTAATTTTTTACTCCTTTGACATTTCTAACTCCAGAGTTTTCCTCTGATGGATCCTCCACATCAGTGATTGACCTTTCTCAGTGAACGGGGTCGCTGCAGTGGGACGTCCCGGGTCTGGCTTTGGTTTGCTTGGATCTGGGGGGTCCTGTGGCGGCGTATTCTGTGAACTTGATTGGGGGGGTCACTGATGTGGACAGGTCCCCAAAACATTTTTTCCTCAATTCAGTACAAAGCCAGATTTCCACTTTCCATTATTTTAGTGATTCTTCTTATTTATTTATATTTTTATTTTTTACCATGGTGTGTGAATGTGTTTGTACATGTGTGTGTTGAGGGGTTGAGTTCATTGTTTGGGTGGGCAATGTCTTGTTCTTTGTTTTTAAATCTTGATTATGTTTTTATCTAAACATGTGAGTCAGACTGTACCACTGACTGTATCAGAGAACTGGACCGACATGGGGGCCAGAAGGCTCCGCCTGTTTTTAATCTAGGCATTCTATTGGCCAGTTTATAACAGATGTTTGCTGAATCAGCATTAGTGCTCATTTATATATTTCAGGATTTAATCACTTTGCACATTTAATATTCTTTTGTTGAATTCAGAATGTTCCACTGATCCTTAATAAAGGATATATTTTTTATATACACATTTTCCATGATCCTTTGCTCTTGTCAAGTGTTCATGGAGCTATTTCTTCTCTGATATTTAATTCTGTTCATTTCTGTGTCAAAGGATCTAATCTGCATCCTAGTTTCTCTCGGAGGTTTACGGTTTGAAACGTCTTATCGGAGCAAAGAAGAATTCAAGTTTTTTCTGAGTTCGTGTTTTGTGTTTTTGCTTCTTTTCCCGCTCCCTCCAGTTACCTGAGGACCATGACCTCCCTGCTCGACCCCGCCCAGATAGAGGAGAGAGAGAGGAGGAGAGTCAAGCAGCTGGAGCAGCAGGTGGGAGGAGGAGCCACCTCCACTTTCAGTAGTCTGGAGTTCATCTCCTTCTGTGTGGACAGAGAGCCATCGAGGCGCAGATGGAGGAGCGCAGGAAGCTGAGGGAGGAGGAGGAGGCAAAAAAGAGAGAGGAGGAGGAGAGGGAGGAGAGGAGGCTGGGACGAGAGAGGGAGATGCTGCAGAGGCAGTACGAGCTCGAAACCAGGAAGGAGAAGGTGAGGCAGACGGGAGGACTCCAGGTGGGGGTTGGGAGGGTTTTTCCTGTGGTTCCTTCAGGGTTTGTACGTCTCCTCAGGAGCAGCCTGGCGCTGGCCTCCACGCCATCAGCCCGCAGCCTGACGCCGGCCTCCACGCCATCAGCCAACGGCCTGGCGCCAGCCTCCACGCCATCAGCCCACAGCCTGGCGCCGGCCTCCACGCCGTCAGCCCGCGGCCTGGCGCCGGCCTCCACGCCATCAGCCCACGGCCTAACGCCGGCCTCCACGCCATCAGCCCGCGGCCTGATGCCGGCCTCCACGCCATCAGCCCACGGCCTGGCGCCGGCCTCCACGCCATCAGCCCACGGCCTGACGCCGGCCTCCACGCCATCAGCCCGCGACCTGACGCCGGCCTCCACGCCATCAGCCTGCAGCCTGACGCCGGCCTCCACGCCGTCAGCCCGCAGCCTTGCGCCGGCCTCCACGCCGTCAGCCCGCAGCCTGGCGCCGGCCTCCACGCCATCAGCCCGCAGACGTATGGAGGTGAGCAGCCAGAGATCTGAAGCTTTGTCCGAATTCCTTCACTTCTCAATATATGGTGCGTTTGGCGTTTTGAAGAGCTGTTCTCATCTACAATTCCAAAATTCTCTGAGAAAAAAAACCAATGTACATCGATACTTATTGGATCAGGTAATATAGACCATAATGCACTGCATTTTAACAATTTTTGAAAGAAAAAAGTATTTTTTGATAAACCGTGAATGTTTCTATAATCAAAACACAGAGGAGTCCTGGTTTCTTTAGGAGTTTTTCCTTACAGAGAGGGAGGCTCTAAGGACAGATATCCAGTTTATTTAGTCTCTTTAGTCTTTAGCTTTTTTTTTTTCATGTTTCATGACTGTTTTCTGCATCTGTAAAATTACCTGCATGAAGCTCAATGAGGCCAATTTCTTTGTGATGTTGGGCTATAGAAATAAAATTGAATTGAATAAATAGTTTTCATAAAAAGGTTTATATTTCTTAGAATTTTCATTCGTGAAATTGGTTATTTACTATTAAAGAGACAAAAGTAGTGAGCACGAGATAGTCATTATTTGAACCGAACCTGAGAGAAGCCGTCATCCTCACAGCTCTGAACTCATGTATCTGTTTGTGGGCGGAGCAGGAAGGGAGGCGGGATCAGAGGACGCCGGCACTTCGTCCGTCAGAGACACGGCCGTCCAGACGGGTAACAGGAGCTGAACCTGAACCTCAGCAGACCTCCTCCATGCTGCGTTTCTGTGACTGCAGTCTGCCCCCCTCCCCCTCTGTGTGCAGACACCGCAGGCGGCGTTCAGACTCTGGACGTGGCTGTGCAGCACCACCCACTTCCCCCCCGCCCCACTGCGCCTCCCAACAGCAGGAGAGCGGAAAAGGAGAACGTGGGTGATCCAGCAGGAGATCTATATCAGCCGTTTGCCCGGACCCAAAAGAGGGTGGGGGGCAAGAGGAGGCCCGAGTGGAACACCCAGAGGTGTGTGTGGGGGGAGTTCAGTCAGTTCAGTCCTCACAGGTCGTCAGGGTTTCCTGTCTCCCCCAGGCCCAGTCGGCGCTTCGTCCCTGCCTCGGAGCGTTACCCCCCCGACCTGCAGAGGGATCGGCAGAAGAATCGCTTGAAGAGGCAGGCTGAGCTGCTGGCTCTCCAGGAGAGGGCCCGTCCACTCAGACCAGAGCTGGCCCCCCTCACAGCCAGGAGCCTGGTCTCTGCTCCACCTCCCAGCTCGGCAGGGCCGGCGCCCCGCCCTGCAGGAAGGTGGGGGTGTTTTTGCGCTGCATGTTTTCTTGCTGCAGCTTCATGAAGCAGTTGTGCATGTTTCAGGTGGAGTCCAGAGAGCGAAGCGGCGGCTCAGCGGCCCGCCCTGACAGGTGACCCGCCCCCCCGACAGGTTCTTCAGTTAACATCAGAGCAAAGATGAGCTGCTTCTTCTGATCCTTCAGGTGCCGGAAGCCCCCCCGCTCCCCTCCTCCAGAGTTCGTCCATATGTCCGGACGGATGAAGTCCGTTTGGAACCGCTGGAGCTGGCCCACACCCCCCCACCTCACACAATTCCAGGTTCTTCAGCAGCTACTCATCTGTGCTACTTCCTGTTTTTGACCCGCCAGCGGTCCATCCCATTACCAGAACCGGTTCTGCTCCTGATCTTCTATTTTAAGGTTCAGAATGATTCTGAGGTTCAAACCCAGCAGAATCTAGGAACCAGTTTGGGTTTTATTTCAGTCACTAGAAAACTCCATGATCGAACCAGAACTTAGTCACCAGTTGGTTTGAACATGCTGTTCATCTCATTGGAAGGTCCTGGAAAACCTTGAAAGTGCTTGAATTTACCAGAGACCATTGAATGTATAAGAGAACTGGACAGTGACTCCTCCCTCCTGCTGTTCCAAACAGGAATTACCAGCTGTTACTCAGTCATCCTATTGGTCAGAAGATGAGGGCGAACAGCGAGACTGTCTGAGAACAGGAAGTTGGGGGTTGTCCTTCACAGTCAGTTGAATTTGAATATGCCACTCCCCCTTAGCATGATCTGCGCTGTAATGTCTTTTGTATTATTTTTAGCATCTGTCAGAGAAAAACAGATGAAAAATAGCTGCAGGGTTAATGTCATGTCCAGCGGTCCGGCTCAGCCCAGGCCCACTGAAGGCAGAGATGTGGTTTATGCATCCATCTTTGAAGAAGTTTAGATTGTTTTCATGGGAGACATGGGGAGATCTGGATCACGTCATGAAATGCATGGCAGCAGCAGGTGGAGCTTCAGGAATCAAGTCGTTTTGAGTTTCAAGTTTATTGGTTTAGTTTCCATTTGTACAATTAACACAATATACAATACAAACAAACAACCAATAAAAAAAGGAATAGGCAGAAGCTTATTAAGCTTATTCAGTGCCTTTCCTTATAAACTAACAATATCTATGCTGATCATAAAGAAGTAGATACAAAAGAAACAAATGCAAGTAAATCAAATCTTTTACATATGTATTTGTAATCATTCATTTACGTTTTAAACTTTTTTTAAACAGCAAAAGTGAAGAACATAATTTGAATTCATCATTCAATTGATTCCATGATGTTTCACCAAGAACTGAAACACCTAACCCTCATCTAAGCATCAGTTCCAGCTTTAACCTGTTCAAAATAATAAAGACCTCTTAAATTATACTCACTAACCCTCACAGTAAACAGCTTCTGTATATTTCTTTAAACCAAATTATGTTTTACTCTGTAGACAATTTCTAATATCTTGACATTAACAATTTCCTTTAATTTTAAACTATTATTCAAACTAAATAAAGAATTTGTTGGTTCATCATATCCTGCTCTGTTCACTATTCTAATAGTTTTTTTTTGTAGTTTAACCAATGATTCAATAATAATTTCCCTGCATTTCCCAGATCTCTGCACAATATGAGAGATACGGAATGACTAGTGAACAATAAACAAGAAACAAACTCTTTTTGTTTAGTGCATCACTGATTTTAAACAGAATACCGATGGATCTAGATACTTTTATATGATTTATGTGAGATTTCCAAGACAATTTCTCATCAATTATTACCCCCAAAAACTTTACCTCTCTAACACACTGGATCCCTACACCATTTAAATATAATTTAACATTTTCAACATTTCTATTACCAGAAAATATAATAAATTTAGTTTTGTTTTCATTCAGAGATAAATTATTATAATCTAACCATTTTTTAACCAAAGTAAATTCTTGTTCAGCAACATTCAACAACTCAACAATATCTTGTCCTGAACAAAACATAATGAATTTTAACTTTTTTGACATAAAAAGATATCATTAATGTAAATTGAAAACAACTTTGGTCCAAGGACTGAACCTTGAGGGACTCCACAAAAAATGTTTTCTAAATAAGAATCTGTATTGCTGATGTTTACATACTGAACCCGATTTTCCAAATAACCTCTCAACCAATGATGGGTTTTACCCTGCAGTCCATAATATTCACATTTTTGTAGCAGAAGAGAGTGATCAATGGTATCAAACGCTTTGCTTAAATCAACAAAAACAGCTTGGTAATATATGATCATATATATGGATAGAGTTCTCTCTGAAAGGATTAAAAAAATCATGGTAGGATTCCTTTGAAATGTTGTTCATTTTTTCATCAATGATTCGCTACTCTCCAGAAACAGTTAAAAAATGAACCGATTTCCTTCCGTTAGGGCCAGTTATTTCACGCCATACAACAAGAACTGTGTGGACACGAGGGATGCAACGATATAGTTTGTGCACGGTTCGGTACGCATTGAACAAAAAAAACCCCTGAAATGTACTATTCACCAGATTATGATTCCTTTTGCAAACTGAAACAACATAACAAAGAAATCAGATTGTTTTCAAGTGTACAGCTTTTGGCAGTTATTGCAGAATCGCACTTAAATAGAACTCTTGTAAACATTACAACGTGTATATAATGTAATCAAATGTAAAAGTGTCTCAGTCCTCAATACTTGTAAACATGAAGATAAGAAACTATAAAAAGCTGTTCTCTTCAGTCTTGACATTCTGCAGTTCTGAACTCTTTATTTTCCAGTGTGAGGACCGTCATGTAATGAACATTTACTGAGATTTAGTTCTCTGTTATCAGGACGTCCAGCTGGACGTGGAAAGTTGTGTTTTTACTGAGTCGTCTTCAGTTTGTTCACTTGTTCATAAAGTTCAGGTATTTATAGATTTCTCTGTGAAATCTGGACGTGTTGGTACTCTATATTGTAGATCAACTGTTTTCATTAAATGACTAAAGTCCTCATTATCAACCGCTGAAAAAAGACTGCAGGGATTTATCAATAAACACTCTGATGATGTCAGAGATGGGCGGCCATGTTGGATGTTTATCCCCACATCATACGATATAGAGATCAGACAAATCTTGCAGATATTGAACTTCTTGTGACACATTTCTCTCCCTGATCCTCATATTGGACAGTGAACCCTGGATCTCTCCACACTGCAGGTTTCAGTGTTGGTGGTGCATCTTCTAACACGAGCTGGAAGCTGCTCACACACCCACTGCATTGACGCACATTCAAGCAGCTGCAAGATGAAAAGTCTACGAAAACATGAGCAGAAGTCTGTAATTCTTCTGTGGGCACGTTAGCAGGGACTCCCCACTGAAAGCGGCCGGAGTGCGGCGCACGCCGGCCACAGAAATGCTGCTGTTGCTCCCTCTAGCTATGACTGTCTCAGTTGATTGTAGCATTTAGCTAAATGTGTTGTTTTTAGCATTTAGGCTCCGCCTCCCGGTGAAAGGGAAAAGTAGTTTCTGGCAAGGCATATTGAGAAGAGACAGACCCTGCCATGACTGCATGAATCCAGACACGCTAAAGGCAGCTCACAGTGGGACTGAAGAAATGAAATGCTTATCGTGAAAAATGCCGTATCGAACCGTGGAACGTGTACCCAACGGATCGGTTTTATATTGAACATTGTTGCATCCCCAGTGAACACTGTTTCCCACAATGCATTGTTATTTAGTCATCATGGCGGCGTGAAGCCAGCGCAGTGCTATTTTCTGGCTGCGCTGGCTTAGGTAGGCGTCTTGAACCCGCCCCTTTCTCGTGATACTTCACACACAAGAAACTAACCAGTATGCACCGCAATCCTGGGGATCTGCGCAGCGCTGCATCCACCTTGGTCACAACAGGCTTTTTTCTATGGGTGACATCACAGCTGCTCTGTCCAGTTCTATATAGTCAATGTGTCCAGTTTTCTGCGTTATATCCAAAATATGTCCCGTCTTATGGTGGTTGAGACTCTGAAAAAGGGGTGTGTGTGTCAGAATGGATAACTGAGTTAAGTTTGGACTTGACCCTTCAGTGTACCATCAGAACTGGTCCAGTGTCTACAGAGGAAAAGCGGTTCTGAGCAGCAGGAAGCAGCTCTTGTGTGTCTGAGCTGTTGGCCTTCTTCTCCATCAGGAGCCCCCACTCATCTTCGTGTCCCTCCGGCCCACACGCGGCGGCAGCAGCAGATCCTGAGAGGCCTGGCTCAGCTGCGGCAGGTAAACACACCTGAGCAGGGCGGGCTTGTCTGGCTCGCAGATTCTCAACACACGTTTGTTTTCAGGGTTTGTTACAGAAACAGAAGGAGCTGGAGATGGACCTGAACGCCCCCCCCATGAGTCTGCACTGACTGGTTGACTTCTGTTCAACTGAATCATGCAGACCCCCCCACCTTCCCCCATCAAAGCTCGGCTGCTGGAGGAAGACTCAAATGGATTTTTGTGTTTCAGATGTAAAATGTACTGAAGTTTTTATTAAACAGATCCTAACGATCCATACAGATCATTTTCTGGTTCTATTTTTAGTCAAACGTTTTTTTCAGGTTCGTCCTATTAAATCAATTTGACTGGACGTGGAAGTTTACAGATTCATAAATTTCTGGAGATGGATGAGTCCATCCGTCTGAAGTGTCTAAATTCAGAGCTGCACTTCCTTCTCTCTGGATTTTACTGAAAATAGATGGAAATAAATTAACGTCAGATAAAAACTTTGAAGCTTTTACTTCAGACTGAAGAAATGAAAGTTTTCCTGTAGATATTCAGCAGCTTTCCCCCCGGATCATGAAGGATCTTTATCCTTCAGCAAAAACCCACAAAGTTTTTCACAAATATTTTAATACAAACAGTTTGATATAAAAAGACTTTACATTAAAATCAGTTTATGGACAGACTCTGGTCCTACAAACTCCACTGACGCGACACAAGCAGCTCCCAGAAAACAAACCAAAGTCTTCCATTTTCTGTCCTCCACCAACACGGTCCACTGTGCCCGAGAACCGTGGAGAAGAGCTTCATCCACACCCACGACGGTGTTTGGACATGCTCGGGCTGCTCTCATCAGACATGCCGGTTCACCTGCTCCACTAAATTCCATTGAAGCCCCCCCCTCGTCGTCCTCCCCGGTACACGTGTCCCGCCCCGGAACCGTAGTATCCCCCGAGGTACTCCATCCTAGTTTGCTGAAAGCCCCAGATTAGGGGGGAGCCCGCGCCTGGCCAGAGATGCGTGGGGCGCATGAAGCCTCTCATTGCTCTCATGTTGTTCCGGGGGTCCAGGATGGGGCGCGGTGGGAAAACCTGGGTGCAGACTGGGGGCAGGTGAGGGGTCTGCAGGAGGCTGACACTGCGCTGCCGCAGCTGGCTGTAAGGCGGGGGCTGCTGCCTGGCTGAATGACTGTTCTTTTTCTCATCCGTCTCCATGGTGACGACAGATGGGACGCTGTTGGATGGTGTCTGTTCCGCTGAGACACTTCTGTTGACGGCTGCGTCTTGGAGAGACGCCGCTTCCCTACAGGAGAAACAACCGTTAGCGTGGGGATCCAGGAACGGTTCTCCAGCAGAGCAGCGGTCAGAACCGTTAGTTAAAAATCACCAATTCACACAAACGCGAGGTCTCTGAGACTTCAAAATCCAGACTTTAGACTTTTAAAGGGTAACCAAACAGGGCAGTCTCCATTCTCAGCCCACATTTGAAAAATGTCAAAAATGGGGGCGGGACTAGTGGAGCCAGACTGAGACTCAATTGAAAACTGAAGGCAATACACTTACGAGCCATGCTAACGCCATCAACCAACCCTTACAGAATCAAAGATGGGCGGGGCTTTTATACTGGAGCTCAGAGCATGGTGACGTCCCACTTCTGAGACAAGTTGACCAATCACAAAATTCAACATCGATACCTTGCTTCAACCTAAAGGGGCAGCACACATGCAGTTTTTGACCATATTTTCAAGACTTTTAAAGTTTGTTTTAACTTGTCAAAAATGTGGCAGTGACCAACAGACAGCACTTTAAAGCCCCATTTATAAAGGTCAACAAAAAAAAGATGTTCTAAATCCCTCAGACGACACATTTAAAAGTGATGATGGGCTGAACTTCCAACAGAAGATCTTTAGAACATCAGACGGAAAAAGAAATGAATCCAGAAGCTGCAGGACAATGACCCTCCGGCTTCCACTCTGACACTCACCGGGAAATGTCACCCTCTGATGGACTGCTGGTGGCTCCGCCTCCTTCTGCAGACTCCTCCCTCTGCACGACTGCAGCTGTGTTTTGGCAGGGTGGGGGGTCAGAGGGGTCCTCTGTGTTTGCAGTACAGTTTCCTTCAACACCCTTCCCCTGATCCCACGACAGCAGCGGGAGGTTGGAAGCCGTCCTGTTGGGGATGGGCGGGGCCAGGGGAGGGGGGTCGTGACCGTGGATGGGATCAGCAGGTTTGGGGGGGCTGTGCTCTGCGTTGGACTGCAGGAGCTCCAGCTGCTGCAGCCGCCTCAGCTGCTCCTGACGCTCCGCCCTCAGCTGCCTGATGGCCTGCTGCAGGAACTCCATGTCTCTACTGGTCGTCGGCGGGGGGGGGTTTTGGAGGCGGAGTCTGGGACAAGCTGGTCGGATGCAGGAGGGGAGCAGGAGCAGGGGAGAGGGAGTTGTTGATGCTCTGTTGGTTGAGTGGTTCTGGGACGGCTGAACATTCAGAAACCGAGTCCAGATCGATGTTCTGCTTACAGAGACCTGAGGATGGAGGAGATCAGACACAGACAGCATCCATATCAAAGCCAAATGAACTATTTGGGATTTTTTTGCTGCACATGTTTCATCAGACTGTGGTGGTGAGCTGCTGTGTGTTGGTGCAGCACCAGTCAGAGGAACATCTCCCGGCTGAACAAGCTCATCCGTAAGGCGAGCTCTGTGGTTGGTTGCAGCTGGCCTCTGTGGAGGACGTGGCGGAGCAGAGGACTTGGTTCAAGCTCAGGGCCATTGTGACCAATCCCTCAGCCCCCTGCATGAGGCCTTCACCAGGAGGAGGAGCTTGTTCAGCAGCAGACTTCCACGGTCTTCTGTCCCTCGTGCAATAAGACAATACAACTCCCTGACTGAACAACAAAAGAGGACTTTAGTCCGTTTCAAAGGTTGAATGTTTTTATTGTTGTTACTGTAATATGCTCTGAGTATGAATATTTGATTGATTCATTATATTTAAATTCATATTTTTACTTTTTAACTGATAGATCTTAAGAGTTTTATTTATTTTTTATTTCATTTTATGTCTGTGTGGAGATTGCAAGCAGCTGGCCACTTTTAAATTTCCCTCACGATTAATAAAGTTATTCATCCATAAACAGTAGGGGTGTCGGAAATAATCGATTGACATTCAAACCAGATCAACTCCTCAAAGTCTTTGTCTTCCTCTACCAGAAACTCAGCAGTGATGCTTTAGAAATAGATAAAGAGGAAGATTCTCTGTTTCTTCTTATGTTTTGGAACATTTCCATTATTTTTGTTTACCTAAATGAGGATTCATCTGTTTATGATGTTTTTAAGTTCACAATTTTTCACTGGAAATGTAGAAATCTGGAAATATTTTACCCTAAAATATGTTTAAATCAACATATTTGGGTTATGTTAGCAGGAAAGACCAAAGTTCATTTAGTGTTTGACAGTTCTTAATCAATAGATTTTTTGTGTTTTAAATTTCTGAATCGAGAATCGTTACAGAAACGAATCGGCACCCCGAGAATCGAATCGAATCGTGAGTTGTTGTAAGATTCACATCCCTACTAAACAGATGCAGTGATCAACACTCCCAGTTCACATGTTCTCCCTGCAGATGTTCTGAGTGTTCAGAGTCAGAGCAGCTGCAGGGATGTTTCCTCCTGACCCGATTACATTAACAGAAGTAACTCGGTGACCCACAGCTGAGCGGTACGGAGATGCTTTCTGCTCATCGTGTTGGGAATTTTCCACACATGAACTCAGATTTGTTTTGACATTTTCAAATCTCAAACTCTGAGAAAACTTTTCAGATCTCCGTGACTGACCTGTAGGAGCCAGCAGGTCCTCCAGTAACAAACTTTTGTCCTTGGGGTTGTGGCGGCTGACCAGCCTGCTGAGGTTCTGCAGGGTTTCCTCCACACTCGCCACATTAATCCCCCCACTGGAGTACAGGAACGGCTGATCGACGGGATGCTCTGAGGTCCAGAAAAACATTCTTCAGCTCTTAGCCATAAACAAGAGCGGCGTTCCAGTGAGCACCTGCGACGCCAGCGTACCTGTGAGGAAGACCATGTGCCGGAACTGTGTGTGCTGCGCCTGGAGCTGCAGCAGACAGTCCAGGTCAGGTGACCGCATGTTCACCACGTCGCAGTGATGGTATGGGAGGACCTCCACCACCTGTCGCTCCTGATAGGCCGACAGCAGATCCAGCAGGTTAGCGGCGTCTCTGCGAAACCTGGGGACCGAACAAAGACAGGACTGAGGTTCTTCAGCGCTCGCTTCAGGAGAATCAGAGCCAGATGATCGGTCAGTGATCGGTTTGAAAGCACAAGTAAAGATGTGACAAGCCAACCCGGTGGAGTACTACAGAAGAGTCTGTACCTGGCCTGTTCCTTCAGCTTCTTCTGGGTTCTGCAGTGGATCTTCCACCTCCAGAGACTCTCTGGAGAGCTGTGCTGCTCCAGGAGCTGCAGCAGAGCAGCCAGACGATCTGCAGGAGAAGCAGCCATCAGCTTCTGGTTCCCTCAAGTCCAACAAATCTACAGCATTTACTTCTTTAATCACTGGGAATTCAGTCAAGCAGTTTTAAAGTCACAATCTCAATGTTTTTCCATTTTTCTCCAACATCATAAATTAAAGGGATTTTAAGTATGTTTTACTTTTTACATCAAACTGTCTGTTTTCAGAAACACATTCTCACTCCCGACTCGTCACTTATCGACGCATGGTTAAAGGTCCCTCCGCGTCAAAACTTGAAGCTTTTGGGGTACCCTTCTCGTCAAAATGTGACGAGCTGGATGGTCCAATTAGATCATCATCATCATCAAAACATCGTGAAATCCTGGAGGGTCTGAATAGAAGAAGAATCTCCTCATTCTTGGAACACACTGACATCATTTCAGGATTCCCGCGGGTCGCGAGTCGTTTCTTCCATTAATCATGGGACCGGGACGGGATTTAATTCTGGCGGGAGCGGGCAGGAGTTCACCAAAAACCAACAACTTGAGTGACACGTTAGCGTCCGAAGGTGCTGGGTAATTTCACAGGAAGGGAGGAGAGAGGGGCACGCCATCCCAAATACCTCTGGCTGCAGCATGCAGAAGGGGGCGTGCCTCAATGTTACGTCCGTTTTTCCGCCAACTCGTCAGCGAGTCAGAAGTGTTTTTGATGAATGGATCAGGGGTCCGGGGTTCTCCGCAGACAGAAGTCCATTTTTCCTGGGGAACTCCTTTCTGGGAGCAGATTCCTTTATTATTACTCTTACCTTTCTTTAGCCATCTCTCTTTGTTCTCTTCAAGCCGTGTCTGAATGGTCAATACGTATTTGAGCTGCGTGTGCACGCGGGAAGGCGGGGTCTGCGCTTGGCCGAGTATGAGGGTAAGACAGCCTCCAGAGAAACTCCATGGTTGAATACTTTTACTTTTGAAATGAATAGAGAGAGAGCTTCTGGAGGACATGACGATTGTGGATTAATCTGCTAATGCTTTTTTTTATTTTATAACGTTTCGCTGCAGAATGACATTTTTCATTTTTTTGCTTAAATCTTTTTTTTTTTTTTGCTTTTCCCTTCAGGGTCTCCACAATGAATCATTTTCCTCCATCTAAGTCTGTCTTCATCATCCTCTCCTCTAACACCATCCACCTTCATGTCTTCATTCTCTGCATCCAGAAACCTCCTCTTTGGTCTTCCTCTAGACTCAGCATCCTTCTACCAATATCTTCACTGTCTCTCCTCTGAACATGTCCAAACCATCTCAGTCTGACTTTATCTCCAAAACCTCTAACATGTGCTGTCCCTCTGATGGATTCATTCCTGATCCTATCCATCCTGGTCACTCCCAAAGAGAACCTCAGCATCTTCATCTCTGCTACCTCCAGCTCTGCTTCCTGTCTTTTCTTCACTGTTTCTAGTCCAATAACATGGCTGCTCTTGTACATCTTTCCTTTCATTTGTGCTGAAACTCTTCAGCACAAATGAAACTCTTCTATCACACATCACACCTGACACTTTTCTCCACCCATTCCAACCTGCTTGCACTCTCCTCTTCACTTCTTTTCCACACTCTCCATGACTCTGTACTGTTGACCCTAAATACTTAAGCTCCTCCCCCTTCTTTATCTCTTCTTCTGTAACCTCTTCTGTAACCTCACTCTTCCACTTGGGTTCCTCTCATTCACACACATGTACTCGGTCTTACTGCGGCTAACCTTCATTCCTCTCCTTTCCAGGGCAAACCTCCACCTCTCTAGCTCCTCCTCCACCTCTCTAGCTCCCCCTCCACCTCTCCAGCTCCTCCTCCACCCCTCCAGCTCCTCCTCCACCCCTCCAGCTCCTCCTCCACCCCTCCAGCTCCTCCTCCACCCCTCCAGCTCCTCCTCCACCCCTCCAGCTCCTCCTCCACCCCTCCAGCTCCTCCTCCACCCCTCCAGCTCCTCCTCCACCTCTCCAGCTCCTCCTCCACCTCTCTAGCTCCTCCTCCACCTGTTTTCTCCTCTCTCTATAAACCACAATATCATCTGTAAACATCATAGTACATGGTGATTTCTGCCTAACTGGAAAATAAAAACATTTTTGTGCAACTCAAGCAGTTAACTGTACCTTTAATCATCTCTGCACATCAGTAACATGACATATAGACTCAATACATCAAAGTAGCATTCACTTACGGTTCTTACAGTTCTCTGTAGTTTTCTACAGGCTGTTTTATTAGGTTGAATTTTGAAAATATAATTCATGGTTTTGGTGTGCCACCCCAAGATTTAAAGTCCCCCCCCCCCACCAGCCACCCCCATGAAACGTTTCTGAAGGCGCCATCACATCTTTGGACTGAGAAAGAAACCAGAGTTCTACTGCCTAGTTAACCCATGCATGGACGGGAGATAATGAACTCCATGCAGGAAGGTCATCAGGGGAATCGAACCGGTGACCTGGACCCTGACTAACCACTGCACTACAGTAACTGAAAATGTAGTAACAGGGACTCAGCTACTGCTCTGAAACATGCTGGGAGCAGATACAATCATGTTTTACATTATGACTAAATAAAAACAAAGGAGCGGGACAGGAGCAGGATCCTTTTGAATGGGAGTGGGACGGGAGTGGGAGTCATATTACCAGGAGCGGGACGCCACAGGAGTGAAAATCCACTCCCGTGTCATCCTCTAGTGTGGAAACCAGCTGCTGAGCGCACGCCCGTGAACATGTGTAGCGTGCGTTCTTGAACGCACCACACCAGGCCGGTGTGTGTCAGCACCTTGAACCAGGTTGAACATTCAGCACGCGCTAAGTGAGCGCCAGATTTGTGCATAGAGCTCAAGACCTGATTTAAAAAAGTGAACGTGCGCTCAGGTGTTTGCATCGACTTTTCATTGAAAGTGTCCGCTTGATGAAGGCAGCTACACACCATTTACTGATTCTGGAGGACTCGTTCCATCCTCAATTTAATCCCACTGATTCATACTATTAAACAATACAGAACATTTACTATTCAAATGATGATGCATTGAAGAAAAAACAACAGCATAAATGTTGATAAAGTGAAGCAATTTCCACATATGGAAAACGTCAGTGTTTTTCCCTAAAGCACAAAGCATAATTAATCTTTATTAAAATGTCACAAATGCAGAAATCTATCATTAGAGAGAGAACAGGGATGTTTTAAGCAGAAGGAGACCGGAAAACCCGGAGCGGACTCACCACAGGTGATGGCGTCTGGATTCAGGAGCAGCTCATCGGAGACGATGCAGCCTCCAGAAACAAAGAGCTCTGTCCAGCTGCTGTTTTGAATGTCGTCCAGTGAGTCAATTCCCACAAAGACCACCGAGGGGCGCTGCTTCAAAGACAGCAGGTCTGGAATCTGACAGACACAACTCCCTTCATCATCCAGAAAAAAAGCATTTCTGCAGCTCTGATCATTCCTGAGGTGGTGATCCGATTCATGAATCCACATCAGTGATTCATAGATCTTCCTAGTAACTAATACATCTGAATGTTTGACCTATTACTGGATAAATGAAAAAGACAATATGTTTTTATCACTTTTATCACACTCAAAGGATTTTCTATCGACTTAAAGGTTAACTTCACCTGCTTTTTGGATCATTTTAAAACATAAAAAATGTTCTTGAAAAAAATCTTATAATAAAGATTCATTATATTTTTTATAATAATTGTCAGCGATATTTAATTTTTTTTTTCAGTAAACTGAACTTCAGCTTTATTTCTTCACCTACAAAACACCTCAATGCTTTTACTTTGAAAAGAGAACTTTTATTATTATTTTACTTTAAAGTCCTCCAACAGCATTTTTTTTTCATTTTCTTGAAATGTTCCCACTGAGGTTTTAATTAGGACTATGAAGTTATTAACAAAAATTTAACATACTAAATGTCTTAAACATTTTTCCTGTTGATCTGAAGCCTTCGTTTCCAAAAATCCCTCTGTGTGGGCGTGGCTTATGGTGCTGAGCTGTGTAACCCCGCCCCTTATCTCCCCAGACATGATAGTGAGACAAACCCATGAAAACATAAATTCAATCATTTCCATTCCGGCTGCATTACAGCAGCAGCAGCTCTATCTGGGGTTCAGAACTGATTTCATGATGATTGTTGAATTCATGAAAACAAGAAATCTCATGAAATGAAATGAAGAATACAGAGAGGGTCTAATCGAGCATCAGTTTGTAAATGAGTGCAGATGAAGGGTTACGTTCAGGAGAACGGTTCTGGTGTCCGGTTAAACCACCTGCTGGATCCTGAGAGCTGCTGCTGCTGCTGCGGCAGAAGCGGCGCTCGAGCTGCGGAAGGAGCGCCGCTTCTGCCACAGCTTCTGCGGATTGGATCAAACGTGGACAGCATATTCATGACAACTAATAAGATTTTACTTTCAGTTTCTTTTTAAATACCTGAGGCCAACTTAAAAAAAAAGTATAACTACTAGAGATGTAACGATTCAGTCAAGTCACGATTGACCTTTTAAAGTCATGATTTTGATCCGAACATGATCATGAAAGAGAAAAGAATAATTGAAGTTTGTGTCTGGTTGGATTAATATGACACCCAAAGAGGAACAGAGTCGTGAAAATAAAAAAGCTTGGATCAAGATTTAGTCGTTTTTTGCTGCTTTGACTTGTTGCTCTGAGGTTCTCTCTATTGTAGGTGGTGGAGGAGCTCTAATGAACAGTAAAAATACAGTAGAAGAAGAATCTCTTCCTGCTGATACCGTGTTCTTGATCGTGGTCGGCGTGTGCACCTTGAACCGGGTTTCACATTCAGCGCGTGTTCAGCACAAGCTCGATTTGTGGTAGAACTCAAGACCCAACAAAAACTCGCATAGCAACTAAGGCTGCCACAAACCTTTATTTCAATAGTCGACTAATAATCAATTATTTTTTTAGATTAGTTGACTAATCGGTTTGTGCGGCAGCTGGATGTAAAACACACATCTTAACCATCATTAGCTTTAAATTTGAAATGTTTAAGCCATATGCTAAAAAATAAAGACGATAGTTTATTAATCCTCTAATGAATCGTGCAGCTTTTCTCCTTCATTTGTTTCTGGCTTTAAAACATTAAATCTGAATCAACAACAGAAAACTTAATAAAATCCTCCAATTATTTTTAAAGCTTTAAAACTTTTTTAATAAATCGTGTATAAAGTATTTTACATTTATAAAAGCATCTAATAACATGTTTGAACTCAGGATATTCCTGTAAATAAAAAACCTGAGGATGTTCAGATAAACAAAGAGCTTTGAGACATTACATCTTTAAAAAGAGGGGAAGTGTATATTTTCAGAAAGCAGTGGATGTTAGAATGTACTACGGTACTTTCATTCTTTCACCACCTACACCCCCTGCACATGCGCAGACCAAAATGACATCATATTTTTCAGTTCCACTCATAAATCTGTGTTTCTTCTTTAATGTTGTGGTTGCTTTGCTGTTTGTTGCCGTTTTTGTGACTTCAACTTGCGTTTAATGGCAGAGCCGGCATTAGAAAGCGCGCACCGTCGTTTTGAGATCAAAACAAGGACAAACAAAACAAAAGAGGACGCTTCCACAACCCAAATAGTTGTCGACTATTCTAATATTCGATTAGTCGTCGATTAATCGACTAATCGTGGCAGCCCTAATAGCAGTGCACGCTCAGCGCACGCACGCACGCACGCACACACACACACACACACACCCACACCCACACCCACACCCACACGCCTTCATGGAAAACTGTCAAACTGATTTTTTCATTTCCTGTTGACAAGTTTGAATTGGTGTTTTACTAAAATCTCAAAGACTCGTTACAACCTTAATAACTATATTTCATAAATTGCATTTTTACTATGCTTTACTCTATTTAATAGTATTATTTAATGAGTCATTCAAATTTTATTTAAATTTTTATATAGGTTAATATGTGTATATAGTTTTTGTATAGTATTGTATAGTATTTTTATAGTATTGTATAGTATTTTTTTCTAGTATTGTATAGTATATAGTTATTGTAGATAGGTGTTCATATTTATGTTCATAGGAACATGTGTTTTGCAAATGTTTAGATGGGTGCCATGACAGATACATTTATCCCTTCGGATATGAATAAAGTTCAATTCAATTCAAATAAAAAGCAGGACTCGTCAGCAGAACCAGAAGCACAAACCTGGTGCACGTGTGCGGCGACGTCTTTGTTCCTCATGACCACCAGCAGTCCCGTTTCCGTGCTTTCCTGACTCAGGAAGTTGATGGGACTTTGTTGGACGTTGCCGAGTCTCAGCAGTAATTCCTGCACACAGACACACATCGACGGTTTCTTCGGGACGTCTCACCTCCACCCTCCCTCCTGCTCCTTCCGCTTACCTTCACCTCCTCACCGACCCGGTCTCCGGGATCGGGACAGTGGATGTAGAACTGGGGGGAGTTCTTCTTAATGTCCTTCATGATCTCCAGCAGGTTGTTTAAGACGTCCGGCTGCAGCTGGTGGATCACGGAGTTCAGGTCATTGGAGGACGGAGCGGTTTCCAGGGTTTCAGGTTCAGCTGCCAGAGAGTCGCTGGAAGCCGGCTTACAGGGATGTTCAGAAGGAGCGGGCCCAGGTCCAGTAGGGACGTCTTTCTCTACTTCCAGAGCAATGCTGACCGTCGTTCTGCCGGTCTCCACGATGTTGGCAGACTCAGAGACCAATCCGGATCCAGAGCAAAGGTCTGGCGCGCTCCAGTCTGCTGACTCAGATTGCCACAGCTCACCTCCAGCGGGGAGCCCGGCGTGGTGACGGACAGACCCGGCGGAGGCGTCGTCTCTTCCTGTCGGGGCGTTGGCGGCGCGGACGCTCGCTACAAAATCCCGGACAGTGTTTGCCAGCGAGGCGTCAGTGTGGCTGGCGTCCGGCTTCTGGCTCGCATGGACGCCCTCAAGCGCCGCCATCACGCCGTTGAAGCTGCTCTGCAGAGAAACCACGTCGTCCTGGACCGGGGGGCTGGGGTTGTAGAGGGTCACATAATGAGAAAACCTGGGTATGGGTGCATACGCGAGTGTCCTGAAAGATGTGGGGGGTTCTGAGTGTAAAGCGGAGGCTTGATGGGAGCTGTAATCAACACCCTCCCTGTGCAGGAGGAGCTGTATCCCAGTGGAAAAGTCTCCCAGGTGTCTGTCCACAGTGGTGTCAACAGAACTGGAGGAGGGACGGAGAGCCTCGGCTGAATCTGGCAGCTCCGCCTCTCTGGACCCCCCCAGAGCCTCCTCCTCCTGCCTCTCGTCCAGCTTAACCATGGTCTCCTCAACCTGGGAGGGTTTCGGTTCCTCTGCCTCTTTCTCCTCCTCGATGACTGAGGGAGAAGTGCAGGAACCTGCAGCTGGAGGTTCAGGTGAAGACGTGGACAGAGAACCAGACGGCTTCTCCGTTCCTCCTCCTGCAGGAGGAACACCATGTTAGAAACGAAAAGCTGCAGAGCTGTGAGGAGCTGTGAGGAGCTGTGAGGAGCTGTGAGGTGCTGTGAGGAGCTGTGAGGCTTGTGTGAGGAGCTGTGAGGTGCGAGAGTGAGGAGCTGATGTGTGTTGAGGAGCGGGTGGGGAGCTGTGAGGAGCTGTGGGAGTGGGGAGCTGTGGGAGCTGTGAGGAGCTGTGAGGAGCTGGCCTGTGAGCTGTGAGGTGGGGAAGCTGTGGGAGCTGTGGGGAGCTGTGGAGCTGTGGGGAGCTGTTGGGGAGCTGTGAGGCTGTGAGAGCTGTGAGGAGCTGTGGAGCTGTTGCGGAGCTGTCGAGGCTGGAGCTGTGGGGAGCTGTGGGGAGCTGTGGGGAGCTGTGGGGTGCTGTGGATGTGAGGAGCTGTGGAGTGAGGACCGGGCTGTGGGAGCTGTGAGGAGCTGTGAGGGCTGTGAGGTGCTGGAGGTGCTGTGAGGAGCTGTGAGGAGCTGTGAAGCTGTGAGGAGCTGTGAGGTGCTGTGAGGTGCTGTGTGCTGTGAGGCTGTGAGAGGCTGTGAGATGCTGTGAGGGACTTGTGGGGAGCTGTGAGGTGCTGTGAGGTGCTGTGAAGGAGCTGTGAGTTGCGTGAGCTGTGGAGGAGCTGTGAGGAGCTGTGAGGTGCTGTGAGGTGCTGTGAGGTGCTGTGAGGTGCTGTGAGGAGCTGTGAGGAGCTGTGAGGAGCTGGGAGTGCTGTGAGTGCTGTGAGGAGCTGTGAGGAGGCTGTGAGGAGCTGTGAGGTGCTGTGAGGTGCTGTGAGGTGCTGTGAGCTGTTGCCTGTGAAGGAGTGCTGGTGAGAGGAGCTGTGAGCTGTGCTGTGAAGCTGAGTGCTGTGAGGAGCTGTGGGGAGCCTGGGGAGGTGGGAGTGTGAGGAGCTGTGAGGAGCTGTGAGAGGAGCCTGTAGAGAGCTGTGAGGTGCTGTGAGGAGCTGTGAGGAGCTGTGAGGAGCTGTGAGGAGCTGCTGTGTGAGGAGCTGTGAGGACTGTGAGGCTGTGAGGTGCTGTGTAGCTGTGAGGAGCTGTGAGGTGCTGTGAGGTGCTGTGAGGAGCGAGGTGCTGTGAGCGTATCTGAGAAGCTGTGAGGAGCTGTGAGGAGCTGTAGGAGCTGTGAGGAGCTGTGAGGAGATGTGAAGGTGGGGATCTTGTGGTAAGTGCTGTGACAGCTGTGGGTGCTGTGGGAGTGGGGAGCTGTGGGGGTCTGTGAGATGTGGGTGCTGAGGGGATGTGAGAGTGCTGTGAGGAGCTGTGAGGTGCTGTGAGGAGCTGTGAGAGCTGTGAGGTGCTGTTGTGCTGTGAGTGCTGTGAGGCTGTGAGGTCTGTGAGGTGCTGTGAGGAGCTGTGAGGAGCTGTGAGGTGCTGTGAGGAGCTGTGAGGAGCTGTGAGGTGCTGTGAGGTGCTGTGAGGAGCTGTGAGGTGCTGTGAGGTGCTGTGAGGTGCTGTGAGGAGCTGTGAGGAGCTGTGAGGAGACTGTGAGAGCTGTGAGGAGCTGTGAGGAGCTGTGAGAGCTGTGAGGAGCTGTGAGGAGCTGTGAGGAGATGTGAAGCGTGTGAGGAGCTGTGAGGGTGCTGTGAGAGCTGTGAGGGCTGTGAGGGCGTGAGTGTGAGGGATGCTGGTGGGAAGCTGTAGGGTGCTGTGAGGTGAGGTGCTGTGATGTGCTAGAGACTGAGGAGATGTGAGGTCTGTGTCTGCTGTGTGTGAGAGACTGTGAGGAGCCTGTGAGGTGCTGTGAGGAGCTGTGAGGTGCTGTGAGGAGCTGTGAGGAGCTGTGAGGACGTTTACTGTGAGGAGCTGTGAGGAGGTGCTGTGTGAGGTGAGGTGCTGTGAGGCTGCTGAGTGTGAGCGAAGCTGTTTGGGGCAGCTGTGTGGGAGCTGTGGGGTGCTTGAACTGTGAGGGAGGAGTGGTGAAAGGAGTGCTGAGGAGCTGTGAGCGATGCTGTGCAGGTGCTGTGAGACATGTGGCTGTGAGGAGCTGTGAGTGAGGTGCTGTGAGGAGCTGTGAGGAGCTGTGAGGTGCTGTGAGGTGCTGTGAGGTGCTGTGAGGAGCTGTGAGGAGCTGTGAGGTGCTGTGAGGTGCTGTGAGGAGCTGTGAGGAGCTGTGAGGAGCTGTGAGGAGCTGTGAGGTGCTGTGAGGAGCTGTGAGGAGCTGTGAGGAGCTGTGAGGAGCTGTGAGGAGCTGTGAGGAGATGTGAGGAGATGTGAGGGGATGTGAGGAGCTGTGAGGAGATGTGAGGAGCTGTGAGGAGCTGTGAGGTGCTGTGAGGTGCTGTGAGGTGCTGTGAGGAGCTGTGAGGTGCTGTGAGGAGCTGTGAGGTGCTGTGAGGAGCTGTGAGGTGCTGTGAGGAGCTGTGAGGTGCTGTGAGGTGCTGTGAGGAGCTGTGAGGAGCTGTGAGGAGCTGTGAGGAGCTGTGAGGAGCTGTGAGGTGCTGTGAGGTGCTGTGAGGAGATGTGAGGAGCTGTGAGGAGATGTGAGGTGCTGTGAGGAGCTGTGAGGAGCGTTTAGTTACGTTTACATTTGAACTGATGCATGCTGGGAGTTCCAGAGACAATATCAGGTGACATGATTACCTGGTAACTCCTGGGGGGCTGATTGCAGCTCATTAGCACAGTCAAGCTGTTGATGACATGGGGCTCCCCCGTGAATTTTGAGCTTCTGGGACGAGAACAGGGATGGTGAAGGGGGGCTGTTCTCAGAGGGGGAGGGGGGCATTGGGACATCTGGGTCTGGAGACTGGCACAGCAGAGGAGAGGAGGAGGGGCTGGACTCAGGGGAGGGGCACTGGGATGGCGAAGGGGGGGAGCTGGGTTGGGGAGATGGACACTGTGAGGGGGAGGCAGGTGGGCTGGGGGCAGGAGAGGGGCACTGTGCCGGTAAAAGAGGGGGGCCGGAGGCCGGGGGGCTGTGCTCAGGGGATGGGGCGGGGCTCTTCTCGGTCCCCGTGGTGAGCGTCTGGAACCGCGGGTCCTGGGGGAGGTTCCGGTCCCTCTGAGCGTACCTCTCTGAACTCAGACCTGCAGACAGTCAGTTTGAACATTTTCATTCTTCAGACTCTGACATCCATCCCATAATAAGCCTGTTCTTAAAGCAGCTTCAGAGTGAGAGGGTGACAGACCCGTTATGGGGATGAGGATCCACGGGATGGGCCAGTTTTCCTCCTCCTCCTCTCCTGGAAGCTCCACTTTCCTCCTAAGTCCTCCTCGACCTCCATCACCGTGGTGATTCGTCTCCCCGCTGTGAGAACCAGGACTGAACCCCTCCAAACTACTGATACTGCCCGCAGTCTGCTCCTGTAAACGCATAGAAAAATGCAAACACTCACACACAGGTCCCTTACATTAATGACATTTTATCAATCTGTTTGTCATTTCTTTTTATTGTCTTATTTCTGTTTATCTACTCAGACAGAACCATAAAAAAGATTTTTTTCCAGGAAAAACTTGAGTAGATTAGTTTCTACTATTGATCAATAAATGCTTTTACTACAGAAATGGTTGAATACAAACAAACTAAATTAAAACTTAATAAAGTTTATGTTGTTCAGTAACAAAAAAGCTATTTCACACATTAAAGGGTTCCTACCATGAAAGTTCTACTTATTGAGGTGTTAAACACATTTTACTGCATTTTATAAAGAACCCCAAAGAGGTATTTTGATCATTTCAAACATTCAAGAGTAATCCTCTAAAAACCTGCACCGTCTGCAGCAGCCCCTCCCATACCCATGAAAACAAGCGGTTGGAAACGTGCTGACGGTAGATCGATGTCAACAGTTCCCTCCAGGAAGAGTCTGTGTTGGAAGCTCCGCCCCCAGACTGAAACAAGACCCAATTTCTCCACAGTGCTAGTGATAATCAGGAAAAAACATTTTAGATCCAGAATACCGTACATCTTCCAGTTGTGTCCTGTCTTCAATAAATTCCAGCTCAAACAGGAGTTTGTTACTTTAGACGCGGCGCTCCTTTAAGACACCACCCCCCCAGGTCCACAGCCGTTCAGAAGCTCTTTGTGTTTGTGAACCAGTGTAGTGATGGCCAGGCCAACTAAAGGCAGATATATGGTATGTGCATCCATATTTGAAGATGTTTGGATTATTTTCGTGGGAGAAATACAAAGATACTTTCACAGACTGTAGGATGACATCATGAAGTGGACAGCAGCAACACGCAGCAGCAGGCGGAGCTTCAGGAATCCAGACGTTCTACTTCCAGGTAGGGAAAAACTCATGAAATGTAACTAATATTTCATAAATAATTTGTTTTTTAGTGTTCCAAATGTAATATATGATTTTATAAATAGATATAGTTCACTCTGAAAGGATTCAGAAAATCATGGTAGGGCCTCTTTAAATCAATGTGGAATGGTGTTAATAAGAAAGAGCTCATAAATTTAGATTTTGGAGAATTATTGTTGATGAAACTTTCAAATGGAAGCAACATATTGCTTATATTAAATTTAGAAAAAGGAAAAAGAGACATTTTTCAACTGGACGGAGCCGCGGGTGATTACATTGTCCACTCATGTTTTAATTGCACCCAAGACGGGATTTTTTTTTAAGTTGGCCTCAGGTATTTAAAAAGAAACTGAAAGTAAAATCTTATTAGTTGTCAGGAATATGCTGTCCACGTTTGATCCAATCCGCAGAAGCTGCGGCAGAAGCGGCGCTCCTTCCGCAGCTCGAGCGCCGCTTCTGCCGCAGCAGCAGCAGCTCTCAGGATCCAGCAGGTGGTTTAACCGGACACCAGAACCGTTCTCCTGAACGTAACCCTTCATCTGCACTCATTTACAAACTGATGCTCGATTAGACCCTCTCTGTATTCTTCATTTCATTTCATGAGATTTCTTGTTTTCATGAATTCAACAATCAGCATGAAATCAGTTCTGAACCCCAGATAGAGCTGCTGCTGCTGCTGCAATGCAGCCTCCATGGAAATGATTGAATTTATGTTTTCATGGGTTTGTCTCACTAGCATGTCTGGGGAGATAAGGGGCGGGGTTACACAGCTCAGCACCATAAGCCACGCCCACACAGAGGGATTTTTGGAAACGAAGGCTTCAGATCAACAGGAAAAATGTTTAAGACATTTAGGATGTTAAATTTTTGTTAATAACTTCATAGTCCTAATTAAAACCTCAGTGGGAACATTTCAAGAAAATGAAAAAAAAATGCTGTTGGGAGGACTTTAAACTGGATTCAATGAAAAAAAAAAAAAAAAAACCCTGAAGAATCATGGGAAAGGTAAAGAAAAAGCCAAAGTCATCTGGCTCTCATGAGCAGGAGCTCCAAAGCTCTGGAACGCTGTCCCACGTTCGTCTAAGCTGCAGCCACATTCAGGTACCTCCAGCTCTTCCTGCCTCCGCAGATCAACGTCACAGTTGGCGGGAAGGCCCAGCTTGGAGGCCAAGCTGCCAAATGGGTTGGACTCCTTTGGCCCCTCCCCCTGTGCCTCATCAAGGTTCTGATTGGCGGTCTGGATGAGACCTGGGGTTCAATCAAAAGAAAAACAGATTCAACATTTCAGATGATCCAAAGATCTGGAGCGGGTTCTGGAGGTTCTATGGTCGTGGTAACATCAACTCTAAAAATAACTGCAAACAAACTCTTTATTATTCAAATTTATCTGAAGTCCAGAAGCTCCTGGGATGGAAAACCATCATTTCCAGACAGAGAAGTAAACTCCCAAAAGAGGAAGTGATTGGTGTTTTACTGCTCAGTTGGTCTTACAGCCTCTCTCTAAAGTCTTTTATTCCTTTATCTAAATCTATAGATACAGTAATATCATGAACGCCGTCAGCTGACTGTCGGTGGTCACCTGTCAGCTGGCTGATCAGTGTAGCGGTGACTTCGGACCCGTTTCCCCTCAAATCAACGTCCTGTAACCCAAAGGATCGCATCACAGATGAGAGCGAGAGCGGAGCGGGGGGGGCTTTGTTTCCTGAAGACAGACACACAAAAATAAAGATGAGAACAAAGTTGCTAAAAGGTTCTAGAGGTGATCTTTTGCTGGTCAATCATGGTGCATTGTGGATCTTTTCTGCTTCACCTGGAGTCCTGTCCAGCTTTCCCGGTTCCTGCGAAGCTTTGAAGTACTTCAGCGCTCGCTCCGCCGTCTCCTGCTCCATCTTCCTCTTCTTCTCTGGAGCGCCGCCGCCCTCGCCCTTCTCCCTCCTCAGCTCGTTCTCTGCGTTCCTTTTGCAGGTCATCACCAGGTCTAACAGCTGCTGCACCTGAGGTTTACAGACCCATCAGGTGAGAAGGTGGGCTGTTGTGTTGACGCGTCTCATGAAGAGTTTCTTTTACCCTGTGGTCACTGTTACCCTGCACCCCCCTCCCTCCCGCTTTGTGGCGGTCCCGGGACCTGGGATCCTGCGGCGGCTCAGGACCACGGTGAGTCTCCACCGCGTGCTTGGCCTGGACCAGCGGCAGGAGGTAGAGGTCGGGCCCGGACAGGTAGGAGTGCAGGTAGCTGTCCCGGCTGAACTGATGGTGTTTGGGCGGGGGAAGGCTTTTACCCTCCTCATCCAGAATAGAATCATACTCGCTCATGGAGTACTGAAGAACCTGCAGAGGAAGCAGAAGAACTGCAGATGTCTGCAATCCAATGAGGATTGGAGGGGGCGGAGCTCTTACGCTGCCGTCCTTCAGGCCGCTGAAGTATTCTCGAGTCTGGTGCTCCACACCAGCAGACAGATTGGGGGGGCGGTTAGCCCTGGCTTTGACCAGAGCGTGGTGCAGCGCTGGAATGAATGCGTTCAGATGCTGCATGATGGGGGGGCGGGACCATGAGGACTCTTTGTGGGGGGGTCACACCGGGAGGCTGCAGGAGAGAGAGGAAAGCAGCAGTCAAACGCATTCCCCTCATGACGCGTCCTGACCTTCTTTTCTGCATGTAGTAGACATAATCACTGATGCTTGCTGATACATTCTCCTGCTGAGGTGTTTGCAGCAGACATGCATGCTGTGGACGCATCAGCGACAGAGATCCATCCAGCAGAGATATCTGCAGCAGACAAACTGATTTCTAAGATTTCCATTTCTGGTAGTTTTCTAGAGGAAACCAAACCCTCTACCTCTAAGTTCCAGTCTTAGGATCATGTTTTTTTCATGCGCTTTCTTCCTTTTTCAACATTTTTGTCTCCAGTTAATTTCATAGACTGACTCCAACATTTTTAAGTTTGCAATGCTTTTATTTTGAAACGGACTCTCAACGCTAGAGCCTTTGATAAATTTCATTGTCCGGCCAGCTTTGCAATTTATACGTTTAAAACCAACAATTTTAACTTTTAAGTTTGTTATTCTGTTCATTCCTCTCTATAAAGAACCCCAAAGAGGTATTTTGATCCCTTCATGCATTAATCCTCTAAAAACCTCAACAGCAGCTCCTCCCATACCCACGAAAAACAAGCGAGTCATCATGTGCTGATGTCACAGAGTGAGACCGCCCCTTTCAGGAAGAATCTGCTCTGACAGTCCCAGTCCAACACCAACACTCAATTTCTCCACTGAGCTCGTGACGATCAGCAAACGAACTTTCATTCTAGATGCAGAATGCCGTCTGTCTTCCAGTTGTGTCCTGTCTTTAATAAATTCCAGCTCAAACAGGAGTTTGTTACTTTAGACGCAGGGCTCCTTTAAGACACCCCCCCAACCCCAGTCGGGCCCAGTCCTGCAGACATCGAGTGTATTTGTGTTGTGATGACCGGGGCTGCTGAAGGCAAATTTATAATAATAAGTTCTAAGGATGTAAAAAACGATTCAAACGAGTAAAGTCAATGCAAACCAGCGCAGCAGAAGTCTTGGGCTCCGCGCACGGAGCGCGCGTCTGTGCAAGTTTTTAAGTCGGGTCACGAGTTCTACGCACAACTCGTGCACGTACTGAGCGTGCGCTGAATGTACAACCTGGTCACGGTGCTTACACACCGGCCCCGTGTGGTGCATTCAAGAACGTAGGTTTCTGAAGGTGCGCTCAGCAGGTGTTTCCACACCGGAGCAGTGCGCTCACACAGGTATCTGCAGGAGGAGAATCTTCTATTGTATCATTAGCTCTCCCTCCACCACCTACAATAGAGAGAGCTTGGATTAAAAAGGGTCGGCCAATAATCAAAGGATTGGCGGTTTGATCCTCGCTCCCACCAGCCAACCGTCGTCGTGTCCTGGGGCAGGACACTTAACCCCACTTCCCTCCAGTGTGTCTCCACTGGTGTATGAATGTCCCGGTGATGGTCAGAGCGGCCGTAGGCGCCAACCGGCAGCCACGCCTCTGCCAGCTTGCCCCAGGACAGCTGTGGCTACAGCAGTAGCTTACCATCACCAGGTATGAATGAGGTGTGAATGAATACGTTGTAAGCGTCTGGATAAATCTAATTCATTATTATAAAGCTGAGCAAATTCCCAAACTCTTGCTCCTTCTTTTTTGTTCGACTCTGTTCCTTCAATGTCTGTCTGGGTGTCACATTAATCCAACAGAATGATTTATTTCTCTTTCCTGATCATGTTCGGCCCTTCCATGCTTTGACGTGGAAGCTACCCACGTATGGCGTTACATTTCCGCCGTAAGGTCCCACAGCCGTATATCAAACTCCACGGGCGCAGGACAGTCTCCACACCCGCTCCTCTGAAACCTCTCCTGCTCACCTGTGAAAGTATTCTTACGCTCCGAAACTAGTTCTGCCCCCTATGGAGGTCTGTGCACGTGTGGAGCTTCTCCTGCGCGCCCATGTGAAACTCAACATGGAAAAAAAACAAACGGAAACAGAGCCTATCATTCGTTTTTCATATAAAAACTAAAAATGAAATGGGGGAAGGACAGCTTTATTGATTTTTAATTTTTTAAAACTTTTCTAATTATAAATTATACTGTTATGTAAATACATTTTGATGCTCCCATTTCTAAAAAGCTTGGATGTTTTTTTTTGGGGGAGAAACAAAGACTCTAGGACGGGGTAGGGAACCCTGGTCCTCCAGAACCACCTTCCTGCATCTTTCCCAATATTCCCTGCTCTGGCATGTTATTGGCTGAACACACCAGAACCAGGTAATCAGTGTAGGGACTCATGACAATTCCCTGGTTCTGGTGTGTTCAGCCAATAACAACATGCCAGAGCAGGACATGTTGGAAAACAGGCAGGAAGGTGGTTCTGGAGGACCAGGGGTCCCTACCCCTGCTCTAGGATGACGCCATGACATCAGCAGCAGCTACACGCTGGCTGAAGCGTCCGTGTTCTTTTTCTAACAGTTGGAATTGTGGAACTCTTGAAGGGACTTAAACAAACCAAACATCACTTACTGAATTTGGTAACATCCCGGGTTTCTTGGAAAACAAACAAAGCATGAAGACGCCTCTTCCAGTTCTCCCTTCTGTCTGAAAACACCAGCATATAGACTTTAAAATACATTCAACACCAAAAGCTTTTAAACAGAAACAGATGTGGATCTGCCGGTTCAGTCATTGATGTTTTTCCAGACTCCAGAACAGCACAAAAGTGATGTTTGCTCTCCAAGACAACAATATCTAACCACATCTGCAGGTCAGGATTAGGGAGCCTATAGTTCACACAAACACAAAGACAGCTTTAAGAGCATGCTATGATATATAAAACATTGTTTGGTGACGGAGCAAAAGTGGAAAAGGTTCACTAATAAAACAGATTTGTTGACTAAATTCTTTTCAAACAATTATTTGATTGAAGCCACAGAAGATCAGACAGACGTCTGATCGGCTCAGGCTTCTCCTGTTTGAGAAAAAGATGCAGTCTCATCGATTTGTAACTCATACAATACATTTTGTGTAAGTACAAAAATTAAGGCATTCAAAAAAATACAACTTACACGCACAACTTAAACTTACAGCTTTAAACTAAATAATACACAAATCTTTAAAAGTTAGAGATGAATTGCTTGTTACACAAAACCACATTCATGCTCATATCTGATCTGAGACTCTTTACATCTCAGATCCGTCTGTGAGTGATGCGTTTAAATGCTGCTAGAATGCTGGGTCATCCCAGATTTCTTATCAGCCATTTGAACTTAGATTGTGAATAATATCTGATAAACTTGACAGTTTCCCACTCATGAAGCACCATGTACAGAATACGTTTTAGGACGGATATTTTCTGATGTTCCTGATGCTTCATGGATTTCTTAAGGGAGCAATGTTCTTTTGTATGCTTCCTCTTCTAATTCAAAATACTTGTATACATAGAAATATACATAATTTAGAAGGCCCAGTTGTTGGCAATTAGGACTGCCACGATTAGTCGACTAATCGATGACTAATCGACTATCAAAATAGTCGACAACTAATTTAATAGTCGATTAATTGTCAGTTTATATTGTATGAAGTCAGAGTGTTGTAAAGTTGAAAGTTATAATAGCATTCTGCTAGCTTTTTGGAATATTTTGGAATTTAATAAGTTTCTTTAGCCTTTTATAGAGTTTAGCTAATATTTAATCTGCATGCTAGCTGTTTTGGCTAACTTAAGGTTTTTTTTTTAAGCTGTTTTTGAGTTTAACTAATATTTCAGCGACATAGCTATTTTGTTTAATTTAGGATTTTTCTGTTTTTTTAGGCTAATTTTGAGTTTAGCTAATATTTCAGCAGTATGCTAGCTATTTTGGCTAACTTTGGCTCTTTTTATTTTTTTAGGCTAATTTGGCATTTAACTAATATTTTAGCTGGTTATCAACTTCAGCGTCTTTACATCCAGTTTCCACATGACCCGATTAGTCGACTAATCGGAAAAAATAAATCGGTGATTAGTCGACTATTAAAATAATCGTTTGTGGCAGCCCTTTTGGCAATTCACCATCAATACAATGTGATGAACAATAAAGAAGCAACAAAACAGTAATTACTTTTGACACAACTTTGTAAGCAATTCTCCCAAACATATTTTTAGACTGAAGAATGTGTGTACTACTTCTCACATCAGTCTGGTGTGAATTCCAAAGTATATAATATATCATTCTCAATGTCTTACCAGATAGACTTATTATTCAAAACAAATATTTTTTTGAAACTTTCGGTTTAACGTATGATAAATGAAGCTTCCAAGAAAGATTTTCATCAACTATTACCCCGAGGAATCTGACCTCAGGTACTCTCTCAAATCATTTTGGGGTTTTTAAGGTCAGGCTAAAAAAGGTCAATGAAAGCTTATTTTTGTAAAACCAATTTTTAAATGTAATAATTTCTTTTTTAACTTTTTCAAATCATTTCTGGAGCAATATAGGGTCGTATCATCTTCAAATAATACAAGTTTTAGTACATTGGAAACTACACAGATGTCATTTGTATATCAAATAAAAGAACTGGGCCTATTGTATATATTTTTTCATCAGTTGCTGATGATTCATCGTTAGTTCTTTTCAACATTGCCAGAGCTGTAGATTGGTTTGAACAAACCCATACTGACTGTCGTATGATATTCTTCTTTCCAACAAAACCATTTCATCTTTTAACAAACAAGTTTTCCTAGGTTTTAGAAGACTGGGAGAGTCATGACACTGGCCTATAGTTATTACAAAAATGTTTGTCACCTGATTTAAGAATGGAATAACTTTTGCAGTTTTCATAAAATCAGGAAAGAAACATGATTTTAAAGAGAGAAAAGAAACACAACATAAAGGTCTGACTAAACCATCTATAACCCTATCAATCCATGTCTTGTTTATTTCATTTTCACCACTGATGGTGTTTCTTGCTCATCCAAAGTAGATACAAACATTGACTGCATCACCTTATTCTCCACTTTATAATTGCCATTCAAATGTCTGTTTTCTTACCATTTGATTTGCTGAATTAGATCCAATATTTATTTAAAAATGAATGACCACCGTATCAAATCTTTTTATCTCTGTCCTCTTTGGTAAAATAACTTAGAAAGTTTACTGATCCTGTCTTATTTCACATTATCCTGTTGACAATATTCCATGTGGTTTTAATATTGTATTAATTCCAACTAATATCCTATCATTATAATCCTTTTCGTTTTCATCTAAAAATGTCAGTTAATGATTTTTATTTCATCTTTTTTCAGAAGCATCAGATCTACATTTAAAAAGTGTGTATATAGTTTATTTTTCTTTCTGTAAACCACTGGTCCTCCAGGGTTTATCATGAGGATTATTTTGACTCAATGTAAAACTGTTGGACAATGTTCATCATATATAGTCAAAAAACAACTGAGAAATGATCCATATGCAGAACTGACATCAACATAAACCCAGTTTCAGCAGGTCATTTCTAAAGCCATTTCCTGCTTTTAATATAAAGAAATCTAAATCAAACAGAATCAATCAGCTCTACATCCTCTCCGCTCCCTGGCTGTGGAGAAGGAGGGGAGGAGTTCATCCGTCCTCAAAAAAGGAGAAAACAAAACAAAAACCACCAAGACTTCTACCTCGTGTTCACCCATAGCGGGGAGAGGGGCGGGCTCGCCTGGTTCTCTGGGAGAAGTACGGAGAGAAATGGGTATCGCCCTGATTATGAGTGCGTATTCTTGATTTGTAACTCACTACATTTTGTGCATAAGAACAAAAATAACAAAACTCAAAACATACAAAGTACAATTTCCACACGCACAAATTAAAACGACAACAGCTTGAAACAGATCACAAACGCAAATCTTTAGAAATCACGCACGAATCACCTCTTATGCACACGGATCTGTGGTGAGACTCTTCACGTCTGTAAGGGATGCATTTGAATGCTACTAGAATGCTGGGTCATCAGAGTTTTCTTATCAACCATTTTAAACTTAGATTGTGAATAATATCCGGTAAAACTTGACATTTTCTTAAACAGATATACCTGATATTATAAAAAAGTCTAAACAATCGTTTTAGGAACATTTATCCTTTAGAAAAATACAAATATTTCCTGGATCTGATTGCCTCCTCTCTGCAGCCCCGCCCCTGACAGCTCCTCCCACAGGCGCTCTGTGCGGACGCTGGTCAGTCACGGGGATGACAGGCGGCGCCCGACCCTTCTAAAGACCCGCAGACCGTAGAGCAGTTCTGTCCTGTGCGTGTCTAGAGGGTCCTCGTGGTGCAATCGCCCCATTCGCCGCGGAGAAGCTCTGCTGGGAGACGCGAGCAGGGCCGCCGCCGTTGACCTTTATGCTGTCAACGCATGGAGTTCTGGCCAGCAAACGCAGCGATTGCAGGCAGCACGGGCCCGCTACGATCTGCAGGTCCAGCGCCAGGATAAAACACTTGTTTAGAATTCATGAGTATATCTGTTTAAGAAAGTAGGAAAACGTCAAGTTTCGCCTGATAAAATTCACTATCTAGATTCAAAATGGCTGATCAGAAAACTCTAATGACCCAGCATTCTAGTAGTATTCAAACGCATCGCTTACATGAAAGGAGTCTCCCATCAGATTCATGTGTAACTGAGGTTTTATGTGTTTGTAAGAGGTGATTCATACATCATTTTTACAGATATTCGTGTGTTAATAGTTTCAAGCTGTTGTAATGTTGTAAAATCAAGAATTATGCACGCACAAATCCAAAGTTGCACACAAATCAAGAAGTACTCATGCATAAATCAGAGTGATACTTCTTTCTCTCCACAGAAAAGCAGGGAGGCAGAGTCAGCGCAGCGGGATGCAGGGCTGATCAACTCTCTGCTCTGAAGGTGCTGCAGCCGTGGAATGAGAAACTTTAGGGGCGAGACTTCTAAAATTCTATATTTAAACTTTTTTTATAATAATTATCAAAGCATTTCTGTTTAAGAAAGTGTGAAGCATTTAAACGCATCACCTACATGTGGAGATGGGTAAAAAGTCTCCCATTAAAGATGTGTGTAAATGTGGTTGCGTGTGTGTAACAAGAAATTTGTGTTTGTGGTTATTTTTAATCTTTGTATGTATAAACTTTTTTTTTTTTGAAAATCTGAATTTTGTACATGTGAATACATGATTGCAAATGTATCGTATGAGTTAAAAATCAAGAATTACGAACGCACAAATGGTTGAAGTCTCTTCTCTCCATAAGTTTGAGATCATGGAGAGGAGGAGCTTCGGTCTCTTCTCCTTTGTTTTAAAATGTCAGAGTTTTCAGTCGGTGCAAATCTCAATGTCAGCGACTTTATGGGCCTCTGCAGAACTGTGAAAGCACCACTGCGGTTAATCGTGTTGACGCCACGCTTCTTCTGAAATATAGATTTATATCTTTGAGTCCTAAACGAGGAGCAGCAAAGCTGGTGTCGTACCATCAGGCGCCGCCATCTGAACGCTGGACAGCAGCAGCAGAAAGCCTCTTTCTGGAAGCGGACTCACCAGCACCTGAAGGAGAAGGGCAGCAGCGTCACACAAACCAAGAAAGATGAGAGGAACCGAACTTTCAGGTGCTTCATCAAAGAACTTTAGCTGTAGGACATTTCTGAAGGATTATTTAGAACAGGGGTGACCAAATCCATGCTGCGGACCTCCATGTTTTCCAAACCAGCTCCTTATTGGCTAAACACACCTGATCAGGTAATCAGCAGCAGGGATGGAAAGAAGAGGTCCAGTTGTCAGGCTGCTGTGCAGCAGAACTCACCACTCTGTTAATCTCCAGGTCCTGAAGGAGCGTCGTCACACTGGATATGGACCGGTTCCTGCCGGTCACCTCCAGCAGGCTGCAGTAAAAACCGTCGCTCAGGACTACAAGACAGGAAACGTTCAGCTGCGGGAGCTGTGGGGGAGGGGCCCCGCGCTTCACCTGAACTCACCTTCTCTGCTGCCGCTGTACGAGTTGTAGTTTAGAAGGTGGGGGGGCAGGATCTTGGTCACATGATCCATCCTCATTAAATTCCCCATTTGCAACTTTTCTGGCCTGAAAACGATTCGTTGTGGAATCAGAAGCCAGCTTCAAAACAGGATGTCATCAAGAATTCAGCTTTTTGGTTAAAAGCTGTTATGAAAATAGCAGAAAAATGAGGACTGGAGGTTTTCTCCTCATGGGTGAAGCAAAAGTTCAACTTTCCAATGAAACATCAAAGGTTTCTATGGAATCAGGAAAACCTGAGCTTGTTAGTCTCAACTCGGGGTGTAACGGATCACGGATAATCTGATCCGTACAGGTCAGAAGCTACAATTCAGCACACATATGTACCGCGGACCGCACCAACCCCAACCCCCCGCACGCACCCGCATCATTTAAGTCAATTGTCCGTTCACATCCAATTGAATTTGCATCAAATTCATGCAAATCCTCTTTGTTTTGATGAGCGCTAAAGTCGCTGCTTCATGGTTGTCCAAAACTATGTTGACCTGAAGCTCCCGCTGCGTGTGGGAGGAGCTTCCGTCAAAACTTCTCCTCGACTTCATCGTGGAGGACGTGTATGGTGGAATATCAAGTTTGTTTAATTTAAGGAGTGCGGAGCAGCAGCTGTCCTGCACAGAAGAAACCCGCCGCTCTGTAACAGCTGGTGAGATGACAGTACGGCAAGCCAAACAGATCATACATCACCAGGAAACGCCAGCAAGACAGCGCCATCTTTTATTGATAACAGCTATTTTAAATAGAGTCAGTTTCTATAAAACAATTTTAAGTTTAAATGTAACCATTTTATCTATGATTTAATTTGGGGGGTGGGACGAGAACATTTGTATTTTAAGGAGTTCCCCAGATACACTTGGTATTTTCAACACTATTTTTAAGCATTCTTTTATATCAGCGTTTGTAGATTTGATCTCAAAACATCTAAATGTAATCAGAAACTACATGTTTTAGCATGACTTTTATCATTTTTATTTACTGAAAAATGATCCAAACCGTGACCCTAAACACTGACACGATCAGAACCGTGAGTTTTGTGATCCGTTACACTCCTAGTCTCTACTCACAGTTTGTGGGGCAGAAAGGGAGATGAGCCGGAGCGAAGGGAGATCTGCAGGAGGACCTGATCCTCCTTCACCAGCTCTCCGGTCCACACGGTGAACTGGCAGGACTCTGACAGCAAGAGACAGACGGGACAGCTGGTTTGGTGTGACGTCGAGGCTTTGGAAGAGCCCGTCTGAGCGGACAGGAAACACTCACCTTCCTTCCTGTCCGCAGAGCGACTGATCGACCTGCTTGAACACAAACACACGTCACAGACCCACAATGAGGCTCATCATAACACAATTCAGATTTGTGACTCCACTGTTCAGGAACGACTTAGGAAAGCTGAGACGCCTTTCACTCCGCTGGTTCCTCAGGCTTCCCGCCTTTCTGGGTCTCTGTACCTGCCGGGGGCCAAAGGTTTGCTGGGAGCTGGAGCGTCTTTTCCTTTGACCTGGAAGAAGACCACGGCGTACGGACAGACGTGACGAGGTCGAGGTCGGACTTCATCAAAGGAGTATTCATAAAAGAATTGCTGAGGAGACGGAAGAATGAACAGATGCTGAGTTTGTTTGTGCGTGTGCACGAGTCAAACATGAATCTGATGAATGTTGGGGGTTTTACTAGAACCAAACTGCGGTTCCTGCAGTCGCTCTCACCTGTGTGAGCTCAAAGGCGCGATAGCAGGTGAGTGAGGTGACTTTGCTGGCGTTCTTGGCGATGTGGGCGTCAAAGCGAGGCGTCGGGTCCAGGAGATTCTTCATGTTTTCATAGATGCTCTTCACTTTTCCCTGAAAACAAAGTTCAGTCAGACGAGCGTCATCCCAACTTTTTCTATCAGACAGCTTCCTGAGGAAGACGAGAAGAAGTTCTCCTGATCGAAGCTGTCGTTGGATCTTCACAGACATAGCGTGATGATTGCTGCATTGGCTCCCTGTGCAATTCAGAACTGATTTTAAAATTCTTTCATTGGTTTACAAATGTTTTTATGGTATCAGACCCTCGTATCTATCGGATATGATTTTAGGGTATGAACCCTCGCTGACCCTGAGTCCTCTGGAACAGGCCTTTGAGGTATTCCAGAAGTTAGAACTAAGACATATGGTGAGGCCTCATTCAGTTATTATAGACCTCACCTGTGGAACAGCCTCCCAGAATGCATCAGGGCTGCAGAGACTGTTCATGTTTTTAAAGGAAGGCTCGAGACTGACCTTTATAATCTGGATTTTAGTTGAAATTTAGAAAGTTATGTGATACTCTAATTGTTTTATGCTCTCATTTTACTCAATTGATATCTATTTACTTTTATTGAAAATGCCTGTCCATTTTATTATATATATATTTTACTTGTCTGGTTATTTCTATCTGTTTGTATTTATTTATATTCGATTTTACTCTTTTGACATTTCTAACTCCAGAGTTTTCCTCTGATGGATCCTCCACATCAGTGATTGACCTTTCTCAGTGAACGGGGTCGCTGCAGTGGGACGTCCCGGGTCTGGCTTTGGTTTGCTTGGATCTGGGGGGTCCTGTGGCGGCGTATTCTGTGAACTTGATTGGGGGGGTCACTGATGTGGACAGGTCCCCAAAAACATTTTTTCCTCAATTCAGTACAAAGCCAGATTTCCACTTTCCATTATTTTAGTGATTATTAATTCCCTATTATGGTATGGGAAGATGTCGATGGTTTGTGGGTGTGGAGGGGTGGGGGTGCGGTTTTAAGGGCATTATTCCTTGTTTTTAAAAATGTTTTATGTAAAACACTTTGATATTTTGGGAAAAGTGCTTTACAAATAAAGTTTGATTGGATTTAATGAGAGAACCAGACGGAGAATTCATCAACTGTTCAGGAGATCTTTCTACTTTTCACTACAAATCCCATCATGCAAATCTGCAGGTGATACACTTATCGCCACAGAAATCAGGTAAATAAATGATGAAAACTTGATCTGAGATTTCAAACAACCACAAAACTAAGATTGTGATGACATGAAAACAGACTGCAGCGGATTCACACACTCAGTGATTTTAACTCTGCTAGAAACAAACCACGCTGGCAAAACAATAAAAAGGTTGCCATGGAAACGCATTTTAAAAAGCTCCTGGAAGATTTGAACCCTCAGACGATCTTGGCTGCAGTCACCTCAGCTCAGACACATAGAAACCCTCAGAGACCTCATTTACCTTCATCACTTTGAAGATGACGATCTCTCCGGAAGCTCCAGACGTGAAAGGACTCGTCTGGAGCAGATCCGAGTACTTGGACAGATACACACCTAAGAGACACACATCAGCTGTTAGAAAACATCTGCTGGGGAGGTTCATGCAATCTGAGCTCCACAGAGGAGATCTGAACAGATGGAGTCGTTATTAAAAGGACTTGAAACCAGGGTTTCCTCTAATTGACATTGCTTTGAAAATCTGACTGTTTTTTTTTAAACATTTTGATTTTTTTACATCTCCAGACAGAGCTAACTGAACCATTTTAATTTGTTATTTCATATATTATTTGACTGAAATTATTTTTAACATTTTTTTTTAACATGAATGAGGTTTTGGATTTCCAATAACTTAAATTTTTTATTCTTTGTTTGGATCAAATCAATTATTTTCCTAAAGTTTTTAAACAAGTTTGATTTTAGTTTGTTTTTGATCAGAAATTATTGTTTTTTTAAGTATTATAAGTATTATAAAAGTATTAATTATTATTATTAAAGTATTTTTAAGTACTTTATGACACAAAACACGTGAAAGTTTTTATAACACCGACATCTTTTCCATCCCAACAAAGATTGTAATGGAGCGACTGTTAAAGAATATAAATGTGTGCAGTTAAGATTAAATAAACTCAAAATTGAACAGATTTGAACCAAACATAGGGAGTGTTTGGAACACATTCATGTTCTTTCAGGAGCTCCTCCATCAGCATGTTTGTGTGGTGGAGATGATATTCATTTGTCTTACAAACAATCGACTATTTATTAAGAGGCATTACAGTGTCTTTTGTTCATGTCAGATTTAACTACGCTCAAATTTAGGAGGAAAGATAGTCTGAAAAATGATCCAGAAGAGAGAAAGGTTCCAAATCCTTGTTTCCACTGAGCGGTCTGGTCTGGTCCGGTTCAGTACGGTCCAGTTGATTCTGGCGAGCCTTTCCTCTCAGTTAAACCTGGCTGTCACTGAGCGGTTTGTTTTCACGGCTCATGTGTGGTGTAGACCGCTAGCGTGTCATTGTAGAGCAACAACAATGGAGCTCATCCAGCAGCTCGTCTTTTTCTTGCTTTACTCTCTGTACATGTCGTCAAACAGGAATTTATAAAAAGATGATTCCAGGCGGTCGAGATGAATCCCGCTGCAAAATGCTTACAAACGTTAGCTTCAATTAACACTGTATTGTAATCCACAGGTGGATACTGTGACCAACTCTTCCTTTGGAGCTTCAACTGATGGGACCCAAGAGGTACGGGTCAGTCCCATTCAATGGATCCATCTTACAATGAAAACGCTGAAAATACTGGAGCAGACCGCTCAACAGAAACAAGACTTAAAAGTTCTTCAGGACTTGTGTTTTTATCATGCATGTGTAAATAAAAAGGAAAAACCACTAAAGTGTTTTTGTGAATCTGCAATAATAAAGTTGACAATGTGGACAGAACAGGTAGAAGATCTACTGCAGATCCAGATTATATTCTGTCTGATCTTTTACCAAAGTATACACGATTCTTCTTCTGGACATGAAGGAAAACAGGAAAACGAACACAAATCTGAGGCAGAATTCTATTCACAGCGTTTCCCTCCTTTTTATGTCTGATTTTTTTAAATTTTAACTGTGTTTCTAATGCGTCTTATGACTTTTTATTGTTTTAACAAATGTTTGTGTGTGTCTTTTTTGTTGAGCAGCTTGTGTTTGACAGCATGTTGATAAATGGCTGGTTGATACTTTGGGTTCTGAGCTACGTCCCAGCCTGCAGCCAGGAAGTTCTCTTTCAAAGTAAAACTGCTTTGATGAGCAGACCAGCTCCCGGTTACACAAAGTTCTTGGGGGGGGCGCCACACCTGGTGGTGTTCCTACCTTTACTGGGGTTCCCCAGAAGCGTGACAGCGCTGTGATCCACCATCAGGCCCTTTTCACAGAGGAGGGGTAGCTGATGAAGGAAGCACATCTACAGTCATGTCTGAACGTCATCAGGAGATCAACCGCTCCACCAATCCCAGCAAAAAGATCAGACGTCTAAAACTACAAATAAAAACCAGAAGTGGCTCCTCCCACTGATGGAAAGGAGTGTTTATTTTACCTCCTCAGAGTTTGCCAACAGGAAGCAGTAGCTCTCCTCCAGCTCCTTCTCTGTCCTCCCCTCAGCCTTCATCTCCTTCCTCTTTTCCACAAACTGAAACGAGAAACGGAGAAACATCGTGAGGTTCCAGCCCGGTCGGCCTCCAGCTCTGACACATCTTCAGAAAGCGTCCGTCCTGATCCCGTCTCACCTCCTTCTCCAGCAGCTCGCTGTGCACGAGCCGAAGTCTGCTGTAGGCGAAGCAGCTGGCAGAGTTGTGGTCGATGTAGCTGGAGGTCAGAATGCTCTTCATGTCTTCATATTCTCTGGAGTCCATGGAGACATGCTGGAACAGAGCTGAAGGAAGGAGGCCAAACATTCAGGAATAAATGCTTTTGGGCACACATTCCAAATATTAAAAGTAGTGACTTTTGAAGGAGGAAGCAGCTTCACAGAGAGGGACCTTAGAGGAAAACATGGGAGAAAAGGTTCTGCTGGATCTCAGAACATCAGAGCTCATAGATTAACAGTATGAGTCTCCTGTGAAGACCAAAGCTCAGAATCATCCCAGCAGACAGTTTGAAATCTGTGATTTCAGCTCTGTAGGGGCGAGAACCACGAAAAGCTGATGGGACCTTCTTCACAACAACCCAGGTCTCAGGAGGGGGGCGCTCTCTCTGGGAGGGGGGCTCAGCTGGCGGTTTCACACATCTGACTAAAGATCCTTTCTAAAGCACACAGAAGTCAGCTCAGGTTTCGAACCACAGCCGTTCTAACTGCTGCAAACATGAAACCTTGATGCATGAACATGACAACAGCATGGGATGTCACTGCAACAATGCTGGGGGAAAAACACAAAACAGAAAAATGATGATGCTTTTCATGAAGCACCGACAGCACACAGGAGCAGGTTTCCCTTCAGTAACATTCAACCAATTTCTTCACTTCAACATGCAAAATGGAACAACTCTTCTGCTGCATCTTCAATTGTATCCAACTCAACATTCACTTTAAACCAGAACATTCACACAACCATCAAAATTAGCATTTTTGTTTGGGAAAACAACTAAAACTCGAGTGGAAAACGTGGCCTGAGGTCCTCCTGCAGCTCCATGTTTTCAGATTAAACTACATTTAACTTATAAGTGATCCACAGACCAGACTCGCTACAGAAAGGTTCGAATGGTTTTAAACGGGTACCCAGAAGGGTCAAACAAAGGTCAGCGATGAGACGAGCTTCACAGCAGAAGATGCTCTCCGATGTAAACATGGAGGCGGTTCCTCCACACGTGAGACATCACCTCTCTGCTCCTTTGTTTTCCTCGGGATGTGGAACTTCTTGGGCTCCATCGGCATGTGTCTCTGGTGCACCACCTGCGGCGCAGAGTTCCTCCGCTCCACCCGCCGGGCTGCCGCACTCAGCCCGCCCGCCGGAAGATGCGCTTCCCATGGAAACGCTACGTTGACCGTCTCGCCATCTTGCGGGCTAACGTTAGCTGCGAGGAACCCCGAGGACGACACCTTCCTCGGACGGCACGCCGCTCTGCGGACGATACCGTCGTCCATGGCGGGATTCTAGCCACCGAGAGTCCGAACAGAGTCAGTCCGCCGCCGCGCGTCGGCTCGAGCCCCGCGTGACGCCGCCGTTACCCGCTGGTCCCGCAGCGCACGAGAACAAACCGACTCGCAACCCGCGCCATGCTTCCTGCGGGGTGGGCAGATGACTTCTTCACTGGGGTTTAAGGGAGCTGGGTCCAACGCGCTTTTACCGCCATCTTCTGGGTCCGAGAGCGTCCTTCTGTTCTCCTGCTACGAACAAAAAGAGAACCCGGAAACCACGGCTGGGAAACGGAATCAAAATGCAGGTCAAATCCAACGAGCTCCCGGGTTCTGACCCACCAGGAACCTTCTTGATGACCCGTTCACTCTCATTTTGAATAATTAAACAATAAACTTAATCAAATCATCCGTTAAAATAAAAACTAAACTCTAAAATCGTCTTTCCCCGTTTTCGGTGTAATGGTATAACCCACGACAACCGGGGAAATCTGAGAATAGGTTTTCAAAATAAAGGCATTTGAATCAGAATCAGAATCAGAATGATCTTTAATGTCATTGTTTCACAAGGATTTGCGTTACAACGAAAAAACAGTGGCTCTCCAGACAAGTGAATTAAGATACGATAAATAAAAGTCTAAAAACTCTGTAGAATAAAAAAATAAGAAATAAAGAATATTATTTACAAATATTGTACATGGAGGAATAAGTTAAGAAAGTACCAATATCAAATTGTTATTGCACATAGGTAGGATTGCACGACTTGAATATTGCACATTTATAAATGCAGGAATGCTGCTCTTGGAAAAAAAAACTGTTTTTGAGTCTATTGGTGCGGGCTTTGTGTGATCTGTACCGCCGGCCTGAAGGCAGCAGCTGGAAGAGGTGGTGGTTGGGATGGTGGGGGTCCTTTATTATGCATTTGCAGATGACGCATGTCAACACAAGGATGCTCATTCCTGTCCTCCAGATCTACACCCTGCCTGTTTTCCAGCTCTCCATGTACTGCTTGCTGCTGATTACCTGGACCAGGTGTGTTCTTTCAATCAGATTGTGGAGACATGTGACTGAACAAATCAGCAGCTGGCAGAGCTTGGAGATCTGGAAAATGGTCAGGGTGTTAGATCTGGAGGACAGTAATGAGCAGCCCTGCTTTAACACAATGATCCAAAAGGCAACATTTAAAGCAGACAGTTTGAGACGGTCTCTGGAAAAACTGAGATATATATGGGAAAAAAAAAAAAAAAAGCTACTTGACAAATTGTCTGAAAGTTGAATTGGGGTGAACAGCAAAAAACCCTAAAGAAACTGATTCTCACTGCTAAATTCCTATTTTTTTTTTTTTAATTAAATGATGACTTAAAAATGAAAATATTAAAAGAAAAAAATGCTGAGAATAAAAAGCAAACTTTTGAAAAATGTGTACCTCTGTTGTGTAGAGGTCCATTGTGAATGAGGTTGTTTCATTCTAAATGAGAGATCAAATACAGGAATCTGTTGTACAACCTATCATTGGTATGCAGTTTCTAACAGTTGTTTAAATGTTGGCAGAATGATTAGATCTGAATGTCATTTTTTATCTAAAACTCCTCTGAAGTTATGGTTCCTGCCACAAACAGGATAATTTTCCCTGTTTTTTAATAAACGAAAAAACCAAACAAAGGAAACTCCATCACCTTCACCCTGATGTGTGCCGAGCCCCTTCATGGTCATTTATGCCTGCGTTTTGTGAGCACTAGAACAGGAAAATCTCTGGGGGAAAGAAAAAAATCACCAACAAGCAGACATCTGATGATGATGAAGGAGATGACCTCAAAACAAATCAAGGATCTTTTTCCAATTCTATTCATGAAGAACTACCAAATCAGAACAAACGCTGTTTAAAGGCACCAAAAAAAAAAACAAAAAAAAAAAAGATTCTAAAATAATCCAGATAAACCCCTTATACAGTTCATTATTGTAAATCAAATCTTATTTTAATGTCACCTCATATTGGAAGTCAACAGAAATTTTGAATTTTAACAGTTAATCTGTACTTCATGGACAAGATCCAGAATGAAGGAATAACAAAATTGAGTATATATTTTTATTTGCCTTTAAAATCATTTCATTCGTCAACAGTTTTATTTCCCAAGTATTAGACTATTAACTAGATGTTGGAATTGTTTTTTGACTCGTTAACAGAACGTTTGTACAGAAAACTCCAACAATGAGGCTTTTCTCCTTTGAAAGATAATTTGGGAGCAAACAAACTCCTGTTTGGGGGTGTAATGTCAGGTAAACCAACTTATTGCATGAAAAAAAGCCGGGGTGTTAAGTTAAGGATAAAATACTAAAATCTGAGAAAGCACATAAATCCAGTAATTCAGCAGCAACATCAGGACTAAAAACCATGTTTGGACCAATAAGGCAACGGCAAGAAACGCATCAAGACAAAAAAACTATTCAACGTTGGCGTCCAACAAAAAATGAAAACGCATAGAAACCACTTTGTAATTGAAACCTTTATTTTATCTGTGGTCTCAACAGTTTATGACCTGGGTCTTTCCTTTTTGCCCTTGTAGAGCGCCAGCAGAGACACGTTGGCCACTTTGACCACCTTGAAACGAACTCCAGGAATGTCTCCCACAGCGTGACCTTTTCGCCCAAAACCAGCCACAAGAACCTCGTCGTTTTCCTGCAGGAACAGAAGAGGGTATTAATTAGGATAGAACAGAATCCATTTTTTTTTCTCTATTTTATAACTTAAATCTTATGACTGACCAGAAAACTTTCTAGACAAGATTGGTAGAGGCTTATAATAGAGAGGGGTCTGTAATGCAGAAAAATAAACGGACCACCAGGTTCACACTTGACTACATGTAAAAGACAAAGCTGCGGTTTACCTCGATGAAGTTGAGGCAACCATCATTTGGGACGAAGGCTGTGATCTTCTTTCCGTTCTTGATGAGCTGAACTCTCACACACTTCCTGATGGCAGAGTTGGGCTGCTTAGCTTCCACACCACTGTAGAAAAACATCAGTTTAGTACATACAAGGTTTCTAAGCCTAAAAAGAGTAAACAATTTGGTTATGACCACAAATAAAAACATGGATTTTAAAGTTTAGGCTTAAAGTCCAGTAAAAAATGAAAATGTCAGCCTTGGGCAATGAGGATTTCAAAACAATACTCACACTTTCTCCAGGACAATTCCCTTGGCGTGAGAAGCTCCTCCGAAGGGGTTGGCCTTTAGAGCGGTGCCCAGATGGGCCTTCTTGTACTGTTTGTCATGCCATTTTTGCTCACGGCGGTGATTGCGCAGTTTCCTGGCAGTACGCAGACCACGACACTTTCCTGAAAAGATGAGCAAAAGATAGAAAAATACATTTATTACAATAATATGGCTGCATTATATCTAAAAATTGACATTTTATATGAAAAATGGACAGGATAATTAAAAGCATTGTCAACATAGACAAACCAATTGAAACAGCCCATGTTAAAAAATAAAAACCTATTATGTAGGGGGAAAAAGATTTGTTTTCCTTTAAAACTGAAGTTCAAGTGGAAATGAAGGCATGCGTTCTGACAGAGGGGGGTGTCTGAAGAAAAGTTAGATTACATATGCTCAATTAGCTTTAAAGTTAAAACAACATATGAAGGAAGCAAATTACGAGTATTAACTGCACTAACAGCAACTTCCATCCAATCTTGTTAAGACTATTAAATCAGCCAAATAAATGTAACTTTACTTATATGACTTTGAAAAGCTTAAATATTCTGGAGGATCTGAACTCTTGATACAGAAAGGTTGATCCTGCTGTAGACACTTAGATGAGCAAAAAGACGTCCAGAAGTCAGAGTGAGTCCGAACACCAATGTTTGAGGATTTATTATATGCCCACAAAGAAAAGCTCACATGTCCGGGCAACCGCGGGGAAATAAATTAACCCGTTTCTATTAAGTAGCTGCAAAATAATAGCACATCGACAATAAAACGGTGAGTGGAATTAACCAGTACAACATTTCGTTTACCCGTCGCCGCTAACGCGCTGCTATTCCAACACAGTATGGCGGCTCCACGTTGTGGAGAGCATGAATAGATAAAAGAGTAAATTTATCCTCAAATGTGAAGTTTTACTCACAATTTACCATGTAAACGTGTTCACGTTATGTTCAAAGGCTGTTCAGAAGCAAAAACGGGTCGAAAGTAGCTGGATAAACGCTGAGAATAGATTCAAAGTCAGACTCACCCATGACTGCTAAACGAGCTGGGATGGAAAGGAAGGACCCAGCATGCACCGCGGCAAAGACTGAGTCTGAGGACCTGGGGCTTGAGGTATCGACGAAGCTGCCTGAATAAATTATATACATATTTTTGCTCTATGTAACAAACAAATAAGAAAAAAAATAACACGCTACGTTGCCGCATAGCTATGAGTTTTTGTTGATGTTATTGTTTATTTTAATTACATTTTTGCTTTAAATCTGAGAGACCCAATATTTTTGAACTGTAATCATTCTGTGTAGGCCTATTCTATAGTAAAACATATATTTTAAACAAAAATTGTGGTGAACAGACTATTACTACTGTTAACAATATTTCTAATACAAAGATGAATTGTTTTATTTTTGTACTGTTACAAGAGTTACAAGTTAAATTGCTGCTGCAATTATTCCAAATAGTTTGTTCACAATCACCTGGTTGTTCTCTTCAGGGCTCCCCACATGGAATCATTCTCACCTATTTAATCCTTTATCTGTTCCTCACTCACTCCAACTGCCCTCATTTCCAGTTTACTGCATCCATGAACCTCCTGGTGTTTAAATATGGTTCCATAAGGGGAAATCAAAGATGATCTGAGTAAAGAAATAAACCGAGTTACTGAAAACAAAAAGCCTTAGAGTTACTGGACTTGTAAAACCATGAACAAAATTTAAAATCTGAATAAGTAATTTTTGCAGTTCTTTTCTTGCATATCTTATGAGCTGTTCCTTAGATGGATTAACTCCTGATCCTACACATTCTGGTCACTCCCAAAGACAAGTTCAAAATCCTCATCTCTCCTAGCTCTAATTATAAAAGCAAAAATAAAACAAAGAGAATAATTGTAATCATAAAAATGTAGATTTAGGTAATAATTTGCCTCTTTCTATAATTTTCTTTGGCGTTTGAAATTAAGAGTAAAATTTACAACAAAAGAAAAAAATGATGATAGCGTTGCTAAATGAGTGTTATGAATGTGCTTTTATTTACTTTATTAATAAATGCAACACTTCCTGTTAAGAGACATGAGAGCTGATGAGAAAGAACTATGGACAAAAAAAGCATCTTATTTAGTCCAAAAACTATTTTGAATAAATGAATGACATGTTCTCTATTCCATTTCTCTTATGGGGCAGTTTTTTCATCCTTCATCAACTCCGTTTAGATTCTCTAACGTCTATCTCCTCCTTAGATGGTTCCTATCAGTTCATCATTACAATCATTATCTATGGATGTTTAATATTTGTATTTGTAACTGCTGACATGAGGAAACACCATGTTTAATCAGTGGGTGGGGCTCCACCAAACCCTTCATCCCTTCTCTGCCCTGATTGGCTGATCCTTTAGTTGAGTTTATAGACGGTGGGCTGATTTAAGTAGATTATGATGTGACGGGATGAGAGGAAGTGTGTGTTGGTGTGTCACACTGTGGTTCCCACAGCGATGGCTTCTCCGTGGAAATGCCTGTGCGTGCTCCTCCTGCATCTGCAGCCGTCCTCCTGCCTCCGTCTCCTCCCTGCTCACAGGTACAGGAAACAGACCGCTGAGTTTTACCGTCTTGATCTCTGTGCTGGTGCTGCCTTCACCTGATTCTCTAATCTTTGACTGTTGACATTTGTGGATCCAGCAGCTGTTTCCACAACCTCAATCCTGTGAGGAGCTTTACTCTCAGAGTTCAACCTTCAGATCCATGTTTTTTCGTGATGAAGAAGGAAGCTGAACCATCTGTTGTGTCGTTGTCCTGTGATCAGACTCCCTCTAAAGAACAGAATGAAACAGGGATGTTGATGAATTGAAGGCTTGATGTGAACAGTGAGACCAAAAGAATTAAGGATCTGCTGTCGGACTGCACCATCAGTGGCTGGTACACCCCATGATAACGCATGAGAGAACTTCACCTGAACATGCACCAGATTGCTTTCTATCCTCATCCCTGTTTCCCTGTGACACCCTCAGGCTTGAAATATTTATTTGTCCCTGACAGCACTCCACTAAATCGTGATGGCTTTCTGTCCTACATACATTAATGAGCAGACAGACTCAGCTGAGGGTTTCTTTCGGTCCTTGTTCAGCCCACCTTCCTGTGGTTTGGATCCAACCTCTAAATCAGGTTGCAGGTTTGTGTTTAAGCTCCTCTGCTGTATTCTGTCTCAGCTCCATGCTCACATTTTTTCCTAAAGAATATTTGACGTTCAGTTAATTGTTTTTTTATTGAATAAAATGCATTCGTGGTTGTGAGCTGCAGAAAAGCATCTGTCTGTTCATGTGCTTAACCTTATTTGTATAATTGCTCTTTTCAAGGAAACATTTTTCTGTTTCAAAAGTTTTCAATGAGAAACTCATTTTTCAAAGTTCATGAAAAGTAGCCATATTTGGAGACAGGGACACCAGTGCAGAGACAGGAAGCAGAGCTGGAGGTGGCAGAGATGAAGATGTTGAGCTTCCCTTTGGGAGTGACCAGGATGGATAGGATCAGAAAACAGATGAAAGTGAAAGGATGCTGCGCTTGGAGCTACAGGAAAGACCAAAGAGGAGGTTCATGGATAAAGGAGGACATGAGAGTGGAGGTGCAGGGGAAACTGTGAAGAACCCTGAAGGGGCAGCACTTCTTTACATGCCATTTATACTTTCTAATCCTGAATTGACCGGTGGGAACATTGGAAAGGTTTCATATTGATTTAGGAATATTTAGTGAGTCTTCCTGTGTGTATTTCTCCAGCAATCGGATCTTAGGAGTAGCTGATCGTCACTGTCTGGTTGTAAAATGAGGGTAACGTTTAAGGTTACAAAGGGTTAATATAATCTCTACTTGGCCTGATTTATGGCTAAGTGTTTTCATGTTATTGGAAGAACATGTGTAGGCTCATTAAAGCTGAAGAACTTAGTTGCTGCTGTCTCTGAGGTTTCCTCTTATCTGATGTCTTGTCAAAAGTGAATAAATGATTCTTGCATATTTTTTGCTGACAGTCTTTTCTCTTGATGGTTTCTGGAGAGCTCTAGAATGAAAAAGATTTCCAAACGGTTGCAGGACAGCCGTCATGGTGTCTGATTTGCTGTCAGGTCAGCTCACCGCCTGACACACATTTGATCCAGCGTCTTGTTCCAGTAATCCTCTTTGTTCCTGCTGCTTTTAGCTGCCTGAACGCTTTGCATCAACCAGGCTGAAGCAGCTCCAACATGTTACAGCATCTCTGCCATTTAAAATTCACACTATTATGGGGAGAAAAGGCCAGAATTCAGGTCAAAGCGTTTGCTTCAGGGCTTCTCTGAAAAAACGACTCAGAAAAAATAAATTTGATTCAGCTTGTGAATTTTTGATCATTTCAGTTTTTTTTTCCTACTTAAACTTTCAAAAAACCTGCCAAAATCCTGCATCCTCCAGGGTGACTTACAACAGACCCACCTGCTCTGGTTCTGACTTTGGTTTACTCCACGCTCTGGTCATCTTTTATCAGTTTAGACTTGTGGGCTGCCTTGAAATGCATGTAGCATCACATAAAGATGCTTCCAGGTTTAACAGAACACAAAAACAAACTGGTGGCGTGCTCCTGAGGGGGTGGATGTACGGGTGGGGTTGCAGGCTCTGATTGATGGAAATCTTCCTTTGGCCAACAGCCTCTCCATCCTTCCTATAATCTGTGGGCACTCATGATGGATTATATAATCTGTTCCCTGGAGCAGAAGATCAGATGAACCTTCTTTGAGGCTGAATTCAGTCAGTGTTTGTTGAGGCTCTTCTGTCTGTTCTTTGGGTATTATTTACCAAAAGCTCATGTTTGCATATAAAAGAGGTGGAATTTCTGCTTTGATCAGCACCATAAGGCACAGCAGGGAATCAAACCTTTCACTTTTGCTCATTCTCCAACATCCCTGTTCCTTCATACTCACCTGATCATCCAGTCACAGAAGGTCAACTTTTCATTTCAAGATGACAAAAGTTGCCCCATTTTATTTGGTCTGAACTCAGTAAACAGCAGAAATATTATCTAAAAATCTGATGATTTTGTGTTTCAGGCTTTATGCCTGGACATCATCTCAGTGCAACACCCCCCCGGCTGTGGTGTAGTGGACACTCAGTGAATATAATTCCAAGTCAAATTGTGTGTCAGGAAGGGCATCTTGGGTAAAACTTTACCATCTAGTTTATTTCCTCTCCAGAGGGCAGATCATTATGAGAAGCAGTCATGTCTTGTGCTTGACTTTACAAAAACATACAAAATCAGAGAGCATTGTGTTTTTTCACCTTAAAGGAACTCATAAGGGAGCATCGTATTGTTCTGGTTTTATCACAGTAAGTGTCTGCTGGATGGAAGAACTGACACCAAATGTTAGTGTTGCTTCCATCCCAAGGATTGGAACGAAAATTAGGAGTTTTGACTCGAGACTTCAGCCGCACTCGAAGGAGCTTACTTCTTTGTGATCTGGAATCTTTTTTGGACCATTTTTTATCACTCTCAAATATTTTTTTTCTATAAAGTAAAAAAAAAATCAAATACATTTTATTGAAAGGCTAATGGTAACTTCAAATGAACATTGGATAAACTGGCACCTGAGACTGGAGACATGACTTGGACTTTCAAAAGTGACTTTTTTCTGATTTGATCAGAAAAAAATATTAATAATTTGGAATTAAAGTGACTAATGGAGTTTAGTGGGTATTTCTCAGAGAATCAGAGTTGTGTTAAAAAAAACTCAAGGAACAAGAGGAACAATGAAGGCCTCTGGAAATAAAAGTTTTCAGCTGCTTTCTTTGTGAGAACACGTTTTAAATACTTGTTTTTGTGGAGGCGGATGGAGGTTTGTGCAGCCTATCGTTCTGCAAACTGTCCTCTCAAGCAGCGGAGAGTAACGTCCCTTCCCTTCCCCTGGACTACTGCATCCACGATGTGAATAGGGATGTCCCGATCAGGTTTTTTTTGGGCCCGATCCGATTCAGAGTCATTGGATTCTGTAGATTTGCCGATACCGAGTCCTGATCAGATACTTTTGTAACATATTTAAAACATGAACAGATTGAATAAAAAGATTTGTTCCTTATTTATATTTCATTAACCTTCTTTTATCATTAAAAACTTAAATCAAACACTTCTGTGAAGTAGCTTTAATAAACAAGTAAAAATAGAACAAATATAAACTAGGAAAAAACTGTTCTCGTTATATAAGTGATAATTAGTCATGTGAGAAAGTTTAGTGATTTTAACTTTAATATCTTTAGAGTTATTGAACATTTTATTCTTCGAGAAGAATGTGTTTTATCTGACTTTATTTAAAAAATAAATCATGACTGTTTTAACATGAATTCGATGAGTCTTCATGACTAGCTCATATTATTATTCATTTTTATTTATTAGTTTTTTGTTTGTTTGTTTTTAAGATTATGTGCTTCTTTTTAAGTTTTAAAACATCACATTTTCGGTTTTATTATCAGAGTAGTTCATTTTCTTAACTTTTATTTCTCTTTCAGATAAGAAAGTGAGATGAAAGTGCTAACCACTGCACCATTGTACAGCCCTTCTAAAAAACTTACCTTCCAGAATTTATTTCAGAAGTTTGGTTGTTTTTGATGTGGCAGAAATCTCGTTTCTCTCCTCTTTATCACTGATAACATCTCAGGAGTCAGAAATCAAACGCATAATTTAAACAAAATAAGAGGATAGGTTTAAGCAAGTTTATATTTAGGAAGAATAAACTCACCCAATACTAATGTGTCTGCAAAAATGTCATACTTAAGGATGTAATTTACCTCTAAACTACATGATTTCTCTTCTGACAGGATTGATGGTTGGACAAAGGGATGAGTGGATAAACAGATGGATGGATATTAGGAGGGTGTATTGGCAAGAGTCTTGTGGTCAGAGGTTTAGGTGGAAAACAAAAGGAAGACGCTAAAGGACGCTCATGAATATTTCAATATTGTTTTGTCAACATTTTAAATCGATACAGGATGGATGATACAGCCAAAGGAAATATCATGATATGCTGCAGAACTGATTTCCCCCTATACCAGACATGGGCAAACCATGGCCCGCGGGCCAGATCTGGCCCCCCCCATGTTTAGTCTGGAAATATCTGAAAGGCATGATTTTTTTTCCAATCTGGCCTCACAGATCAAGACCCACATTGAATGTGACTCACGGACTGTTGTGTTTACATACAGATCACCTTTCACGTCTTGCTGATTCTTTCAGAGTGTTTTTTCTTTTTTTTTTATACAGCGCAACCTGTGTCCTGATTGGCTGTAGACCTTATCAATCAAATCCTCTATGCCGCGTCTCCACGTGTGCAGATCTGCATAAATTATGATGTTTTTTATTTGTCAAAACTCCATGCATAGCAGGGATCCATCACCCAGTTCCACATCCAACCACCAGAGGGACCCCTCACCTGAGTTTTATCCAGCCATCTCCTCACCTGTCTCTCTCCTGCCATCACCACCAGCTGGTTCTCATCAGGCTCATTACCTCAGTGTATTTAGTCCCCCCATGGACTCAGCTCCTTGTGAAGTATTGTATTTGCCTGTGATTACAACCCTGAGCAGTTTATTCCGTTTGCCTTCTTGTGTTTTGACCTCTGCCTGGCTCCAGACTCCCTGCCTTGCTCCTTTGTCTGACCTATTGCCTGGATTATTGACCTCGCCTTGTTTTTGCCCTTGTCAGATCTTCTGCTATTAAAAGCTGTCGCATATCTGGAACAACCCAGACATCCTTATAAACAACAAAATGTTACACTTCCCAGCCTGGCAAGCAGGGGGCGTAACACTATTAGAACACTTAATTATTGAAAGAAGATTTATAACACCCAAAGAACTACAAGAATAAACATGGAATAAATCTGAACTTCAATGGAATATACAAAAAATCTATAATTACAAAAAACATTAAGTACCAGGATAATGAAATAATTATCTCTTTGTTTAAATTTTCAATGACTAAGATTCTTTCAAAAATATACAAACTCTTATGCAACCTAGATAATAATATTTCAATTCCAATAACTAAATGGGATGCAGACCTGAGCAGAAACACAGACCAAAACTTCTGGACAGAAATGTGTCTTAACACCTTTAAACTGACTAAAAGTCCAAACTTACAATTAATCCAATTCAAAACTCTCCATATAATTTATTATACTGGACAGAGGATGTTCAAGATGGTTCTCAGAAGCTCAGACATTTGTGAGCACTGCGATAGTAACTCACCTGACAGCTTCATGCATGCACTGTGGTTCTGCACACCTGTCCAGGCTCTCTGGCAGCAGGTCTGTGCTGATCTATCAGTCTGGCTAAATGTTTCAATCACAGCTTCACCGTCACTTTGTGTGCTTGGTGACATGAGTGCCATCGATATAGAGGGAGGATTAGTATCTGTAATCTTCATAACTCTTTGTAGAGCAAAATAATAACTATTTTTGTTTGTTTTGTTAATCAATACAGGAATCTGCTCTTTGATCATATCAGCTTGGAAAAAACATCAGCTAAAAGTTCAAGTAACTTAGAAAGAATTCAGTCTCTCTGGTCTCCGATTGCTGAGTCCATGATTTAGGGCCGGGGTGCTTGGGTGTCCCCGCGTCTTGGTTGTCTGCAGGGGCTGGTGGGTGGGGGTCGGGGCTCTCTGGCGCCTGGCTGGGGCGTGGGGGGGCTTTGTTGGTTGGGGGGTCTGGCCTGGTGTCTGGATGGGGGTTGGCGGGGGTGCTGTGTGGCGCCCCAGGCCTGGGTGTCGGGGGTGTGGGGTGTGCAGTGGGGTGGGGGGTCTGGCTCGGTCTGGGGGGTGGTCCTCTTGCTTGCGATGAGTGGGCTGGCGTGGGGCCCCTTCCTGGGGGGTGCCACTTGCGTCGGGGGGGCAGCTTGCCTGCACCTGGGGGCTGGGATCACTCCCTCTGTAGCTCTGGGGCGGGGTGGGGCTACCTCCTTGGGGCCCGCCATTGCTCCAGGCGGCGCCCACCCTTGCCGCGGGGTCTTGGGGGGGCAGGCGGTTTGCCCCGTCTGGTGGGGGGGCTTTCCGTGGGGAGCAGGGGGTCCCATTTGGTACGGGGCCTGGGCGGTCTGGCGTGTTGTGGTCTCTACTGAAAATTTGGTGGGGGCCGCGGCTGGTCCGGCCGCCTTGGTCCTGTTAGTGCCCGCCCAGTGCACCCATGGGAGAGGTGCTTGGGGGCGGGGGCTGGGACCTGTCCCTGGGACTGGCTCCTTCTGGCTCCTCCCTCCTTGCGGGGGTGGGAGGTGCGGGGCCTGGGGGGTTGGCTCCCGTGGGGTGGGGCCCATGGGCTGGGGTGAACTTGGTCCCAGCGCTGGGGGGGGGGCAGCGGTCCACCATCGGGGGTCGGTTAGCCAACTGCCCCCAACCTACCCTCTTCCTCTTACAAACATGTATTAGGGTGAAGGGGAGGGTGGTTGTATAGCGGCGTGCTGCTGGGGGTGGACTACCTGCAAGTGGCCCTCCCTCCAGTGGCCGCTGCATGAGTCTGCCCCTCCCCTTAGTTTTATTTGCACCTTAGACATGTAGGGCCTTGGTGGGGGGGTGCTTGGACATCACTGCCAGCAAGCAGTAGATGTCCTCTAAGTGCCCTTTCCGCCAATTTTAACAGCACCATAGACATGTAGGGCCGTTGGTGAGAGGGTGACGGGGCATCGCTGTGAGCGATCAGGAGATGTCCTGTCAAGGCCCTACTCACCAATTTTAACCGCACCTTGTAGTACACACACCTCTAACACCTCAAAATATACACTCTAACAAACAAACACGCATGCATCACACAAGGGGGGATGCTCGGCGCTGCTGGGTGGTGGTGTGCTGCTCCTCTGGGGTTGGGGGGCTCTCTGGGCGTGGTGGGGGGATTGCTGCTCTGGCTGGGCGGGGGTCCGCGCTCTCTGTGCTCCCGTGCCTTCTGGCTCTCGGACGTGGGGAGCCTCTGCGGCGGTCCCGCGTGCCCTGGTCTGGGTGTCTGGCGGTATTCTGCGGCTGACTGGTTCTCTCCATGGCTCCTTGGTGGGTGTTGGGGGGCCCGTGCTGCTGCTGCCGCCCCGGTGGGGGGCCTTGGCGTGGGGGTGGCTGGGCTCTCTCTCCTTCTATACATTCCATCAACATTCACATCAGCAAAACATAAACACTCACCTGAGCACAGGTGTCAGCTCACCTCGCACTAACAGAATGTGTGATGGAATGAAAGACTTTATTTGTGTCAGCTTCTATGATTGTGTGTGAGCTGCAGTGGTATTGTGTTCATTTTTGACAACTTTAAAGGTAAAGATTATTCTAGCCAAAAGGTATGTGTGTAACTGAGTGTGTGTGTAGACAGGCCCCGCCCATTCCAGATTGTTATTTAGACCTGGTTGTTATAGGATGTTACTACTCTGTGTTACCTTCTTTGTTCTCTTAACCCCATTTTTTTATCCCCCCCCCTTTGTTTCCGTCTGGTCCAACAAAAAAAGAAAAAGATACATCATAATTAAAATAAATAAAGTTTAGCATGAAATACAACATTAAAATCTGTCCAACGCAAGAGGCTCTCAGCCCGTATCTGCTTGCTCAGCTGTTGGACAGGACAAGTTTAAAAAAAAAAAAAAAAAAAAAAGCTGTTGCATATGGATCTCAACGCCTCAGCCTCTTTGTTACAATGCAGAAATAAAACAACTCCATGCAAACATTCCTCCCGGACAATTCCAGCACCCGTGAGTCCTTTCTGCCCCTGTGTGCGCGTGTTTAATCTCTGTGTTGTCTAAAGTCCTCGCGTGTGAGACTGTCTACTTCAGCCTGCGTGAGTTTCCTTTCTCCCAAGCGAGTGATGCGTGCGTGCCAGCAGAGGCAAGAAGTTTGTCCGTGCACTCGCGTTCTTCCTCAAACGAGACTTCAGTGTCTTACTCAAACTCCAAGCTGCAAAAGTGCAGCTGCAGATGAAGCAATGAGGAAATCTTGGTGATTTCATTATGGAGGAGCTGCATGATTCCGTATGACACGCAACATATGAGCTGTGAAGCTGTTGGATCTCTCGTTGTGCCCGCTGTGCTGCGATCAGGACAGCCACTTCATACAAAGAGGCGCATCTATTTCGAAAATAGTGTTTCCATTACAGTTTTGCGAAAAATGTCTGTTTTGATACTCCCCAAATACCTCCTCTAAGCGCAAAAACTTTCTTTTTTTTTTAAAAAATGCGAGTCTTTTTCGAAACTGTGGTGTTTCCATTAGGATAACTTATTATTGAAATTCCATTTTGCGAAATTTCAGAGTTAATGAATATGAAGCTTACGACACCAGGAAATTAGCACCCCAATGCGGCTGCACACGGTGCAGGGTTCAACTGTGGGTCTCTCCCAAATGAAGTGGACGGATGGGTGAGGAAGCGGAATCTACTATATAAATTATTTTAAGTCAGTCAAACCGTGACATTATGTATATATATATAAATATATATATATATGGTTCGGCCCTTCTGTCAAATTTTTGAAGCCTTTGTGACCCACGAGTGGAAAAGTTTGCCCACCCCTGCCCTATTTTCTTAATGGATATGAAAATGGATATGGATGATGGATGGAGGGGAGGATGGATGGATGGATGGATGGATGGATGGATGGATGGATGGATGGATGGATGGATGGATGGATGGATGGATGGATGGATGGATGGATGGATGGATGGATGGATGGATGGATGAATAGATGATGGATGGATAATGGATGGATGGATGGATTCCGAAGACTTGTGGTCTGCAGCTCTAAGAGGAATAAAAACATGCTCTTCCTCTGCAAAACTTCAACTTATACAATTTAAGGTCGTCCACAGAACACATTACAGTAAATCCAGACTCACAAAAATATACTCAAATATCATAGACAGGTGTGATCGATGCTCACAAACCCCCTGTAATCTCACCCACATGTTTTGGTCATGCCCAAAGCTTGAGGAGTTCTGGAAGTCATATTTTGGGGGAATTTCAAATATACTTGGACACCAAATTGAGCCCTGTGCCAACATCGGAATATTTGGTATTGCAGACTCCAAGGCAAAACTGTCAATAAAACAAAAAAATGTAATTTCATTCACCTCAGTAATTGCACGACGGCGGATATTACTACTTTGGAAGAGGCCCACCCCACCATCCCCAATGTCTTGGCTCTATGACACCATGTCCTTTTTAAAACTGGAAAAAATAAAGTTCTCGTTGAGAGGGTCAAAAGAACTGTTTTATAAGCAATGGAACCCCTTACTTAGTTATTTTAAAACGCTATCAGCAGAAACTTAAATTGTCACATTGAGGAGGAGAAGGAACGTTATTAGCACATCTTCTATAATTAGTTCGTTGAATTATCATTATTTTTTTTTTTACTATTATTTTCTATTTTTATTATTATGTATGTATTTATTTTTAATTTTATTACTATTATTTTTTATTGTTGCAACTCTTTTTTTTTAAATGTTATTTTATTGTACTTTATTATTACTATAAAGATGACCTTGGCTGGGGTGGGTTCGGGAAGGGGGTAAACATGTACTTGTATTAAAAAACAAAAAATTCAATAAAATATGTTTACAAAAAAAAAAAAAAAACATGGCTCTTCACTACATCCTGCACCATCTTGACTCTGCTGGGACCTACGCACAGATCCTGTTTGTGGACTTTAGCTCCGCCTTCAGTACCATCGTCCCTCACTGTGCCTCCCTCCACCTGTCAGTGGATCACCAGCTTCCTGACTGACAGGAGGCAGCAGGTGAAGCTGGGTCGCATCACATCCAGCACTCGAACTCTGAACACTGGCGCCCCCCAGGGATGTGTTCTTTCCCCACTGCTCTTCTCGCTCTACACCAACGACTGTACCTCAGGAGCCCCCTCAGTGAAGCTCCTGAACACCACAGTCATCGGACTCATCCGGAATGGTGATGAGTCTGCATATGGAGAAGTGGAGTGGCTGGCTGTCTGGTGCAGCCATCTGGAGCTGAACCCACTAAAGACTGTGGAGATGACAGTGGACTTCAGGAAGAACCTCCCACTCCCACCCCCTCCACTCATAATTCTCAGCAGATCAGTCCCCCCAACGGACTCCTACAGGTTCCTATGGGTCCACGATCTCTCGGGACCTCAAATGGACCCAGCACATAAACTCACTCCGGAGGAAGGCCCAGCAGAGGTTGTACTTCTTACGACAACTGAAGAAGTTCAACCTGCCTCAGGAGCTGCTGATCAACTTCTACACAGCAATAATCCAGTCTGTCCTGACCACATCCATCACAATCTGGTTTGGATCCGCAACCAGAGCCGACAGGGACAGACTGCAGAGAACCATCAGGTCTGCTGAGAGGATTATTGGCTCCAACCTTCCCTCCATTCAGGACCTGTACCGGTCCAGGGTGAGGAAGAGAACTGGAAGAATCTCAACAGACCCTTCACATCCAGGACACGGTCTCTTCAGCCTCCTCCCCTCAGGACAGCGGTTCAGGACTTTGTGCACGAAAACCACTCGCCACAAAGACAGCTTCTTCCCACGAGCCGTCACTCTGATGAACTCTTGAACAGTCACAGAGTACGGGACACAACATGGGATCTGTTTTAACTGGACTCTGTTGTGTATATCTTTATCCCCCTTGTTATTTTCAGATGTGTATATATATATATATATATACGCCCACACAATATATATATAATGTGTAATGGATGACACGAGACTGGAAAAAAAGATATTAATGCATCCGTTCTTTCTGTTTTCAGCTTTGTTTCATCTGTCCATGGTAAGATACATCCATCCATCCATTTATCTATTAGTCTATTCAACCACCCATCTGTTATTCTGTCCATCCCCTCATCCATTAACCCATCCACACATCCATCCATCCATTAGCTTTAGTTTCAAGAGGAACAGAAAAAAAAATCCCACAAGAAGTAATAATAATCATCTCACCACATAGAAAACAAGGACCGTCTTCTGGAGATAGAGTCTCAAAAATAATGATGTTTCCTTTTTTCCAGATGGAAGTGTAAGTGGACGGATGGAGGGGGAAGCCATGGTATTTGTTTTTTTTTAAGTCAGCCCTGGTTATCTTTGACTCCAGGATTGTTGGAGGTGCAGTTCCCTCACTGTGCGTTTGTGCTTCTCTTCAGCTTCATGTTGAGTCTTCAGCAGCGTCGCAGAGGAAACTGCTTCAGATGAATGGAGCTCCCCTGTCACCGTTGAAGGTTTGAACCCCACATGAATGACAGACTGGTCTTCTGCTTGGCTCCCCAGAAGCCCTACAGATATCTCTGCTTGATTATTGAATCTGTTTATTCCAGATTTATCAGCAGGTGTGAACGAATGCATTTATTCAAATAAAGCAAACACATTTTCACATTTACATTAAAACACTTTTTAAAATGCAAATTGATGAGTGGATGTTAGCTGAATAAATGGACGGATGGATTAACGGACAGTTGGGTGGATGGATGGATGCATGGATAGAGGGAGGGAGGGATGGTTGGTTTGATGGATATTGGATTGATAGATGAATATCAAAGTGTCCAACTTAGAAAGGAATGAAGAAGTTTATTGAAAAGAAATGAGATTCATGGTAACATGATGATAGGTCAATCTGAATGGAGCTTTTAAATAAATGTACTGTAGTACTACTGTGTACTTTAGTCCATTTTTAACTTTAAAAAGTTCTTTAATGACTTCTTAATTTCTAGAAAATCTAGATGTGTTTACCTTCATCAACTATCTCTTTGTCAATACCAACAAAGTGTCTGTTTTTATTGTTAGATTTTCTCCAATGGGGAGCCGTGTCTTCTGTTCCTGGCCCGGAAACTGTCTCTGCGCTATGAGAAGAACAAGCAGCTGGACCTGACAGAACAAGCCTTTTCTTCACATAAACCCGTAGACATCAGCCAGTCTGTGTGCCGCCAGGACAAAGCCACGTAGGTCCACTTGTTCGATTTCCCTCTAGGTTCAGAGTCCTTCCGGAGGTTCCACGCACACATGACCAGCTCTTAAAAATCCTTTCTGCCTGTGTTTTGCAGGCTGGTGATGGCGTTTGGAGATGTGGAGGATCTGAGAGACCTTTCCATCAGGTCAGTGATATGGTCCACATGTACTAGAATGGACTCAAAGGTCCAAACAAAAGCAAAGAAATCTGAGAAGAAAAAAAAACAATTAAAGCCGCAAGCGGCGTTGGATGGCACGCAGTCGCTACCCGCCCTAACCCTCGCCGCAACCAGCCCTCCCCCTCGCTGCTCGCCCATTCGCACCAACGCCGCCCCCACTGCCCGCCCCTACGCCCCACCGCTGTCCTTGGTGGTGACCTTTGACCCAAACTCACTTGCTTAGCACTCACTGTGGAACCCTAAGTCCCTCCCTATGCTTTCTGTTTAGTTGGTCTGAGATGAATGTGAGAAATTGATTAAAAAAGCACTTTTTTCAAAATGGCGGCTTTTTCTGTTGGTTTTATCTCCATAGCAACCATTTTAAGTTTGTTCGTCTGAGGACATCGAACAAGTTGACATTAAGAACATAAGGATCGGAAAAAGTACACTTTGGATTACCTTAGCAACAGAGGTTATTTGCTAACCACGCCCACATTCCTTATATGGTCATATTCTATGTCATTATGCCTGTTACAGCTTAAGCCTGGTATCGACATATTACAGTCCCATAGGAATGCATTGAAATATGAGCGTGTACTAAGACTACGCCACACCGTTCAAAATCTATAGCTTGTGATACAGTTTTTCTTTTGCCAATGGCTTCCCATTGATGCCAAAAACATTAGGAAAGGATTGATAAAAATCCCTACAAGTGAAATGTGATTAAAGCCAGTGCTAAAACTCGTTTTTTTGTAAATTCAAGATGTCGGCCACTTCCCAAGGTCAAAGGTCAACGAAACTTTAGGAGTTGTTGAAGACTCATGCTAGCGGCATATGGGTCAAATTTTCGTGGCAATCGGACAAACTAAAGGTTCGTTTAACCTTTGTGAAATCACAAATTTTCAGATTTCGAAACAAAATGGCCGCCAAACCGTAGGTCAGGGAGACATCCCATAATAATGTAAAATTTAGCCATGGGTATATCCAGCAAAGGTATATTGGTTTTGTTTGCGAATTGCAAAATAAAAAATTGAAAATGCTGGGTCAGCACTTTTTTTCGCGGCGGTTTTTTTGCCTACCAGAGGCGCATTGTACGCATTTCTCGGTTTCGTAAGTTATGTCATTTCGTTCAGCTTGGGCCCCCAAACACGCCAATACCACTTTTACGCAATTCGGGTAAAATATGTCTGATCTAGCTAAAACCGTGTTTTATGCGACCTCGCCACATGCACGCCATTTCATTTTCTACAACTTCTAATTGCAACATTTATCTCACAGTAGGTTCCCATTAATGCACAACTAAGTTACAGTTGATAAAACCCCCTAGGAGGTATTTCTTTTTGTAGCTGGGACTAAAAGTGCTTTTTTATGAATGTTTCAGGATGTCGGCCTTTTGCAAAGGTCAAAGGTCAATGAAACTTCTGGGGTGTTTGTAGACTCCAGCTATGGACATGCTTGTCAACTTTCGTGAAAACCGGACAAACAAAAGTGTCGTTTTCCCATATTGATGAAAAATGTGAAAAACGCCATTTCTCAGTTTTCGGCGCCACAGTGGCGCCAATGCGTGGGTCGTGTGGCCATCCCATAATAATTTCAAATGTTCCCGGGGCTATCCCAGACATGGGTCATTGGCCGTTTTTTGCGTTTTACGAAATATTGTTTTTGTCGTCCCATAAGCGAATTTCGGCCCATTCATTTTTTACGCTGGAACGCTCGCTGTGATGTTATTGTCTTTGGCGGGGTGACGTGCACTATGCCAAAAATTAATTTTCAATTTTCCCCAGGTGTGGTCGAGTACGACTTTTCGTTCATGTGGCAGGGGTGTAATTTTCTTTCAAAGGCGCAGAAAGTTTAAGTTTTTTCACTCTAAGCAAAAACAATCTGGTCCTTGCAGTCACTAGACTGCTGCTGCGGGCCATAATAAACAGAAGAAAAACTGAGTCTGTAAATCAAAGTCAAAGAAGCTTTTCATGTCACTTCAACTGCAGACAGTAGATACTAAGGATGAAACGATACAGTTTGCTAACAGTTCGGTTCAATATGTGTTGAGCTGTCAGTCCTTTATTCATGTACCTTAACATTTTTTTTTGGGAAAAAAGAACAATCCAAGATCTTTTAGAATTTAGCTAAAACTTTTATTATCCAAAACTACCTGGGTAAGGTAGTTTTTTGGCAAGGAGGGGGAAGGGGGGTGGGTGTTTTTTTTTTTTTTTCCAGCTTTACTGTGCCTCACACTGGTACTGAATTAATAAAATGCGTATTGTGAGAAATGTCGTATTAAATTGCCAAACGCATTTTGAAGGGTTCGGTTTTATATTGAATATTTTTATATTGAATATTGTTGCGTCCCTGGTCGATACAGTAAACAAACCAGTGGAACTTAGTTCCTTCTGGACCAGCGATAACAGAACAGAAGGTACAATGCAGCACAAACTGAACTAAATCCATTAAGAAACTGTAGACCATCGTTACAACAAATCACAATATAATGCACCGAGAGAAACAAACATATAGTGGGACTTTATGGAACAACCAAGACTAGTTAGACAGTATATGACCGACTGCAGCATGTGAAGGTGAATCCACTGGTTATAGAAATTAAGCGAAACAACTTGGTATAAATCAGTGTTTCTCAATTATTTTCTCTTACACCCCCCCAACGAAGAACTCACCCTTTCCTGCCCCCCCCCCCCCCCCGCTGCAAATATCATCGGTATCTTAGTTAATTTGCTCAAGTTAAACGTATATCTCTTCAAAATATTGTACCTTTATTATTATTAAAGAATATTTAAAAAAAAACAACTTCTAAATAATTCTCTTTTTTATTTTTTAGAATACTTCCAAACTTTCAGACAAAGTAAAAACAACAAAAAACCACAGTAGTGATGGAATTCTGGATCTTCTCAGAGGTTCAGTTCTTCTGCATTGGTTCACTGAAAACAGCAGCTCTTTCTGCTACCAAATGGATTTTTAGCTTGTTTTTTACTTTATTTAATTTACTATCAACTACTATGTAGGATTACGCACAATATCCATAACTAATGTAAACATCTTTTTATTATTTATATGCTGTTATTTATTTCTTCCAGATAAAATGTTCAAAATAAATGAAAAAGGAGTAATTATTAATTATTCAGTTTTTAACTCTTTATATTTTAAGCTTTTCTTTTTCCTCTTAAACACATTTGAAGTGAACAACACAAAACTCTTCAACCACAATCCAAAATACAAAGGAAAGTGTACAAAACCATTAATTCAAGACATTAATTCACAATAACATTAAGAAAGACAAAAGAGTCTGAGCTTTGAGGATGAAATCTGGTTCTTCTGTCAGTGATGATCTGCTCTGTTAGAGAAGATTCTGCACAGGTTGATAGTGGAGTTCTAATGATTTCCTGCAGATTCTCTTCCTTCAGACTATCAATGAAAGTCAAAAGGTTCCAGTTTTTCTTCTTTACATTTCATGTTCCTGTTGTCTCACTCTCTTGCGCTGCTGCACGTTTAAACCCCCCCCCCCACACACACACACAGCTTGCCAATGCTGCTTCTTCTTTCTCTTTTCTCTCCTTTCATTCCTGTTAAACATTTTTCATTGCAACTCTTGAGGTTTGAGTAAATATTTCCTCTCTCTCTGTGTGGATATCAAGGTCACTGACGCTGTCCTCCGATCAACTGTTTAGTAACTAACAAAAGTTGCATGATCCTCGGACTGTCCTGCCCCCCCCCGCCATGAGGGGGCGTGCCCCACCATTTGAGAATCACTGGTATAAATTTAATTTGATGAAAGATTGAATGGGTGAATTGTTTATTGGATCGAGGTGACAGAATGTATTAATGGTTCATTGAATGGATGGATAGATGATTGGAGAGCTGGATGGATGGTTGCATGGATGGATGAATTATTGGAGGATTGATTCAATGGATGGATGGACACTTCATCCATCTGTGTGACTTTCGGTGCACGGCTCCATTATGGGGGTTTTTAGCAAACGTATCTTGCACTAATAGCCATCTCCTTTCCTTTCGTCAGGTTGCAACTCTCCAACACTTTTTACGAGTCTTCAGGTCAGTGGTGGTTCTCGGTGGACAGTGTCTTGGTCCTCTACAACTCGTCAGAAGGAGCTTTGTTTAACGCCAGCGATGTGTACGCTCCTGCGTCCTCCTCGTACCGATGCCCTCATGTCAGCAGCCTGCAGCGATACAGCGGCCTGCTGTTACCCAGCACTGACCACGCTCGCCGCTGGTCCATCACCTTTATCGACTTCCAGGTATTCTTTTGCTGCCATTTTGCCCATTGTTCATAAAGGTGAGAAACAAAATCAAACTTGAAGCCTTCACTGATCTGTGTAGATCCAGGCGTTCAACGTCACCTCTGGCAGATTTTCATCAGCGAGTGACTGCACCACCATCCTGACACCAGCCATTCTGATGGGCCTCATCACCTCCCTGATCCTGCTGCTGGTGCTGGCCTACGCCCTCCACATGGTCATTCACCTGAAACACATCGAGCATGACGACAGTCAGAAAGCTGACATGTACTTTCCTCAAAGCACAGAACAGCTGGAGCACTGCTGTGAAGAGAACATGACTGAGAAAAATGTGATTTAAATGGAATATCAAAGATGTTCCACAATTTTGATGCTTGGTCTGATGCACAGCTCAGGATATTGGCTTTTTTTAAGTAAAATTCTAGTCTTTTGTAATCTGTTAAACTATTTCAAAACTATTTCAACTTCTGAACACACTCTATAAAAATAAAGAAAAAAAAAAAGAAAAACTTGTCTGACTTTTCGGGTTATTATCGTTCTTTAAAACCCTTTTTCACTCCATTTTAGCTCTCTTATGGGGTCCAGATGACCCCACTCTTACATTGTAGTGTTGTCCCTCCTATGACAAAAATGGTCAAAGGTACACAGGATTGCATGTCTGCCATGGACACCAGAGCAAATAAAAATCATTGAGAAAAAAAGGCCCAATCCGAATTATTCCCTTCTCCCTTCCTCTTAATTTGAAGTGGCAGCCAAAGCCCAAGTCCTGTCCAGATTATTACTTTAAATTTCACCCTCTAAACAGAGCGGTCCAAAGGCCACCATCACGAGAGTAATCCACGTCGCACTGAGAAGTGCTTTTCTTCAAGTGGGTGCGCTCTGAACCACAGAACTTTAAATTTTAATGTAAGTGATGACTTATTGCTGTAGCGTGACCTTCTTAAAGTGATGAAAGTGCTGTTGTAATTAGGGATGTCCGATCAGGTTTCTTTGAGCCCGATCCGATTCTGAGTCATTCGATTTTGTGTATCTGACCATACAGAGTCCCGATCCGATACTTTTGTAACACATTTAAAAAATTAACAAATTAAGTAAATAGATTTGTGTTGTCCCTTATTTATATTTAATTAACCTTCTATAAACATTAAAAAACTGAAATAGAACACTTCTGTGAAGTAGGTTTAATAAACAAGTAAAAATAGAAAAAATATGAACTAGGAAAAAAATAACTATTTTCTTGTTATATAGTTGATAATTAGTCACATGAAAAGTTTGCTGACTTTAGCTTTAAAATCTTTAGTAGTGATTGGTCGGTTGCGAAACGCTCTTTGAAGTGAACGACACGAGCCCGGAAGTCGGGAGCCGTCTTATTTTTCTCTCTCACTTTTTTTTCTCTTCATGTCGCACGCGATTGGTCAAGATGTGTTTGTGCCGTGTGTTCGCGCTGAGCACCTCAAGAATTGCGGTGGTAAAATGTTAAACAGAGATGAAAAGGAATGGAGAGAAAGAGAGAGAGACAAAGCGCCCCATTGACACTGAGTGTGTGCATGAGGGAGAGAAGGAGAAACACAAAATGTAAAGAAGATGAGATCATTAGTAAAGGAGAACAAACTGGAACTTTTTGACTTTTATTGGTAGAATGAAGGAAGAGAATCTGCAGGAAATCATTAGAACTCCACTATCAACCTGTTCAGAATCTTCTCTAACACAGAGCAGATCATCACTGACAGAAGAACCAGATTTTATCATCAAAGCTGAGACTTTGTGAACTCTTTATTTATTGGTTTTGTACACTTTAATCCGTATTTTGAGTTGTGGTTGCAGAGTTTTATATCGTTTTCAATGTGAATTTGTTTACAAAGAAAAGGTTTGATAGCAGAACAGCTGTGTTGAATTGTAAATAGTTTTTAAAAACAATTTTATTATAATTTTGTATGTATTTTTCTGTTTACATGAGTCAAATAAAAGCATATTTACAAAATAAAACAAGTTTTGTTATATTAACAATTCATTTTTTGCATAAATTTATATTGTTGTTGATAATAATATTGCTCAAAGCAACAAAACATCCTAAAGAGCCGTTTGGGAGCCGAAAGAGCCGGTTCTTTTTAGTGAGCCGATCCGAAAGAGCCGGCTCTCTCAAAAGAGCCAGATTTCCCATCACTAATATTTAGAGCTGTTGAACATTTTTGATCAAATGTGATTCCTGTCCTCATTTAGAATTCTTAAAAATGAAAGATGGCGTTTTTTTTTGGCATGAATTTACTGATGATTGTTCATGACTAGCTCATATCCTTAGAAACAGTTATTAGTTTATTTATTTTATTTAATTTTTATTATTATTTTTTCAGGGGGAGTTGGTTGTTTGTTTTTAGAATGTAGCCATGAGGAGGCCCAAGCCAGGGTCTCATTGTGCCGGTCCCAAGCCCGGATAAATCCAGAGGGTTGTGTCAGGAAGGGCATCCGACATAAAATCTTTGCCAAATCAAATATGAGAATCAGACCTACGATATCCATACCGGATCGGTCGAGGCCCGGGTTAACAACGACCACCATCGGTGCTGTTCACCGACAGGGTGCCGGTGGAAATTGGACTACTGCTGGTGGAAGAAGGAGAGGAGGAAGGAGGGTTCATAGGAAGAGAGAGAAGAGGAAAGTCACGAGTGTTGGACTGAGAGTTGGAACTTTGAATGTTGGAACTATGACAGGAAAAGGTAGAGAGTTAGTTGACATGATGCAGAGGAGAAAGGTAGACATACTGTGTGTCCAGGAGACCAGGTGGAAAGATAGCAAGGCTAGAAGCTCAGGAGCAGGTTCAAGTTGTTCTATCATGGTGGAGATGGAAGAGAAATGGGGGAGGAGTCATCTTAAAGGAGGAGTTTGTTAGGAGTGTTGTGGAGGTAAAAAGAGTGTCAGATAGAGTGATGAGTCTGAAGATAGAAATGGAGGGTGTGATGTTCAATGTTGTTAGTGGGTATGCCCCACAGGTAGGATGTGAGCTGGAAGAGAAGGAGAAGTTCTGGTTGGACCTCGATGAAGTGATGATGAACATCTCTGGAAATGAGAGAGTTGTCATTGGTGCAGATTTCAATGGACATGTTGGTGCAGGAAACCGAAGTGATGAGGAGGTGATGGGGAGGTTTGGTATCCAGGAGAGGAATGTAGAAGGACAGATGGTGGTTGATTTAGCAAAAAAGATGGAAATGGCTCATGTGAATCCATTCTTTGAGAAGAGACAGGAACATAGGGTGACCTATAAGAGTGGAGGGAGAAGCACACAGATAGACTACAGCTTGTGTAGACGGTGTAATCTGAAGGAGATCAGTGACTGTAAAGTAGTGGTTGGTGAGAGTGTTTCCAGACAGCACAGGATGCTGGTGTGTAGGATGACTCTGGTGATGAAGAAGATGAAGAAAGAGAGGACAAAGGCAGAGAAGAGGAGAAACTGGTGGAAGCTGAAAAAAGAGGATTGTTGCATGACTTTTAAGAAACAGTTGAAACAGGATCTGGGGGGTCAGGAGGAACTCCCAGATGATTGGATAACTACAGGTCATGTGATCAGGGAGACAGGTAGGAGGGTACTTCGTGTGTCATCAGGAGACTTGGTGGTGGAATGAGGAGGTGCAGGAGTGTATACAGAGTAAGAGGCTAGCGTAGAAGAAGTGGGACACTGAGAGGACTGAGGAGAGGAGACAGGAGTACAGGGAGATGCAGCGTAAGGTGAAAGTAGAGGGGTCAAATAAGTATTTATTTAATTTTAATTCTCAAGACTTAAATAATATTCACTGAAAGGTTTTTTTTAGGGATGTCTCAATCAGGTTTCTTTGGGCCCGCTCCGATTCTGAGTCATTTGATTTTGTGTATTTACAGATACCAATCTGATACTTTTGTAACATATTTAAAACATGAACAAATAGGATTAACAGATTTGGGTTGTCGCTTATATATTGTAATGTCCTGCTGGACGTAATGATGACGCAGAGACATAGCGGCTCCCTCTGTCTGTGCGTGGAAACGGGCCCATGATGTCCACTGCTACTCTCTCCATCGGTGCCCCTCCTATCAGCTGCTGGAGTTCAGCTCGGGACTGATCAGGGGGACCTTTATGCGCTGTACAGGTGTAACAGCGGTGGCAGAAGTCTTCCACGTCCCTCCTAAGCTGGCCCCAGTAAAACCCCTGGCGGAGCCAACGGAGAGTTTTGACACGTCGAAGTGTCCGGACCCCACAGCTCCATGGCAACCTTGTAGAACTGAGTCTCTCAGCGTCCGAGGGACCACCACCTGCCACCGCTCTTCTCTGGTAGCCGGCCCTCTGAAGCACTCCATCCTTCAGTCTTAGGGCCTCAAACTTTTCAAAGAGTCCTTTGGAGCAAGGAGAGCACCCTGCCACCTCCTCCCATCCCACCCACCGCAACACTGGTAGCAGATCAACATCCTGCTCCTGTTGTGCTCTCCATTCGGTGGGGTCGACGCCCTCTACCAGTCTGCAAACTGGCCCGCTGCTCTCACAGGTGTGGCTCTGCTCCTCTCTGCCGATTTCTGCCTCTCGAGCCTCTCTTTTCTCGCAATACCGGCAGACTATCAGGGCACAGGGGCGTCGCGACATGGCGTCAGCATTAGCGTGGTGAGCGCCCGGTCTGTGCTCCACTGTGAAGGAGAATGAAGCCAGCTCTTCCAGCCAGCGGGCTATTTGACCTTCAGGCTCCTTGAAGGTCATTAGCCACTGTAGAGCAGAGTGGTCCGTCCGGACCGTGAAGGGGAGGCCGCACAGATAGTATCTGAAGTGGCCTATGGCTTTGACGACAGCCAGGAGCTCCCTGCGAGTCACACAGTAACGTCGCTCCGCTTTATTGAAGGTCTCGCTGAAGTAAGCCACCACCGTTTCTCCTGCTGATCCCATCTGGCTCAGCACCGCTCCCATTCCAACATCGCTGGTGTCCGTATCCAGAATGAAGGGCAATTTGGTGTCTGGGGGGGTGAGGATGGGAGAGTTTGTCAGAGCTTTCTTCAAAGAGCTGAAAGCCTGCTCACACTCTAGCGTCCAAACAAAGTCAGAGTCCTTCCTCTGTAGGTGAAACAGAGGGGCAGCAATGCAGGAGAACCCGCAAACAAACCGCCTGTAATAGGAGGCTAACCCCAGGAAGCTCTTCAAATCTCTCAGAGTGGTGGGCATTGGCCAGTCTCTCACAGCTTGCACCTTCTCCTCCAAAGTGCTGATGCCCTCACCTCCAATCTTGTGGCCCAGAAACTCCAGTTCTCTTTTCATGAAGCAGCACTTATCGGGGTGAAGCTTCAGACTTGCTGCAGCAATCCTCTGCAAAACTTTTCTCAGCGATTCTAGTGCACCCTCGAAAGAGTCCCCATGCACCAGAATGTCATCCAAGTAGACAAACATTCCTGTCGGGGGATGGAGGCCAGCACCTTCACCATTCAGGCGCTCAAACGTCAGGCGAATTCAACAAACTGAGTAAGCATGAAAGGTGAGAATTGCACAGGCCAAACTGAGTACTGAGCGGCACCTGCCAGTATCCCCTGCGCAGGAAAGGAGAAAGGACGAGCCAGACAAAGTCATTTGGAATCTAGCTTGACAGGCTATGTGAGGCAGCGGGTACGAATCCTTCTTGGTCACCCCATTCAGGGGACTGTAGTCCACACAGAACTGCATTTTCGGACCTTTCTTTTTTCCTTGACCATGGACAACAAGCCCTGAAGCCCAGAAGGGCTGTCCGAAGGCTCGATGATGCCACCACGCAGCATATTCCTCAATTGCACTATCAGCAGCACCTGAGCTGGTGGGCCAGGGGGAGGCGGCGGGGGCGTGTTTTGATGGGGCGTGCATCCCCAGTATCAATCTCATGTTGAACCAGGTGCTTCAGCCCAACCTCATCCTCAGAAAGTGCAAAGATGTCTCTATAGTCCACCAGCACCTTCCACAGCTCTTCTTTCTGTCCCGGCTGCAACCCGTCACAGCTGCGCCTCCAGATCTCCTTCACAGCCTTCATCCAGCATACATTGGGCTGCTCTCAAAAAGTCCAAGCCCAATATGCACTGATCCTGCACAGCTGCGACCCACACCTTAGAATCCACCGTCAGGCTGCCCACTCGAATGCTCACTGTTCCTCGACCAAGCATGGGAGTCAAGTCCCCGGTCACAGTTCGCAGTTTGACAGCTGTGGGTTTCAGTAGCATATCAGCTGGAACCGTGTCAGGCCGGAGCAGGGTGGCAATGGACCCTGTGTCCACAAGTGCTACGCATGACACCTCCTTTATGGTGATGAGAATGTGGCAAGAGTCCCCAACATGAGTCCAGCCCACAACTCTGGTCCACTCCGCGCTGTCGTCTGCTTCTGGGGGGAGTTGAGCCTCCCTCCCCCGGCTGTTAAGGTGGGCTCCCTCTGCCAGCAGATCATCAGGGTGGGACATGGGAAAACGGGTCTGTGTCGTCCCACCTAAACAGACCCCGGGCCGTTTCCTATGACGGTCAGCGCACTTGGGGCACCGCACACTGATATGTCCAGCCTGGCCACACACCCTGTGGCTGCATTTTCTGTATGCGGAAGCAAAACGGTTGCACCACTTACCCCGCTTATGCAGCAGAACCCAATACATTCCACGTTTTCCGCCCCTCTTTCGAACCTCACGATCGTTAATACGAACCAGAGTCATCAAACAGTAAAACTCCTCGATCACAAGAATTTATGTTTTTGTCAACAACCGAGAGCTTCTCCTGACTGGATTACTGTGCGAAAAAAAGCCACCGAGTTACCGTTAAAAACAAATTTGGATTACCGGATAAAATAAAGTGTTTTGAAGTGGCGCTGTTTCCTCTTAGCCTAAGGAGTAAACTGCCGTCATGTAAAACTGCAGAAGAAGAAAACATTTGTAGTCCGTTGTAGTCACTGCAAGATCGTAAGGTTATTATCCTTAACGTGTCTTTTTCCTTTCGTTTATTCAACAATAAGTGAATGTTTTCACTATGATAAACATTTTAAGTGCTATATTAACATCCTGCGAGGTTATTATTGTTGTTATCGTCCAAAGACCGGAAAAATCTTTAGCGGAAGTGACGTATGGTTCGCGCATGCGGGATAGCGGTGCAACCGTTTTGCTTCCGCATACAGAAAATGCAGCCACACACCCAATAGACAGGGGTGTTGCGGTGAAGGCGGTCGCTCTTCTGTGGGGGCTGCACGGCCACAGCTCGGATCAGTTCTACGAGCTCTCTGACCCATCCTGACCTCTCTGGTTCGGGAGCTGCTTTTTCCACAACCCTCACGACTGGGTTGCAGCCAATGTCAGTGTTCTCAGTGGCAGCTCCAACCAGCTCTCTTTCCAAAGCTGTCTCCAAAGCTCCTTTAAGGGTGCAGGGGTGGGCCAGTTGCGTCTGCACCCGGAGTTCTCTTGGGGATATGGCTCGAATGAATCTTTGACATCTTTGAAGTCAGGATATTCCTGTACATAAAAAACCTGAGGATGTTCAGATAAACAAAGAGCTTTGAGACATTACATCTTTAAAAAGAGGGGAAGTGTATATTTTCAGAAAGCAGTGGATGTTAGAATGTACTACGGTACTTTCATTCTTTCACCACCTACACCCCCTGCACATGCACAGACCAAAATGACATCATATTTTTCAGTTCCACTCATAAATCTGTGTTTCTTCTTTAATGTTGTGGTTGCTTTGCTGTTTGTTGCCGTTTTGTGACTTTAAGTTGTGTTTAATTGTAGCTTAATGCAGCTTCAGTGTTTTCATCCTGTGAAGAGGAGCTCCTGAACATTGTTAACCGCTCTCTTCAGACTGGGATCTTCCCTACGTCCTTAAAGACTGCCATGGTGAGGCCTACTCTGAAGAAGAGTGGTTTAGATGCTTCAAATTTAGACAACTACCGACCAGTGTCAAACCTTCCATTTTTAAGCAAAGTTTTAGAAAAATTGGTTTTTATTCAGTTAAATGACTTTATTAATAAAAATAATGTTTTAGATAAATTTCAGTCTGGTTTTAGAGCACATCACTCCACAGAGATGGCACTGGTCAAGGTTATAAATGATCTCAGGTCCAACACTGACACAAAAAACCCATCGGTTTTAGTATTGCTGGACTTGAGTGCAGCCTTTGATACAGTCGACCACTCTATTCTCTTAAACAGACTGCATGAGATGATAGGAATCACTGGAACTGTACTCAGCTGGTTTGAATCCTACCTCACAGGAAGAAATTTTATTGTCAGCGTAAATGATTTGTCATCTAAGAGGCACAGATTGACATGTGGTGTGCCACAAGGCTCCGTTCTTGGTCCCACACTTTTTAACCTGTATATGCTCCCCCTTGGAGATGTCATCAGGAGACATGGAATAAACTTTCACTGTTATGCTGATGACACCCAGCTATATGTGGCTGTGTCTCCTGATGACATGGGACCCATTGACGACCTTTTACGCTGTATTTCGGATATTGAAAAGTGGATGGGAGAGCACTTTTTAAAGCTCAATCAAGACAAAACTGTGATTTTAATAGTGGGTCCTGAAGCTGAGAGAGAAAGGGTCCGATCATACTTATCAACTCTGAACCTGAATGTGTGCAGTAAAGTCAGAAACCTCGGTGTGATTTTAGATGCAGATCTATCTTTTGAAGCGCACATAAACCATGTTACAAAGACTGCATTTTATCATCTTAGAAATATTGCCCGAGTGAGTCCCTTTCTCTCCAGAGCCAGTGCTGAAATATTGATACATGCTTTTATAACCTCTAGAATAGATTATTGTAATGCTCTTCTTTCTGGTGTTAAGAAAAACACTATCAATCGGCTGCAGCTAGTCCAAAATTCTGCTGCATGCCTTTTAACCAGAACCAGAAAGAAGGAGCACATTACTCCCATTCTGAAATCTTTGCACTGGCTCCCGGTCAGCTTCAGGATCCATTTGAAGGTTCTTTTATTGGTCTACAAGGCCTTACATGGTATTGGACCATCATTTTTATCAGATTTACTTTTAGTTTATGACCCTCCCAGAACCCTCAGGTCCTCTGGTGCAGGTCTGCTTGTGGTCCCAAAAGTTAGAACTAAAACCCACGGTGAGGCCACATTTAAGCACTGTGGACCTCGCCTGTGGAACAGCCTGCCTGAGGATGTGAGGGCTTCGTCCACTGTGGAGGTTTTTAAGAAAAAGCTTAAAACTCATCTTTTTAGTATAGCTTTTACTTAGTTTTTACATGCCCACGTTTTTATTTTTGATTTTATGTATGCATGTATATATACATTTTTTTTTTTTTTAATTTCTGTGTACTTACGGGACGTGTACGTTGCTGGGTTTTTTAAGGTGTTTTAATGTTTTAATGTATACTTATTTTGTTTTATCTTACTTGTTTTACTGTTATGTTACTGTGGAAAGCACTTTGAGATGCTTGGAAGTAGGAGAAGTGCTATATAAATAAAGTTGAATTTGAATTGAATTAATGTAAAGCTACACTTGTCATCTGGACTCTACTTCACTTTATGGACTCATAGTTTTCACACCGCTCCATAACTGCTGCTGATCCGTACCGACACACAGCCTCTCTGTCTGCGCGGTGAATGCTTCATGATCCGCTCTACGACGTGATCGCGGAGTGGAAAATGAATGAAGTCTTGGCTGAGCGGTTTGTTTACAATGTAAACTTATAATCTGCGCCACCTTTGCACAGTTTGGTTTGAAGAGCGCAGATTATGAAACGTTCAATTTGCAGACATTTTCTGTGAAATATTTTAGAACAGAGTGCTGAATGGCAGCAAAAGCTCTTAGTTAACTTTATAGACTTTGGAAAAGCTTTTGACAGTGTGAACAGAGACACCTTGTGGCAAATCTTGAGGGCATATGGAGTACCAACCCACATGATTCAACTGATTAGAAGCTTCTATAACAACTACAAATGCTGTGTGGGAGGAAGTGACATCTGCTGCTCTTCTCTTTAACCTGGTGATAGACTGGGCGATGCGCCGCACAACCGTAAAAGGACTAACTGGCATTAGATGGACACTTTTCTCCACCCTGGAGGATCTCAACTTTGCTGATGATTTGGCAGTGCTCTCTCATATTCACCAACACATGCAGGACAAGACTGACCGGTTGAGCCGATTTGGATCCCAAGTCAGTCTCAAAATCAAACAGAAAAAGTCAGAGATTCTGACCTTGAACATGTCATCTCAGACCCCAATCAAGGTCAATGATCAGAATCTAACATTCACAGAAACCTTTACTTACTTGGGTAGCATCAGCACATCACATGATGGAAGTAATAAAGACATACAGAACAGGATTAATAAAGCAAGGGTTACATTCAACAGCATGAACAACATTTGGAAGTCTTCACGGTATAACACCAAGACCAAACTGAAACTCTACAGCAGCTGTGTCCTGTCGGTGTTACTGTACGGAGCAGAGTGTTGGAGAATGACACAGCAAGACTCAACAAAACTCTCCAACTTCCACACCAGAAATTTGAGGAGGATATTAAGGATTTTCCTGCCCCAAAAGATCTCCAATGAAATCCTATTGTCCCGTTGCAACCAAGAAGACACGTCAACAATTATCTTCAAAAGACGCTGGACATGGATAGGACACGTACTGAGGAGAGAAGAAAACACAATCATAAAAACAGCACTACACCGGACACCAGATGGAAAAAGAAGAGGACGGCCCAAAATCACCTGGCGCTGAACAGCACAGGCCGAGCTAAAAGAATTTGGATACACCTGGGGAACCATCTACATCTTGGCCCGCGGCCGTCAGAAATGGAAAGATTTCATTGCTGCCTTAAGCGTTTCAAGGCGTAAAGGGCAGGAAGTAAGTAAGTAATTAAGTACTATGCAGACAGAGACGAAGTGTAGACACGGATCTGCTGCAGATCTTCTGGTTGATCTCCATTAATGACAGCCGCACATGATCCGTTTAAACCCGTGGAACTGCTGCTGCAGAGCTAGCTGTGATAGCACCGATGTTAGCTTAGCTAGACAAAGCTCTCCGTTCAGCGTGATCAAACTTCATCAGGTGTTCATGTATCGTCATAGTGCTGCCATGGAACAAGTTCTGCCTTGCAGAAATTACATCAGACACTTTCTCTTTTATTTTTCTTTTGTTTCCACGCTTTCCAGCTCCGTTAGCGTTTTGTTACAAGCCTACCAGACCTTCCTGTGACATCACTGCTGACCGGCTGAGCACCACTGCACATGTGTGACCAGGAGAATGGCAGACCCCACATTAGAAAGCATGCACCGTAGTTTTGACATCAAAACTACGGTTTTTTCCGGTTCCGGTTCATCACGAGCAGACGTGTGCCTCCAGCTCTCCGCAGCTCTCTGGCTTCTCAAGTCTTTTAAAGTCGTCTGCAAGCGACTTTGATCACCGGGCTGCTGCAACACAGCTACCACAACGAGGAGAGCTGATCATGGCACCGAAGAAAAATTTTGAAGCCGATCTGGCAGAGCTGAAGACCGCATTGGCTGATATCCAGTCTCAGCTAGCTCCTGCTGTGCTACAGGAAGCTAAGCTAACAGCTGTGCTCCAGCTGGAGGCTAAACTAACGCCGCTGCTGCATCTTGTGGAAGAATTCCGCCAAGAAAAGGCACGCAACGAAAAAACGAGACAATCGCCAAGATCTGATGGAAAGAAGGATGCATGACTTGGACCAACAAGCACGGATGAATAATGTGATTCTCACGGGACTCCAACTACAGCCCAGGACGAGGCCTGGTGCTACCGGCGCTAGCATGGATGCTAACGGAGCTGCTAATGCGACCGTGGAGGATCAGGTTAAAATGTTTTTATCGTCTAAAGGAATCTCCTTGGACCTGGACACGGTCGAAGTCTGCCATCCGCTTCCCCGGAGAAAGACCACGGATAAACCAGCGATCCTGATCAGGTTCGTGAATTGAAAGCATAAGACTGCCTTGATGAAACAACGTAAACAACTTAAGGACACTAAAGTGTACCTTAACGAGCATTTATGCAAATATTACGCTGAACTGGCAAAGCACGCAAGGATCTTACGCTCGAAACGACAGATCCAGTCCACGTGGGTTACGAACGCCAGAATCTTTGTCAAACCACTCGGACCACCAGACCTGACGAAGCCTCTGGAAATAAAATCCATGAAAGACTTTGACAACTGGGGATTACGCATGTTTGAACCTCTAATTCAAGCAAAATGTGAATTGTGGACTCATGAAACCGTCGAACCGTTGAATACGAACTCTGACCCAATTCTGAAGAACTCGAGCACAATTCCCTTGAAAGAAGACCTTCACAGTCTCTCAGTCAAAACAACGAAGATGTTTACGTGCCTTAAACCTGTTCCTAAACAAAGATGTAGCTCTGGTCTGAATACAATCTGCTCAAACTGTCTCTTAATGAGAATATTTAAGTTTTCCATTAATAAAGCATGATTTTTTACTTAGCACTTTTCATAATAATAATCGTTCTTTGATAAATGCAATCTGCTCAAATTGTCTTTTTTTAATATAAGAATATTTTGATATATTTTCATGCAGTAACAAATGAAGTTGATTACTACTGATATTTTTTTAATTCTTTAATGAGAATGTTTAGATTATTGTTGATGAATATATAAATGATTTGTCTATGGATGTTTTTGAAATTCTATTACATCACTGATATTAGATACTTTTATCACCTGATACTATATTGATATTTGATTTAAGTCCTGAACCGGATATTGATTATTCATGTAGAGAAAATGGTAGTATGGTCGAGTCGGGGTGGGATTATATAAGTTCGCTTCCTTCCGCCCCCTTTCAAGCGATCTATTTGTGATTTATTATGTGATGTTATTCCATGTATTATAACCTGATTGCTTGAAATAAACCATTTCATTCATTCATTCATCCAAAACAAGGGAAAAACAAATTAAAAAAGACACTTCGACAACCAGAACAGTTGTCGACTATTTCAATAGTCGATTAGTCGACTATCGTGGCAGCACTGCTCTGCGTACGCTGCGTTTTACTGTAATGACATTTTGTGATCTGTTCATGACATGCAGACTTCTAGTGGAGTATTAATCCAGAATAATAAGATTGAAATACAAAGCGCTGATCATAATAGAAATAAATGAAATATCCGATCCTGGTCGGGGGACTATATCAGATTTCGATCGAGTGAACCACGTGATTGGCAAAATAACCCGTGATGGTTTTCGATTATGTGATCGGATCATCCCTAGTTTTTTTTTAGCAATAATACATTGCTGTGACTCGAACTCGGTCCTCCGCAATAACATTTGTAATAAATCTGTCAGCATGGTAGATGACTTGACAGGCCTTTCCAGTGTTTGAAATTGAACGATTTCTGTTTTTAAGGGTTTAAAATTAGGAAAAGTAAACTCTGTATTGTTAATAATGAGTCCCTGGAAAACGGTATCACTCAAATAAAAATGAATCGGAGAAACTCCAGTCAATCGACTCGTGTCCTCCAAATCCTCTCTCGACATAAATAACATTTCCTCTGGATTAATCCAGCCTCCTCTCTACATGATCCTCTATGATTGGACATGTCGTTTTGGTTTCTGCTGGTGGAAACGTGACGTCTCTAATGTGAATGTTCTCTAAATATTAATGAGGAACTCAGATTTGAACATCAGAGCTGACAGTCAGTACAGGCACACCGCAGGGGTGCTGCCTAAGCCCAAAGCTGTTTTCACTATACACCCATGACTTCACCTCACTGGACAGCAACAACATCATCCTCAAATACGCAGATGACACCACCATCCTGGGTCTCATTAGCGGAGGGGACGAGTCCTCATACAGAGACCTGGTGCACAAGATCATCATCTACGGTGAGGATAATTGTCACAGGGTGGATTTTTAACTTTTTTTAAAAATGTTTTTTATTTGTGATTTTTATTCTCCTTGGCTCTACTCCTAAATCCTGTGACTCTGAGGGGCAGTGAATGCCCCACTAAATGAACTAATGAGCCACAGGTGCGGGACCAGGTGACTCCATTTTGAACATTTTAAAAGGAGGAGCAGTAGAGCCAAAGGGGAGACCATTGAAATAAGTCCCACGGTGCCTATGCCAGCGGTTCCACCTTGGCTGATTATGGAGAGTGTTGACCTCTCCCAGTTAAACGTTAGAGGGGAATCCTATAGTCCTTCTGTGATACAGGGTTATATAAATGAATATATTGGATATGTTAAAATTTACAGCGATGCGTCGAAGAGTCGTACGGGAGAAATCGGTTCAGCTAGTGTTATCCCTGAATACAATATCTTTGTTCGGAAAAAACTTTCCTAGCAAGGCTAATATTGCACTGCAGAGCTGAAGGCTATATTAATATCTCTGCAGTGGATTGAGGAGATCAGGCACTCAAGAGCCTTATATGCTCAGATTCCAGCGCAGCGTTGATGAGTATTAAAAGCAGTTTTTCTGATAGAGCAGATCTGATGTTTTACTAGAAATAGGACAGACATTATTCAAAATACAATCAGCGGGTCTCTCTGTTGTATTTATGTGGATTCCTGCACACATAGGAATTTCGGGCAATGAATTAGCGGACAGGGCTGCAAAACAAGCAGCTGAGAAACCGAGTGTGGATATACATGTTGCTATTAGCAAGACAGAGGTGAAGAGTCTGGTGAAGGGGAAAATCATTCACACGTGGGAGGAAAGATGGGAGAGTGATACTAAAGGCAGGTGGTATTACAGGATCCAGAGGGCTGTTGGGGAGATGGGATATGTCGGACGCAATAGATTGGAGAGTAGAATTGTGTCCAGACTTAGGTTTGGTCATACACAATTGAATTGTGATCTCTTTGAGATTGGGAAGCATACCACTGGTGAATGTGACTTTTGTGTTGCACAAGAAACGATAGAGCACGTGTTGATGGTTTGTTTCTCTGTTCAGAGACAGTTGCTGAAAAGACGTCTGGAAGAGAAAGGAATAAGATGGGGAATAACAGAAATTTGGGGGGGGGGTCGTGAAGCGCCAGTGGTCTGTGGAGCCCCCGTGGAACATACAGGCCCACATTGGAGATTTGGGTGCCGGCAGCGGGAGGCAGCAACAAGAGCCTTCACCGGGGCAGCAGCAGCGAGGCGGAGAGGGGAGCGCAGGAGAACATCAGCAGAGGGGTGTGGTTGCGACCCACCCCTCTTTGAGCTAAGTACCCTCTCTGTCTCCCCTCATTTTAAATTGTCCAAGGGGACCTTTTCAAACCCGTTTTTAGATTATTTTATTGCATGCGTTTGGTTTTTATTGACTTTTATCCTGGTTTTATTTGTTTTATGTGTTTTTAGCATGGGTTTGGACTGCGTGCTCCTTGGACCAGGACCTTCAAGTGGACCCCTTGTGCCTGGACATTTTTATTTGGACTTTTAGCTTCATTTTTATTCTTTTAAACCTTGTGACAAAATAAACTGTCATTCCCCCCTGGTATGGCTAAACCTGGTTGTCCTGACTCCTGCACGGCATCCGATCACATTCTAATAAGAAAAGGGGGGGAGCCTACCCCGTTCCCCCCTCGTTACATAATGACCTTATTCTTAATGTGGAAAAAACAAAAGAAATAATCGTGGATTACAGAAGGAAAGCCCCACCACACCGGCCACTCAACATCAACGGGACTGTGGTGGAGCGGACCGACTGTCACCGGTTCCTGGGTCTGCAGGTTACAGAAAACCTCAGCTGGGAAAGAAACACTGTGGCCACAGTGAAGAAAGCCCAGCAGAGGCTTTACTTCATCAGGCTGCTGAAAAAGGCCGGACTAAAAGGCCGGACCCTCACCCAAGTCTACAGGGGGCTTGTGGAAAGCATCCTCACCAGCGGACTAATAGTCTGATTTGGTAACACCACCCTGAGAGAGAAAAGGATGCTGCAGAGAGTCATCAATACAGCAGGAAAAATCATCGGCTGTAAACTTCCAGCTATTGAGACCATCTACAAACAGCGCAGCAGAAGGAGAGCAGGGAATATCATAGACAGATACCACCCGGCTCACGTACTGATCCAGTGTGCAGAATCGGGCCACAACCTCAGACGCCGCAGGCCTGAGAGCATTCAGTCATGCACCACACGTTTCCAGAACAGCTTTTTCCCTGCTGCTGTCAGAATGATAACGCAGGACATAACAGAGGGAAGACTTAGCCACTTATAATTCTACCTGCCACATATTCACTATTCAGTTATTTAAACTATTTATCCACATAGCTAAGGAAAACAACGTGCAATCGATAAAGGAAAAACGTTTAAAAATGACAAACACTGGGGCAGTGCAATACTACGTGGTCTTACTGCAATGTACAATACTCACTCATTCTGTTGTCTAATTGTTTCTTGTATTTTCTTTATTTTTTTATTAATGGTTATTGTGTTTTTTGTAACTTTTTTTGAAGGAAAAAAGGAAAAAAAATCCTGACTTGAGAGAAGCCAAGAAAAAATTCCAATGTACCTGTTCTTCACATGTGCAAATGGTAATAAACTCCTTTATTTATTTTTATTCTTTCACTTTAAAAAGGGGCGGAGACCGCAGAGAACTCTAAGTTTCCTGAAGAAAACCTGCTCCAGACCAGGTTTCGTTCACAGACTCGGTTGCCACAGTGATTGATTCTGAGTTCAGCTTAACCCGCTTCTTGAAACGGGCTTGGTTTCACCCACTTTCACGGGTTTGAGTTATCTCTCTTTCTGAAACCGAAAACTCAGAGTTTTACTGAATTTGGAGTTCACAAACTCAGAGTTTCTGCAAAACCTGCTTCTTGAAATGGGGCTCTCACCAGTTCAATTTAGATATACAAGGTCATAATTTGATTTGGTTTAAGACTCTATTAAATTTGATTAAATATTGAATTTTATTAAAGTTACACTCCAAAGCCAGTTTTTTTTCTATTCTGGAGTTTCACTGGGTAAAATTATGATTTCTTGATAAACCAACCAAAAATATAGTTTTAATGACATCTCATGAAGTTAACTTCTGATAATGTCTTTTGGCCAAGGTCACCCTTGAAAAAGAGATGTAATCTCAATGGGATCTCCAGGCAAATTAAAAGTTGAAAACAATTATATTAAAACAATTATTTGTAATTCTGTAAAAAAAAAAAAAAAAAAAAAAAAGATAAAAACATGTGGGACGACTTGTAGTTCCCGTTTTGTCCTGAGAGTGGCTCTGATGTCAGAGAGACCATCTAATCTTCCAGAATTTCAGCAGAAGAAGAAACTCCTGCACTTAGAGGAAAGCGTGACTGAAAACCTCTTCTATTTGCTTACCAAGGCGCCTTTAAAGCCTCATTTTAAATTGCATCCTGTTTTCAGGTATAAGAGTTTGACTGAACCAAAGTCATGTTGAGGCGCTTCTTCTGTCCGTCAGACTCTCACGGTTAGCATCCGGATAGCTTAGTGACGCCTGCCGCACCGGACAGGTTCGGTTCGGGGACTTCATGTTAGGTCACCTGTCCGCTGCTTTCGCTCTGTTCCCTCGCTGTCTGCCTCCGCTGTCATCGAGGACTCTATCCGGAGCCTGCCGCCTCTTCCGCGGGATGGAGCCGGTGATCGTTAGGAGCCTTCCCGGGGAGCCCAAGCTCACCATCTCCTTCTTCCTGAACGGGAGCCACAAACACATGCTGCGGGACCAGGACGAGCCGCTGGGGAAGGCCCTAGCCAGGATCTCCAGCTCCACGGCCAAGAGCCTCGTGAAGGCGAAGAAGACAAAGAAGAGCCGCGGAGAGCAGCCGGGCGAGGCGGCGGCGGTGTGAAGCTGCTCTCCGGCGGGGAGGTGGTGCTGGAAACGCTCCCCAACTCGGAGGCGTGGCGGGACGGAGCCGTGCTGCAGGTGGGAGACGTGACGTTCTCCGTGCACCGGAACCCCCCCACCTTCACCACGGCGGAGCTGCCGCTGTCACTGCTCTCCGGCTTCCCGGTCTGCCCAAAGCTGGAGGTGGAGTTCGGAAACCTGCAGGACAGCGAGTTCATGTGGTTCAAAGAGAACCCAGCCAGTACGAGGTAACGAGTAACGCGTTACTGATGCACGAGACCAAAACGCACCAAGAGGTTGTTTCTTTAAACTTTCAGAATTCGGTCATGTTAGAGAGATATTTACGGATTCAGACCTGCGGGCTCAACAGCTCCTCAGACAAAGGTTAAAGCGTAACCCAACAGGGCAGTTGGAGACTGACTCCATTCTCAGCCCAGACCAACCTGAGTGGTGGAGGTGTGGCTGGGATCGATGGTTGACTGTTAGGTTAGCTTCAATGCATTCAATGCATTCACACAATTGTTTTTCACCTATTTACGTTTTCTTCCGTACGTTTTTTGACATGTAAAAACTCAAGCACACTTCATGCAATTTCAGCAATCTTGGTATCAAAAACGTTCAGCTCGTTAAGACATTACTGCTTGTATTTTTGGTTTTCCGCAAATTTACGGTTTTTGCGATTTTGCGCATTTATGCTAATTTTTTGCCCTATCTTAAGTCAATGGGAACATTTTTCAAATCGTTATAAAAACTTTCTGCCACTTTTGCTTTTCTCGGCATTTAGGCACCTTTTGAGCTCTTTTTAGGTGCCTAAATCTCAGGGTTAAAGCTAGTATCATTAGCAAACGTGTTAGCTTTTGGCTAAATATTGGCAACTATTCTGGTTTTTTTGGGCTAATTTGCAGTCAAGCTAACACATTAGCAACGTGTTAGCATTTTTGGATAATTTGGCACCTTTTGAGCTTTTTGGTGCTAATTCAGGGTAAGCTAGTATATTAGCAACGTGTTAGCTTTTTTGGCTAATTTGGCAACTTTTCAGGTTTTTGGGCTAATTTGCAGTCAAGCTAACACATTAACAACGTGTTAGCATTTTTGATTAATTTGGCAACTTTTTAGTTTTTGGTGCTAATTCAGGGTTAAGCTATTATATTAGCAACTGTTAGCTTTTTTTGCTAATTTTTGGCAAACTTTTCAGTTTTTTTGGGGCTAATGCTACTTTGGATTTAAGCTAACATATTGGCAACGTGTTAGCTTTTTTGGCTAATTTACAACTTTTAATGCACTTTACACAACTTAAGCACTTTACAGAATTTAAACACTTTATGCACCTTATTCAATTTACACATTTCATGCAAATTAATGCAATTAATGCAAATTAATGCAATTAATGCTATTTACAGTTAGCATTTCCAGCAAAAATGCATTCACACATGCATTATCGGAGGTAATGCAATTTCTAGTTTAATGTAGGCTTTGTCTTCAGTATGGAGAATGGTTTGTCATTGTGTTCAATTCAAAACATGAAGAGACGTGCAGGTTTCTCCACAGAACTTTCTGTGGAAATAAAGGATTTTTCACCTCTCCCTTCTCCCAAGGCCAGCTCTCTTAGTCCAGAACCTAATTATTTTGAGCCGCTGGCTCAAGACCGCTGATATATATGACATTTGCAAGCTCAGTTCTGTAGATTCTGGCACAAAGGCTAAATCTGTTAATTTGACAGCAGTGAGCTACCTGTAACACTATAGAAGGAGCAGTTCTTGTACTAGTTACAGCTTAGCTTTTCGAGATAATAAAACTGTAAATATACCACAACATAAATTATTTTCTAAGCTTTAATTCAAGGCATGTACTGTGAAAATCAGTTAAAAAATAAGGGAGCTAGGATGATTTTTGTAGCTGATGCCTGCATGTTTCATTGAAATGGTTGCATTCTGTTGCTAACCCGACCATTACACAATCAAAGATGGGCGGGGCTTTTATACTGGTGCTCAGGGCATGATGATGTCAGACTTCTGGGACTTACACCAGTTGACCAATCACAAAATTCAACTGCAATACCTTGTTCCAACCAGGTGGTTTTTGACTATATTTTCAAGTGTATTTTAATTTGTAAAAAATGTGGGAACAAACAACAGAGAGCACTTTTAAAGCCCCATTTATTGAGGTCAACAGCCAAAATAAGTTGATTTAGGGTTTGGTTACCCTTTAAGAGTGTCCAAGGATGGATTTTATTTTATTGGCCGCACATATTTAAAATAAACTTCAATTTAAATTCCCATTAACTGTCCCGCTCCTAAATGTGTAAATGTGTTCTCCACATTTGACCATCCCCTGGTGGAGCCGTGAGCTGCAGAGACAGCCGACCCCAGGAACCGGAACCAGAATCCTAACCTTAACCCCTTTCCTCTGGGTCTGAGCGACTAAGAAAAAGGTTCAACACTGGCCAAACGATTTTTGAAAATTACGTGTGAATTGACACTTTCTTAATTTTTACAGGCCCTCCAAACACAGCAGCAACATTTTTCATGCTGTTTTACACAAAATTATGCATTATGATGGTATTTTTCACCATCATTATCATCTTTGGGAGAAAATAGTATGACCACTGACGGGTGAATTATAACAACTGAGCACTCTGAATACAATAGAATTTATTTTGCTTCATATATTCTCAGAAAAACTGATTTTTAAATAAGAAATCAACTTTTTCTGGGAAAAAAAAAATTAAAAACCTGAGCAAAAAAAGAAGCAGCAAAATACAAATTGTCAATACATGTTTTATCCTGATTTAAATAAAACTGAACTCATGAATAGATAATAAATGAGTAAGTTTAGCTTCTTCTTCTTCGAACCTTGTTCACCCAACGTCCAGCCATCTCACGTCCGTGTCAAAGATCTGTTCAAAAGAGTGGCTTCTTTTGGTTCTTTTTCTATTTATTCAGTTAAGAACACAGTCTGGAGTTTATTAATTTAATCCTGTAAATAATTGCAGGGAGGATTGAATGGATGAGATCTGGATCATAAAAGTTCAAATTCAGATTTCTCACCAATAGTTTTAATTTGTTTAGTAGAATTTGAATTATTTTAAAAATATTATTTGTATGTGAATTTGATTATTTATGGACAACATAAAAGTCTGTATATATTCCTCTGTCAACATATACTGCATATACATGTATAAAGTGTGCGTGTACTTTGTTATTGATTCAACAGCTAAACCAGAGGTCTGCAACCTCTAACACAGGGGTCACCAACGTGTCAGAACCATTTGGTTCAGTTTCTTACAGACAGAACTGAGCTGCAAAATCTCCTATGTTCTGTGGTCATTAGGCTATTCAGTCATAATATTTCACGTTTAAATATTCACAAGAATTGAACTGAAACGGATTATGTTTTTAACAATTTTGATGTCGTCTCAAAATAAAATTCAGCGTCAAAACAATCCCCTAAAGCCGTACATTTACTTGCACTAATTATGATACAGTTCTCTCATGAAGAACTTTGCATCTTAGCACAAACTGTAGGTACTACTGTGCAGCAGAAGATAAGAACAGGTGCTTTAAACTTCATCTAACAATGAACAGTTCTGACAGATCTAATCATTTCATTTCATCTGACACGAGTGCATTTTTTCAACACACAAGGCCTCTTAAATCACTGTCACGTCAGGAGTGGTTAAAATGAGTTGATTTTATTATTTTGAGATCATCTCATTAAAAAAATAAAGGAGTGGTAAAATGTAAGCAACAAACCCATTATTGATACTCAATAAAAACAATAACAAATGGATCCAGAAGTCGTAATGTTTCCAAAACAAAAATGTAAACATATTCATATAGATACCGTGACATTGAAAATAAAAATATTTGTGGTTATATTTTGGTTAATGATTTACTGAAATTATTTTTTTCAGTTTTATAATTTCATCATTATTATGGGCCTCTGTGGGCCTCCCTCTCAGTCTGGGCGTCTAGAATCAGCCCCTCCCCTCTTTTCAGCACCCCAGCTGGCGATTGATGATGTCATCGAGCGAAAGTAACTTCCGAAATATTAGACACCATCTTTTTCATAACCCTCTGTTTGGAAGGCTAAATGAAGGGGAAGGGAGAAGGGAAGAATTCAGATTGGGCCTCAGGTTCCTGAATGCAGCAAACCGTAGAAGGACCTGAACCACTAAGATCTGTTGTTCTGTTCCAGTCCTGAAGACCGTCCAGATCTGGACTCATCCTGGACTCAGGTGGGGTCTCTGCGCGTCCATGTCCCCTCCAATCAGGACATTGGGTGTAGGCTCAAACTGAGGTGCACGCCCAAAGAGGGTGAGCGCAGTGGCCTGGCCAAAGATCTGGTTTCTGTTTCAGCCGTGGAGGCGGGACCTGGCGTTTGTACTTTTGACAATCGTCATGCATACACTGCAATGGAGGCGGCATGGCCGGCGGTGAGGGTGGTGTCTTACAACATCCTGGCAGACATCTACGCTCAGACAGAACTGTCCAAGACGGTTCTGTACCCGTACTGCGCCCCGTACGCTCTGGAGCTGGACTACAGGCAGAACCTGATCAAGAAGGAGCTGGCGGGATACAACGCCGACATAGTCTGTCTGCAGGAGGTGGACAAAGGTGAGGGAGGCTCTTTTTGCTTACATTTCACTTACATTTGTCCCAGAATAGTTTTGGTGGCACTTTTGCTCACCTGTGGAAGATCTGATGATGGACGTCTCCTCCAGCTTTTAAATGAAAGAGAGTTCTCTCATTTTTTTTATCCTGAGTCGTTTCCATGTGAATTAGAATTCTTTTATAAATTTGAGAGCTTGTGGAACCAAAACTGAAATCTGAAGGTGCCCTCAGCTGCTGCTGTAAAGCCACATGAACCTGCAGAAGATCAGGAAAAGATGGGAATTCAGGGCAGAATAGAATTGGATGTATAGGAAGATGAGCTACAGTGTCTCTGATTTCATCAATATTCAAACAGAAATGATCCATTTGAAGCCGCTTCAGTGTGCCTGAAGCTCACGTGATCTTTCTGATCTTCTTTTTTCTGCTCCAGGAGTGTTTTCCGATAGTCTGAGTCCTGCTCTGGACGCCTTCGGTCTGGATGGCGTTTTCAGGCTCAAAGAGAGGCAGCACGAAGGACTGGCGACGTTCTTCCGCAGGTTTAGCCTCATCTCTCATTTGTCAAAAAATGTTTTTGAAAAAGACTTTTTTTTTGTAACTTAAACTTGAACACCCCAGCGGGACCAACAAACACCTTCTGTGATGAAAATGCTTTTTCCAAACTGTGTGGTGCTTCAGGGTGATGAACTGCACAACACGTCTCAGGATGAAGACTGTTTCTTCATCTTTTTTCCCTGCTGTTCGTCTCACCACTCAGCTATCAGATTTGGTTAAAACCCCTTAAACAAATCCCAACCGATGAGTTTTTGACAACTCTGACATCGAAGTGAGTGTAGTTCTCTTTTTGGGTTTCAGGTCGAAGTTTCAGCTGCTGAGCAGCCACGACATCATGCTCGGTGAAGTGCTGACCTCTGACCCCCTCCACTCTGAGCTTCTGCAGAAGATTTCTGGGAATGTGGCCCTGAAAGAGAAGGTCCTGCGGAGGTCTACCTCCCTGCAGGTGCTGCCTCTCTCCTCCGTAGAGCAGACGGTGTAACGAGCTGCTTCCTCCTCACATGAAGGTAACGGGTGTTCTCTGCAGGTAACTGTGCTGGGGGACCGCATCAGGACAGACAGGAAGCTGATCGTGGCCAACACTCACCTGTACTGGCATCCTAAAGGTAAACCGGCTGATGACTCGCCGTCACTCAGGAGGCCGTCCGGAAATAACTTGAATTTGTTTTAAAATGGCAATAGAATGGCTTTTAATGCTCAGTAGTTGGAAGCATTTTATTTCATTTTTATTTGTTTTATTGTAATCTTATCTACCTTTTATGTATTTTACTGCAGACTGCTCTTGTAATTTTATGCTGTTTTTAAAAAAAATAAAAAAAATTGTTCTTAATTTGTCTAATTTTATTTTTTTTTTATTGTGAAGCACTTTGGTATGCTGTAAGCAGTTGTGAAGTGCTATAGAAATAAAGTTCATTCATTCATTAAAGGAGGGAACGTTCGGCTGGTCCAGGTGGGAGTGGCTCTGCAACACTTGAGTCATGTGATTGACACAGTTGCTCCAGGAGCTCCTCTTCTCTTCTGTGGTGACTTCAACTCCATGCCAGACTCGGGTGAGTTCCCACCCGGACAGGCTGAGCTGAGGCTCAGAGTCCGTGCTGGGAGGGTGATGGCGTTTTGTGTCTTAGGTCTGTTTCAGCTGCTCAGCGAGGGGCCGGTTCCTGAGCAGCATCCAGACTGGAGCAGCTCGGGTCCAGAGGAGTCCTGCTGCATGGAGCTGACCTCCCCGTTTCTACCGCTGCTGAGCGCCTGCGGACAGCCCGCCTACACCAACTATGTGGGAGGTTTTCATGGCTGCCTGGACTACATCTTCATACAGCCAGAGAGCATGAAGGTACCGAAGGTCCACAGACCCAGCCCGGGTCTTGTGAGTCCGGACTGCGGTCATGCTACCTACAAAAAGTCTGGAACTTTGCCAACTTCCCCCAACCTATCTCCTTCCGTATACAAACATGCATTAGGGGGAAGGGGAGGGTTGTATTGCAGAGCGCTGCGGGGGGTGGACTACTTGCCAGTGGCCTCCCTCCTGTGGCCGATTGGCAAGGAGGGGGGATGGATTCGCCCCTCCCCTTGGTTTTATTTGCACCTTAGACATGTAGGACCTTGGTGGGGGGGTGCTTGGACATCACTGCCAGCAAGCAGTAGATGTCCTCTAGGTGCCCTTCCTGCCATTTTAACCGCACCGTAGACATGTAGGGCCGCACCTTGTAGTACACACACCTCTAACACCTCAAAATATACACTCTAACAAACAAACACGCATGCATCACACAAGGAAGGTGGGACCTTCGACCTTCTGTCCCCTACCCCATCCCTGGCAGGGGGTGCGGGAACCCTCGGTCGGGTGGTCCTTCCTCTTGGGTGCCGGTCTCCTGGGCCCGGCGGTTTGTGTCAGTTTGTATGATTGTGTGTGAGCTGCAGTTGTATTATGTACAATTTTGACTAGTTTAAATGTAGACACTATTTTACCCAACAGGTATGAGTGTAACTACAGAGTGTGTGTAGACAGACCCACCCATTCTAGTTTACTATTTAGACCTGGTTGTTTTATGATGTTGCTTCCTTCTTTTTTCTCTAAACCCCTCTCTTTTACCCCACCACCTCTCTCTTCTTCTTTTCCATCCTATCCAAAACAAAAATAAAAACAGATACAAACTGATCAATACAAATAAAGTTTAGCATGAAATACATTAAAATCTGTCCAACACTAGAGGCTCTCAGCCCGTATCTGTTTGCTCAGGACAAGTTAAAAAAAAAATAGAAAAACGAAAAAAAAATGTCTGGAACTTTTGAAACTGGTTTTAACTGTAACCATGGTTACAGGTCTATTGAGAAGATTTTCTCCAAACAATCTATTTAGTTAATTCTTCACCAAAAACGGTGTGTTTTCAGTTCAGTGAGCAAATGGTGGAGTGTCTGCCCTCAGACTGGAATGTTTTGGGTTTGAACTCTCAGTCGGGTCATATGTTCAACATGGCTGGTTGGATGTGGGGGCAGAGCATGGATGTGACTGCAGCTCCTTGCTTACGCATTCAAGTGTGTGACAGCTGATGGGTCTTTTACCTTTGCAGGTGGAGCAGGTGATTCCTCTGCCCAACCATCAGGAGGTGACGGCCTATGAGGCCCTGCCCAGTTTGGCTCACCCCTCTGACCACATCGCTTTGGTTTGTGACCTTCTCTGGACTCCCTGAACTCTGGAGGAACACGTTCCTGTTTGTTTTTCATTGGTTTTACAAGCAGCGATGAAATCATATGCATTTGATGTTTGTTTTTTTTCCCTTTAAATTAATTTGATTGTTTAGAAAAATCATGAGAAAATGTAACTGCTGCTTTTAAATCTGCCTTTAAATTTCTAATGAAATGATTAGTTTATAAAACAGCACTGTATTTATCATAAATATGGTTATTCTGGCCAAACCTGCTGTTCCGAGTCTTTAAATAAAGTTTTATAAACAGGATGTTTTTCATTTGTTTTATGTTCAATTAATTCCTGCACACAAATGATACAACAAAAGAGGAGCTTATATTTTTTAGGTTTTGTCTCCAGTTCCCCCAGCCTGCATAAACTATGCTCAAACAGGTAAAAGCCAGAAAAAGGAAAGGTTTACATTTTTTGTAGTTTTATGTTTCTTCATTCTATTTGAGTAAATTCCTGCAGAATTTCAATTCAGCGTGACAACATGAATAGAGTCCAAAAAATAATAGTAAGACTCAAAAAATATAAGTAGAAGGTACTCTTAGAATATGAGAATAACTAAAATAAGTACAAATATTTGCATTAAGGTGTAAGTCCCAGGTCATTGCATAGAATATATAATTAATTCAGTGCTTAGAAGAGGTGATGTGGATTCATTTGTTTTTTGGATGTGTTCCAATACTGACTGGATTGAGGGTTTTGATCCACCTGAGACTTAATCACTTTCAGTTCTTGTTGCTGTCCGTCCACGTCCTCTTTGCCTATTTTCTCTCCTGTTTTTATTTACATTCTCCGATGTGTAAAAGAAAACAACAAATCATAGAAATTTGATTACATACATTTGGATGCATTTATCAAATTTGCCAAAGTCAAATCATTTATAGACAGGAAAACTGATTATTCTTTTTTGGGGAAAAAAAATCTCATAACTCAAAAAGTCTTCATCGTCAGATTTTTGTTGACATTTCAACAAACTCAAAATCAGCTGGGTCTGAAACCTGCTGCTCTTCAAACTCTGTATTCTGGTTCTTTGGCTTTGGAGAATAACGCTTTCAAATACTAATGAGCTTGTTTGTCAAGTTTTATCTTTTCTAATTTTATTTTTAAACTGAGATTATCTAGTATTGGAAAAAAAAATAAAGTTTTTTCCTCCTGCTAAGATTACACTAAATCAAGAGTTCTTTGTCTTACAACTCCTACGAAACGCACATGTCAGCTGATGAAGCAAAATCAGGATAAAAAGTTTAATCTCTGCAGTCCGGACTGTTTATTTATAGAATAAACATGCTACTTATGGAATATGTTTAAAGCACATATTCTCGCTGAACAACAGGATAATTACTGTTGATGAATAGTATAAAAGATTTGTCTATGGATGTTTTTGAAATTCTATTACATCACTGATATTATTGATCTTTTATCACCTGAAACTATATTGATATTTGATTTTAAGTCCTGAACCGGATATTGATTATTCATGTAGAGAAAATGGTATGGTCGAGTCGGGGTGGGATTATATAGGTTCGCTTCCTTCCACCCCTTTCAAGCGATCTATTTGTGATTTATTATGTGATGTGATGTTATTCCATGTATTATAACCTGATTGCTTGAAATAAACCATTTCATTCATTCATTCATTCATTCATTAGTTGTAATTTAGAGACAAAGTTCATGAAAATGAATAATTTCGTTATAATCAAAAGTAAATTGCTGCAGCTGGAGGATCCGATTTGACACTTTTATTCCTGAATATCTCACTTTTTTTATACTTTTATAAAATATATATTTCAAATATATTTTAAATATTTTATATGTATTAAATATGTTTATATTTGGTACATATATTTCAAATATATATTAACATTTTACTGTTGTAATTAATTTTTTACATATAAAAGATTAATCTTATAAATGCAAAATTCAAATGATAACACAAACATTAAGGATATTGTTTTCAGAAAGGTGAAGTGGGAACTTTTGCTTTGAAAGGTAGAACCGGATATGGCGTGTGACACTGACGTCTTTTCACGCCACGCGCTGCACCGGAAGCCAAACAAGGAATTCAAACAGTCTTACGTGTCACTACGGGTGAGAAGATTGTCTGCGCCGCCGGGGAGTCCGCCGCGCAGAGATTTGTAAGTTTCTCTGTTTTTTTCCCCCGTGGGAACATTTTAACCAGAGAGGGTTGTCCTCTAGAAAACCAGCTAGAACTTTTAGCCGGAGAAGCTAACAGGAGAACATCAGAGTTTGAGGAGGTCACATGACCGCTTTCCTCCAGCCTCTGACAGCTCCTCTGCCTTCATCCACATTCCTGATGTTCCTGAGAGGAGCAGTGATGCAATCTGAAGATTCCTGATGTTCTCTGTCCAGCGGAAGTAGTTTATGACAAAATTCAAGCCATGAATGAAATCCTCTCAGACAGGTGATCTTTTGTCTGGAGGTTTGATTCCAGAAAGGTTGTGGGTCTTTGTGAGTCTTTTCTTCCTGAACGCCAAAAATATGTTTTTTTTAAATAATGCATTTAGTGAATCCGAGTAAACGTCATCATCTTTTGACTTGAATAGGACAATCAGAGAGTCCTCTGGATCATATATGTGCCTGAAGTTTTGTGTCCAGCAGTGACAAAGAAGTAAAACTGGTTTAGTGAAAGGCAGGTACAGGTGCGCACCTGGATGACGTCAGATCTCTTACGTCACTGTCCTCTCCCTCACAGTCATTTGTGTTCTGTCGATGACAGAAGAAGCAAAACATCCACAGGGTGTGTGGTGATGACAACTGGACATTTCATTCAAGCTTTGACAAACACAAACCAGTCATTTCTAAATAAAATGTAAATATATTTTTTGAAGTTTTTATATTTCTACACTAACATTATATTTTCATGCACTAAAGTGGTTTTAAATTTTTTTAGATTTTGTATGCTCTTTGTAAAAGAAATGATTGAAATTTTTAAATGTGACTTAAACTTTCATTACTAATAAATCCTTCAGGTCTTCAGGCTGCGATTGATGTTTTCATTGTTGTCGAGCATCTGCAGGTGAACCTGTCACCTGTGCTGGTCTGAACTGAGGATCCTGCTGTAGGAACCAGAACAAAAGCTGTCGCTTGATCCAGTCAAGATTCTAACTTCTGCTTCTTTGGGGAAAAACTCTTCTTCTTCTGATTTTCATGAAAAATAAATCTCTTCCAGTTTCTCTGCTCCCTCTAACATCCGTAAGAATCTAAAGAATCCCCTCTGATGGACTGTACCAAGTGTACAAGTTTTATTTAAGCTGCAGTTACAATTTAGAATTTTTTATGAAAGGACTAAAAATCTAGTCTGAATAAGTGAGATTCAACTTTTGCTCACATGTAGTTGCAAATGTTTTAAATAGTTTTTGAATAGTACTATAGTTCTGAATGCTTGGTATTGATGGGTTCTGCTCTCTGGGCTCTGACAAACAGATGGTAATCCCAGTGGGATTTTTGCTGGTTAAGTAAAGGTCAATAAAAATAAAATCTTATTCTTATCAGAAGTCAAAATGATGCTGGTGAGAGACATAAAAGGACTTAATATGTACTAATATCAATCCCCTGTAAAGATGGTTCACTCATACCTGTACCTGACTCCAGTCTTCTCTGTTGGGGTCACATGACCTCTCTGATCTCTCCCGCAGAAACATGAAGGCTCTGATTCTGGTTGGGGGGTACGGGACTCGACTGCGACCACTCACCCTGAGCGTCCCCAAACCGCTGGTGGAGTTCTGCAACAAACCCATCCTGCTGCATCAGGTGGAGGCGCTGGTCAAGGTAAAGGGGGGTGAAGGGAGGCACCTGCGTCAGGTCACCTTAGCCACTTTATTGACCGGTCACGGTGTGTTTGCAGGCTGGAGTGAACCATGTGATCCTGGCTGTGAGCTACATGTCAGAGCTGCTGGAGAGGGAGATGAGAGTCCAGGAGCAGAGGGTACGCTACATGCTAACATTTATTTAACCTTGAACTTTAATTGAAATTAGATCTAAACATTTTGATTCACTAATAAATTCTAAGTCCACCAATTAGAAGCAAAGTAGCTGACTTGGCTGTTTTGTTCTCCTCAGCTCGGGATTCGGATCTCTTTGTCCCACGAGAAGGAGCCTCTGGGAACCGGTGAGTCTCTGGAGCTGTCTTTGCAACACAAATACAGATAAAACCACATTTTCCACCTGGGCCTTTGGTCTAGCATTTTAAAGATGTTGAATTCTTTCGTGAGTTAAGAATGAACTAAAGTTAGATTTAAAATCAGCATATTTAGTGTAAATGACACAAGCATATATACATTTTCCATGGGAAGATGATTTATAGGGTTTTAACAAAACAAAATGACATTAGATCCTCGAAAGAATCTGTTTAATGTGATATAACACTTTAAAATTGAAGCTAGACCTGAGTGTAGTTCACCTTATAACCTCTATGGTGCTTGTTCCACCAGCCACTCCTTTCTGTAATTATATACTCATCGTTTCCTAAACTTGATTCTGACAGACACATGAAAATCGGAGCTAAAACACAAGCTTCTGGTAATTTTTGAATCATTTTATTTCTTCAATCTTGAGACTTTTTCTTCAAAAAACCTTTAAGTTAGTTCTGCATTTTCATCAGAGGCTTAACTAATGAAACAGAGTTCAGTTTGGAGCGATTAATCAATATTTGAAGTGAAAGTGAACATCAGCAAACCCTAAAAAACCTTCAGCTTTCGCTTTCTTCTTCTGTTCTTGTGCAGCCGGACCGCTGGCTCTGGCCCGGGAGCTGCTGAACGTCGACAATGAGCCGTTCTTTGTCCTCAACTCGGACGTCATCTGCGACTTTCCCTTTCAAGATCTGCTGCAATTCCACCGGAACCACGGCAAGGAGGGAACCATTGTGGTGAGAACCCCGACCTCTACATTTGACCTCAATGGCTGAAGCTGTCTGCCTCAAAATGAACTGTACACATACCTGGAAATGAGAAGAACTTTTGTTTGTCCATCAGACCTTCTAACACAACGCAAGATGTTGCTCTTTTGGTTTGTTTGTCTCTGAATGTCTAAAGATCCTAAACTCTGAAACGAAGAATGAAGAAGATTTAGTTGTAGAATCTTTTTTTGCTGCATCAGTTTTTCTCTCCTCCTTCACAGCAGGGGTCCCTAAACTACGGCCCGCCTCCTCATTTGGACCGGCCCCCAAACACTATCAGAGACCCTTTATTATTTATATTTTGACAATCTGGCCACATGATCGAGACCCTCAAAGATTGTGACTTTTTATCCCACCCTTTTACTTTTTCTCTATCTGAACCCCCAAATCCCCGTCAAATAGAACAGAATAAGCAGACCGTGTAGACCTCGTTACCGTTGGCTCACATGAGGGAGAGTCAGACAACACACAAACTTAAAAAATGAGTGACTCTTAAAAAGAACAGAAATCTGAAAGGGTTTTATTGTTATTGACAATAAGAAGAAAGAATTTAGAATCTGTAAGAAAAAGAATCTCAAACAGAACCAACTCCAGAACCAACCTGTACAGACATGAGAAGAACTTTCTCCAGATCAGATCAGATTCACAAAGATCAGATGTTTGCTAGTTCTAAATTCTAACCTTTACCATGATTTACAAACCTTCCTTTTTTTCATTTTCATTTTCCACATTATAATCAGTATTTTGTGTTGTGGTTGTTGTTTTGTGTTGCTTCATTATTAAAGTTGAAGAGTAAATAATTGTTTTTATCATGTATCTTGAACATTTTATCTGGGAGGAAAATAACATCTTTAACATATTTTACATTTATAAATATAAAAACATTTTTTTTACATCAGTTATTCATTTTTTTCATGAGTTTATAGTTATTGATCAGTTAAATGAAGTTTAATAAGTCTCTAAAGATCCAAAAGATCCAGACGGTTCTAAGATCTGTGTGTGAGATCTTAGAAAGAACACACACACACACACACCCCCCGTCTGATATGGTGGCTCTGTGTCTTGCTTTCCTAAATCATCATTGCTGCTCCACAAAAATGTCTAGTCGTTTGGTTTTGAGCTGGTGTTCAGCTCAGACGTGGAAGTTGAGATCTTCACAGACCGAACTTTCACCGATCCTTTACAACTATGATGAAATGAGCCGCCGTTCACATTTCTGTGGTCACATCAAGAAGCTCCATGGAGTCTGGTGGAGATTGTCCAGTGTTCTCAGTCCTGCTACCGTAAGTATTGGATGAAACTCACACAAAAATCCAGTGACGGCTGATTGGAGCACAGAAATGTGAACGGCGGCTCATTTGACTGCAGTCAATGTGAAGATAGCATCTTCTCTTCTCCAGAACCTGAACTACCAGATGAGGAGGTTTGAACATGTGCAGCAGAGAAATCTTGAAGTATTAACTTCTCATGAATTCAAACAGATTTTCTGAGACAGTTTGATTGACAGAGATTTAAAAGGAGAAAAACTCGGAAATACAAAAACTAAATGATTTCTGATGACATTTGTTCTGTTTCAGAAGAAAAATGACACACAGACATGAGGAAACTCTAAAAACAGGATTTTCCTCAGAGGGGGGCTTTAAGATGCTCCTCCTCAGACTCACCGGATGTTAACGGGCTTCTCAGACGTAAATGTTTGTGTGTGAAGGTGACACGGGTGGAGGAGCCATCAAAATATGGCGTGGTGGTGTTTGAGGCTGAAAGTGGGAAGATCCACCGCTTCGTCGAGAAACCACAGGTCTTTGTTTCCAATAAGATCAATGCTGGCATCTACATCTTCAATCCCAACGTGCTCAGCAGGATCCAGGTAAGAGTTGCAGTCTCCTGTGTGACGAGTCTGTCACGGCTGTCACTAGAGGCTGGTTCATACTTCCATGCGATTCCTAATTGCTGGCGTCGCACGGCCACCGGAGCAGAATCGCTTCAGTTGCATCAGAACGCTGCAGCTGCTGGTGACGCTATCCACAACTGAAATCTTACGCCCGGAGTCAATTGCAGGCAAATCGCATCATTTAACTTGAATTTATTTTAGCAATTAGAGGACGCAACTACATAGAAAACCCTGGGCAGAAAAGTATATTCTAACACTGAAAATAATAAAAGTTAGTGAAGAAGTTAAGAAATACTGAACTTCACACACAGAGAGCGGACAACTAGATAGAAAATAGAGCAAGTTACTGGAAAAATGTCTTCTTTCTCATAACTTGCAGCACTATAGAATGCAATTTGTTCCTTTTTAAATTTAATTTTGTCGTCTTTGTATTCCCTGCTTCTGTTTAGCGGACGAACTCATCACTTCTCTGCCTTTAATGTGCCTGCACACTCACAGATGCTGCAAGTGTCTGAGCGGGACGCTGAGGATGTTAAAAATAAACGCTGGACACCATCGCGTTACTTGAAAAGTATAAACACCAGTCACAAGTACTTCGCAGTTATAGCGGAGAGGAGTCACCATCAAATCCAGCCAACATTACAAATTGCATGGAAGTATAAACCAGCCTCAACTCTTAACTTAGTAATTGATTAGTCATCAATAGGGGTGTGTATTGGCAAGAGTCTGGCAATACGATATGTATCCCGATACATGTCTCATGATACAATATGTATCGTGATAGATCCCAAGACTGCACCAAAACATTTTTTAACTTTTTTAAGAGTATGACTTAAATTGAATCAACCTGAATTTTTAATGTCTTTCATTGTAATAAAATGGTAACGTTAATTTTTATTTGATGATCACAGCGTTAAGCACAGAGACTGAATCTCATAATAAGTTGCTTTTACCCAAGTTGCTTTTTTTTTTGTCAATTACAAAATATTGTTTTTTTTAAGGGAACAGTCAATGTTGTCTGATTGTCACAAAAACATAAATGAAAAGTATATGTTCCTAGTGAACCTGCTGTGGCCACAGTATCACCCTGGTTTCCCACGCACCTGCCGGAATCTCTTGGGTGTATTGGGATCCGGCTCAGGTTTAAACAGCCTGAAACATTTATTTGCGACAAGAATGGCAAGAGAAGGAGTGGTCAGAAGTCAGATTTTACTTGCAAGGAGAAATGGGCAGAGGATGTTGAAACCGGTCTCCACCCCACTCTGAAGCGCCCTGTCGAAATCCTCCTGTTATAGATAGATCAGGGCATCTTTACTATGAGTAGAAACGGGCAGAAATATTTTTCCAGAATAAATCAAGTTGAACCATAAATAACTTTCAATATTTGACTCTTCATAAAAATACATTTTGTCAAAATTATACAAGTTAAAAATAACGTAAAAGAAAAAAAAAACACACAAATGTATTTACTTTTACGTCATTTTATATGAAAAATGACACTTGGAAATGACCTAAAGGATTTTGATCTCCAGAAGATGTGGTAAATGTGTGATGTTTATGTAAAATGTTGTGTGTTCCAAAAAGAAAGCCGCAGATCATCGTAACTGATCTGTCAGCCTCCATAATTGTAGTGTCATTTCAACATTATACCAGCGCTAGATAACATCAGGCCATTAATAACGAAAATAAAAAATGATCTGGTAGGCTGGATATAATTAGCCGGTGGGCCTGATCCAGACCCCAGGCCTTGACTTTGACACACGTGTATTAACGGGGCTCTACCCTGATTTTCATCAGCCTTTCAGAATGAATGGATATAAATGCCTCTTTGGGGTTCTTTATAGAGAGGAATGAACAGTAAAATGCATTTAAAACCTCAAAAAGTAGAATTTTCATGGTAGGGCCCCTTTAAGGGGTGTTGACTGTTCAGATTTCCCAGTACATGCAATATATAGCACGATGATAGAAAACATTACACCCATTCTCTAATGATAAAATGTGAGCACAAATGACCTCAATGAATGTTGAAGCGAGGAAGGTACTTCTGTTTCCAAATTAACATTGACAATTTTTTAATAGTTGATTAGTTGACGTTGACTAATCATTGACAGCCCTAGAGTCTAAGTCAGGGGTGTCAAACTCAATCACACAAGGGGCCAAAATCCACAACACACCGTATGTCCCGGGCCCGACAGGATAAAATTTAATGAACACTTTAAAATACAGTTTATAGAACTTTAAATCTGTAATATTTTAACACAATTATGAACTAGATAAATAGCATTACCTGCGGTAATGCTAGTGTGAATGCTGAAAATGATAGCTAAAAACGCTGAAGCTGATTATTAGTTAAAATATGAGCTAATTAACCTAAATAACAACAAAAAAAAATCACTGAGGTTAGCCAAAACAGCTAACATGTAGTTGAAATAATTGCTAAAGACAAAATCAGTCCAAAAAGTCTTAGTAGATGCCAAAATAGTCCAAAAATCTAGCAAAATGCCTATTTTCAAAACTTTAAAAATGTAACTTTTTAACATAATTATGAATAATAAAGGCAGGAATATTATTCCAGAATAAATCAATTTAAACCATAAATAACTTTCAGTATTTTACTATCCATAAAAATATATTTTGTCAAAATTATACAAGTTAGAAATGAGCGCAAGATAACATCGGGCCATTAATAATAATAAAATAAAATGCTCTGGAGGGCCGGATAGAATTACCCGGAGGGCCGGATCCGGCCCCCGGGCCTTGACTTTGACACGTGTGGTCTAAGTATTCAGGCAGGAAATGCAGTGTCGTCTGCGTATATGCTGACCCGTTTTCCTTGTCTGTGCAGCTGAGGCCAACATCCATCGAGAAGGAGATATTTCCTGTCATGGCGGAGGAGAGCCAACTGTATGCCATGGAGCTGCAGGGTAACTGTTCTAATAACGCAATAACTACAAGCTGTTGCTATCCACACACTGAGTCACCTGCAAAAACCTTTGGACTGGCTTCTGAAGATCATTCAGTGCCTCTGATCGTACCTCCAAGGTGTCCACCTGTCTGTCAGCAGATGCTTCAGGTGAAACTCCAAACACAGGACCTTCTGTGATTGGTTAAAGCCTCAGGGTCTCACCTGGTGGTTCTATTCGAAGAACTTTACATTCAGTCTTTGGCTGAATGCTGCACAGAAAAATGTGGTTCATGTTTCACATCATTATGAAGTTTTTACTTTTCTTAAAAAATAAATGAAGAATGAATGAATGACTTTCATCAACCCTTTACTTGTTTATCGCATGAGTTGTAATCCAGCGATACGGGAAATCTGCTAAGTAGCCATTTTTAGATTTGACAGTAATTCTAGATATTTATGGCTGTAAAACTCCTCTCACTTTACCTTCTTCTCAGAGAGACATTAACACTTTCACACTTTTCTCTCTCGTTTAAACTCTCAAAGTTCAAACCTTCATAGAAAAAAAGACCATACGAAAAAAAGATCTGATTGAGATTAAAGATTTATGTAATATTTGTAAAAAAAAAAAAATCCATCTATACAGGAGACCTGGCACAGATTCAAAGGATTTATAATGTCAGACCAGAGGACAAATTAACGTCACTGGCAGAGATTGGAACTCAGGTCCCGGAGAAAAATATGAATAAATGAACAAACAAATAAACTAAACATCTAGAACACAACAGTCACACAGAGCTCAGCAGCTTCAGGGAAGAAACTGTTTCAGAGCCTGGTGGTTCTGGATCTAATGCTCCTCAGCCTCCTGCCTGATGGGAGTGGTTGGAACAGACCATGTGGCGAGTGGGTGGGGTCTTTGATCATGTTCAGACCCCTCCTCTCATCTCATGATGTAGAAGTCTGTGGTGGTTGGCAGCTCTCCCCCCACAGTTCTCTGGGCGCTGCAGAGCTTTCCTCTCAGCGGTGGTGCAGCTGCAGAGGACGCTCTCCACAGCAGCATGGTAGAAGCTCATCAGGGCGGAGCCTCCAAGTCCAGCCCACCACAGCTTCCTGAGGAAGTACAGGCGCTGGTGGACCTTCTTGACCAGCTGGGAAGTGTTGGTGCTCCAGGAAAGATCATCGCTGATGTGCACACCCAGATACCTATAGCTGGAGACGAGCTCCACTGGTGCTCCATCCATGTGAAGGGGTGGGGTGGGGCGTCTGCTCTTCCTGAAATCCACCACCATCTCCTTGGTCTTCTTCACGTTGATGCAGAGGTTGTTCTCTCTGCACCATTGCACCAACATCTCCACCTCCTCTCTGTAGTCAGACTCATCGTTGTTGCTGATGTGTCCTACTACTGCTGTGTCGTCTGCAAACTTGACTATATGGCGACTGGGGTGTCGCACCAAGCAGTCATACGTCAGCAGAGTGAACAGGAGGGGGCTCAGCACACAGCCCTGGGGTGTGCCAGTGCTCAGGGTGAGGGTACAGGAGATGGTGTTGTAGATCCTGTCAGGAAATCCAGAACCCAGTTCCCTAGTGTGGGGCTCAGGCCAAGGGTGGAGAGGTTCTGCAGCAGAGTCTGTGGGATGATGGTGTTGAAGGCCGAGGAGAAATCCAGGAAGAGCAGGTGGATGTAGGTGTTCCTGCTCCAGGTGCTGAAAGGCTGTGTGGACCACAGATGAGATGACATCATCAGTGGAGCAGTTCTTCTTGTAAGAGAACTGCTGCGGGTCCACAGTGGCATCGATGTTGTTCCTGATATGGGCCATAACCAGCCTCTCGGAGCACTTCATGACTACCGGGGTCAGAGCTGTGGGTCGGTAGTCATTAAGCCCCGCAACCGTGGAACCCTTTGGCACAGGAACAATGAGGGATGTTTCAGGCAGGTTGGAACAGATGCCTCAGACAAAGAGATGTTAAAAATGTCTGCTAGCACCTCAGACAGCTCAGATGCACAGTCCTTCAGCACCTGCCCTGGGATGTTATCGGGGCCAGCAGCTTTGCGGGGGTTAATTCCTTTAAGGGTCCTGCTCACATCAGCTGCAGACACTTTGAGGGGCATATCACCTGGTGGAGAGGCGAGTTTGGTGAAGGGTGGTGATACAGCAGGATCCTCAAAGCGTGAGTAGAACCAGATGACAGACAACCAGAACACAGGACAAGGCTGTAAAAAAACAAAAAGGAAAATATTCTAAAATGGTTTTAAAACAATCCTCAAAACAGTGTGGGAACACTGTACATGGATGTTCAGCCATTTTCAGCAGACTAGGAGCTAAATAAGAAAATGAAAAGGTGTTTCCTTGAAGTAACATGGTCAAAGAAAACCTCCATAGATGTGGTCCTGTTCTGAGAACGGGGAATGTCTTCCTTTAGAACCTGTTCATAGAGTTTTAACAATTGATCTAGAAAACAGTGTGCGTCTGCTCTTTACGTTTATTTGTCCTAAAAGTAAAAAGAAAACCATACAGATTGCAAAGATTTTCTGTTTATCCTGAGTGTAATAAATAATTATACTTTTATAGCAGAGCTGTAGTTCATTAATAGAAAAAAATGTGTAAGGCGTGTGTTTGTCTCTTGCGTCTGAAGCTGACCCATGTTTGCTCTGGTCTCTGCAGCTCATGCCTCCATCAGACGTAAGTGTTCTGGTTTCTCCTCACATCTCTTGTAGTAGTGGTTTTGGAGAAGCACCAACACTGCCCTCAAACCACACCTTTACATACAACTGCCACTTCCTGTCCAGAATTCATCTTCAAAATTTGGCCCAAATCTCAGGAAGGATTTGTTGGTGTTTCTCTGGATCCTCATCCCAGCAGGAACCAATCAGCAGCCAGACCTTAAAAACCCAGAAATCCTGATGTGAGCCTTCAGCTTTTACTTCAGTCACCAGATTTATCCTTCCCTTCTCCACCTCCTGCATATCCAGAGTTGGGTCTCAGGGACAGCAGTCTATGGAGATCCTCAGGCCTTCTACTCCACAGAAACGATGTTCAAATCACTTTCACCGGCTCCTCTCAATGAGGAGGAGCAGTAGCTTGACTCCAAGCTCCTCCTGGGTGTCGGAGGAAACTCATTTCAGCTGTGTGGATCTGGGCGCTCATCCTTTAGATCGCGACTCAAACTTCCTGACCATAGATGAGAGGAGGAGCCTCTGTCTTTTGGCTCAGCCGCACCAATCTGCCCATTAGCCTTGTGCTCCATCCTTCCCTCACTCCTGAACAAAACTCCAAGATACTGTAACTCCTCCACTTGGAAGGAGCCCTCCACCCAGAGAAATCCCCTCACATTCTGAGGTGTTGGTTCTCGTTCTAACAGCACTCGGCTGGTTCAGGTCTTATTTATGTAGAAGGAGTTTTTCTGTCCAACTTGGACAGTTTTATTCATCAGAGGCTCCACTTGAACATGGTGTACCCTCAGGGCTCAGTTTTAGGCCCTCTTTTATTCTTACTTTGCTTGTTGCCAGTGGGGTCCATTTTCAGAAAACATAATGTTTCGTTCCACTGCTACGCAGATGACTTCCAGATCTACCTTCCTCTAAGATCTGGAGGAGCTGGATGTCTGGACAATCTGCAAAGATGCCTAGCAGACGCAAAATCATGGATGGAACTGAACTTCCTCTGTCTTAATGAAAGCAAGACAGAGGTCTTTGTTTTTGGAAAAACTGACCAGCTGACAGGTTGCTGCAGTGCTGTTGGCCCCCTGAACCCTTCAGACGCTCCTTTTATCAGAAATCTTGGGGTAAATCTTGACAGGGATTTTAACTTTGACAAGCCGGTCAGTGCAGTAGTCCAGTCTAGTTTTTATCACTTGAGGCTAATCAGTAAAGTCAAGCCTTATCGTCCTTCTTATGCTTTAGAACAGATGATCCATGCATTAATCTTCTTCAGACTGGACAACTGCAACTCCTTGTACACTGTCTCTGCTCCGCCGTCTTCAGCTGGTCCAAAATTCAGCTGCTCGCCTGTTAACGGGGACCAGACGGTGTGAGCACATCACCCCAATGTTACACTCTCTTCACTGGCTGCCTGTGTCTTCTAGGATTGTTTTTCAGCTTTTGCTTATGGTTTTTAAATGTCTGCATGGTCTGGCACCTCAATATCTTTCAGAACTTTTAAATCTTTACGTCCCCGCCGAGTCCTAAGATCTGAAGATCCACTGCTGTTAATGGTTCCCAGGACTCGGCTTGTGACCAGAGGAGACCGAGCCTTTTCAGTTGCTGGTCCCAAGCTCTGGAATGCGCTCCCCCGTTCTGTCAGGTCGGCCAGTACAGTCAATGATTTTAACTCATTTTTAAAAACTTATCTTTTCAACCAAGCTTTCAACTCCAGTGAGCAGTTTTAGTGGCCCAGCTTGTTTTATTGTTTGGTTTTATTGTTTCTCTTCGTTGTTGTTTATTGATTTTATTTCTCTGTTCAGCACTTTGGCTGCGTCCGCTTTTACAAGTTCTTTACAAATAATAAATTGATTGATAACTGTACTGGTACAGGGTGTGAAGACCTTTCTGATGGTAGCCTCAGCCAGACTCTCATGAACGTTTGAGCCTGACGAGTCTGTCCAATCCAACTCAAGCTCCGCCCCCATCGTTACTTGTGACCAGACATGCAGCTGAAGATCAGATTATGTAATTATGAGTTCAATCTTGAACCTTCTGCTTGCATGGTCCTGGTGCACATGTTCTGCTGGATGTCTTCATAACCACAGCTCAGGTGAAGATCATCAGGTAAGCCCCTCCTCCTAACAGGTATCTTTGCCTCAGCTGTGTGGGGAGGCAAACCCAACGATCTTTAGCTCTGCCTGCTTAGGCTCCTTACCTTTAAGAGAGGGGACGTTCTCAGTCCTGATAGTTCGAGTCGTTTCCTGTGGATCGTGCAGACGAGGCTCTTGACTGCCCACAAAATCCAACAGCAGAAGCCTTCTGGGGTTCTTCCTGTGGGTGGTGGGCAGACCTGTTCAGGACCCAATGTAGGAGGCCTCCAGGCTTGCTGGGAGCCCAAACCATGAGCCCGGTTCTGGGGTGTGGTCTGGGCCGTGGCCTGGCTCTATGGTGGGTCATGACTCTGGGTGTGTGGTCTGGGCCGTGGCCTGGCTCCATGGTGGGTCATGACTCTGGGGTGTGGCCTGGCCCTGTGGCAAACTTGTTTTTAAATACTTCATGATCTACATCAATTTAATCTATCCTATTCATTTGAAGGCAAATGAAATCTAGAAGACTGCACTGTGCTGACGTTGGGTTTCCATGGTAACCAGCTGTTCTCACCGTTCTGTGGGTGTGTCTACAGGTTTCTGGATGGACATTGGTCAGCCGAAGGACTTCCTGACGGGCATGTGCATGTACCTACAGTCACTGAGGCAGCACGCTCCCGACAGGCTGCACACAGGACCTGGTTTCCTTGGCAACGTCTTGGTGGTGAGTCCCACTCCCCGTCACTCTCTGTGAAGTGAGTGTCTGTCATTTATGGCGGTCGGTCTGCTCGCCGCCTCCTCTGCAGGATCCAACAGCACAGATAGGACAGAACTGCACCATCGGCCCGAATGTCACCATCGGCGCCGGTGTGGTGGTGGAGGACGGCGTCAGGATAAAGAGGTGCACGGTGCTGAAAGGATCCAGAGTTCGATCCCACTCCTGGTTGGAGAGCTGCATTGTGGGATGGAGCTCCTCCGTGGGTCAGTGGGTGAGTAGATAGTCAAAGCTGTTGAACGGGAAGCTGAAAGGTGGTCTCACCTATGGGGGGCGTTCTGGATCCTCAGGTGCGCATGGAGAACGTGACTGTGCTGGGGGAGGACGTCATTGTGAACGACGAGCTTTACCTGAACGGCGCCAACGTCCTGCCCCACAAATCCATCAATGAGTCGGTCCCAGAGCCGCGCATCATCATGTAGGATCAGAGGAGCTTCTGTTCAGGCCGGACCGACACCCGAACTGTACCGCAGAGCGGAGGGGGCCATCAGGCGGGTGCAGGAGGAACAAAAAGCTCTTTTCTTTTCTGTTTTAGATTCTTTTGGACTTGTTCTGGCCCTGCTCATCTACACAGAGAGCAGGACTGTTGGCGGAAATGTCTGACCCGAGGTTCAGATCCAGATAGACGTAGGCTGGGGCACTTGGTGGAGGGATGGGGGTGGTTGAAGTAGTGGGGTAAATGACAGCCATGAGTGGTATTAGGAAGATTGATTTTCCTTGTCTAGTTTCTGTCGATCCTCAGCAGGGGTCACAGTGGAGTGTTTGGACCAGGACTGTCAGAGTTTGAGGGAACCTGAGGAACCGCCATCACTGCAGAGGCTCCAAGAGCCCGACCCGCAGAGAGGTGGATGCTGTGTGCACTTCTGAATACAAGTCAGTGGAGCTGACTCTATTTTTTTCAGAGGTGGAGCTTAATAAAGGTCAGGTTTGAGCAGATGACGGGCTGCATCTGTCTTTAGTCCTAAAAATTCACACATGCCTTTAGGTTAAATGAAGTCTATTCTTTGCGGAGTGGTTGATGGCAGGTTGGTAAAAGCTGCAGATCCTTCTGGAGACTTGGTTTCATCCTTTCTGCAGTGACCTGAACACTTCTCTCCTGGATTTAGTCAAACACAACGCACTGCACTGAAACTCATCCATTAGACTAAAACATAAACCTGTGGGACTCTGCAGATGCATTCTGATCTTTACCATCATCTTGCTTATGCAGCTTTACTTTTCCTCTGGAATCTGTCAGGCTGTTTTCTATTGAAGCTGCACTTAGATTCACATTACAAGGAATCCGAATTTCAGCCTTAAAGAGCATGAGATTCTGGTGGGGCCCCAGCCTGAAGCTTCCGTTCTCTCCTACAGTCAGCCTCATGAAATGAAGGGAAATGTTGGAGCCGACGGTCCTCAAACATCATGAATTCTGTGATTAAATGTTTTCTCTGCTGCGTTCAGGTGAAGGATGTGTGTGGCTCATCAGACACTAAAAACTTGTTTCTATGGTTCTGCAGTTTGTGAATGACGCTATTCAGAGCCCTGTACTTCCTGTCTGAATGAAGTCTGTTCATGAAATGACGTTTTTTTCTAAAGAAAGCACGAGTTACTGACATGTGTTTAAAGTCTTGTCTTTTTTATGTAAATGGAATTTTTCTGAAGTTATTTGGATAGTTTCAGGTTTAGTTATTTACATTTCTTGTACACTTATTTTTACCCACTATTAGAGCACTATCACAAAATGTTAGTGTTAAAATATTTCTCAACAAATTATATTGAGCTTAAATATAAGTAAAAAAAATTGTTTTCAGGAAATTAAACAGGAAAATGCAGTTTTAAGTTTTCTAACTTTTATTTCCATAAAAAAATCTTAAATTCAGTTTTTATATAAAATTGTAACCTAATTTGGGTTTTCTTGAATCATTTGTTTTTATTATGGTACGAAACCTGAGCATCAGAGCACAAAGAATAAAATCACATATAAAAGGTTTAAAACATGACCCACAATCTTTATTTATTAGTCATTATAGTTTTTATTTTTTAAATCTTTACAAAAATGAGCACAATCATTTATCTAACTATAGCTCAAACCAAAAGCAAAAGTTAAATGGAAAACAGATTTACCTGCCGCTGTAACAGCTGCTCACCCAGGCATGCTCGACTCTTAATGGACCAAAATACTGGGAAAGAAAAGTTCTGACCATGTGATTCCAAAGGTCTGTAAATTATTTAAAGCAGAACCAGAAGATCCAAATGACCATTCCCTTCCTGCAATCTTTAAATCTCCGTAAAGAGATTTGAAGTTGGTTTAAAGATGTTGATAGAATGTCTGAAACTTGTGCTTCAGATTACCCATGATTAAATTGGTAATTAAAAATATATATAAATTGAAAAAAAACACTAAAATGACCAGCATTTGACATTTTTATTAACAAAAGAAACAAAGTATTGCCAAAATCAGTTCAAACCAAAGAAAAGTACCAGAGTATCAAAAATGTGTTCCAAGGAAAACACAAAACAAAAAAAAAAGGCTTTCATCTCTTCAAAAACTCATCAGTTTGTGGTAGAAACTCTTTTCACCTGTTTGACGAGTGAAGTCTGAGAAGATCAGCCATGTGGGACCAGAAGTTAAAGCAAAAACGACAAACATGGAGAATGACTTTCTTCACTCTGACTCCTTTCTGCTCCAACGATAAGAAACTCAAAATTGAGAGAAAAAAACATTAACTGTGATTTAAAGTTTGTTTAAAGACATGAACTAAAGTCCACAGTGTTCAATTTCCTGATGTAATACTGCACAGAATTCAATCATAATCTGGATTAAAACCAGAATTGGTGGATTTGGAAAACATAGATTCTGCTTTTGCCTGTAACACCATCAAACCCATAAATCTGTATCTACAAACAGTTGCTCCAGAATCAGCAGGGATTAATATACCAGTATTAATCATCTGAAACGGGTCGTCTCTCTGGAGGTCGGAGATGCAGCATCAACACAAAACTAAGAAAAAATGGATGGAAAACTTGAATGGACAAAAACAGTTTGATTTTTCTTTCTATGGTCCACTTTTGTTTAAAGTCTGTAAATAAAGCTTCAGTACACGTTTTTCCAAAACCCTTCCAGCTGATAAACTAATTTATAATGTAGAGTTGGCGTTATACAATTACTCAGAAATAGAATTTTTCCAACTTGTTGACGTCAAAGAAAGAGGAAGCTTTCAAAGTAAAAGCTCAGGAGTGTTTTCAAAACAAAACTCATTCAGAATTGTTAAAGAAGTCTCCAAAATAAAAGCTTAGCTTGCCAGTAAAAGTTGCACTGGAATGAGGCTTCAAAATAAAAGCGCTCCAATACAGAGGGACCCACAAGTTTTTATGGGGCACATTTCTCAGGTCGTGCAGCGTCGCATCAAGCCGCACCGCCGTCTCTGCGTGAGCAGCTCTGTTCAGTCGGCAGAGCAGTGCGGCTTTGGAAACCTTTTCCTCTGCAAGCGCAAAGAGGAGCGCCACCGGCACACGCTCAGGGCTCTACTTCAGAACGAGCGTAGCTTCGGAGCCGTCCTTCTTCTTCAGGTACAGCCCGTAGGTGAGGTGGTGCTCCCTCCTCAGGAAGGCGTAGAAATAATCAGACACCAGCAGGATCTAAGAAATACAGATGACCAAAAACCGTACATTCAAAAGCAAACAGATTCAGATCATTTTAGTTTAAAAACATACTTTAGAATAATCATCACAAAAAGGACTGGTTGAATTTGGTTGTGGTTTGCTGTCCTCTGAAGTTAGCGCGTCTGAAGATCTAAAGGCAAGTTTCGTCATACATCCATAAACTTGAAAGACTTTTACATTTCTCGCATGTCCTTATGAAAACCAGAGAAAAAAAATTCTGTTCTCCAGTCAAAACTTTTTCTTAAATCCACCAAAAACAACTCCCAGAGCTCCGCCCTTTCACATTTGGTTTCACTGAAGAGCTCCAAATGTCTTCCGTAGATGATTTCTATCAAGCATAAAAAAGAAATGGTAATCTGTTTAAGATATTTTAATTCATGTTCTTGCTTTAGTTATTACATTTTTAAAGTCTCCCTCTGATGAAAATCCTGTTTTTTGAGCTTTTAACATGAACGTGTGGCATTTTTCTTATGAAGGAGACCAAGCATAGTGAGAAATCATTTCACTTTTGCGATTCCGAGAATTTCTCCTTTTAAATCAGATCCGGCCTTAGGCTGTATACACTCTGGACAGATTGCCGGCCTTTTCACACCTTTCGCAGCAGCTCTCTGGTTGCAGCGAGTCTCCTGGGAATCAGCGGAGCTCGCTTGCTCGAGACGCCAGCAAACAGACAGCTGCTGCGGTGTGCCGAGGCTGCCAGCAGCCTCCTGAACTTTCTGATATTTTTCTTATTTTCATTAAGAGAATAATAAAAAAAAAATAATTTGTTTTGATTGTTCCCCTCTCTGGTTAATGTAAGACAGTGAGCTTTCAAACTCAGTTACAGAGACACAGAAACACAATGGAAGCAGCTGTCATAGAAACAGCCTTTTGGCATTTCACTAGTATTCAAGTCTTTTATGTCATTGCTTTTAGTCTTCACTGTCCTGGTCCCAGGAAATGCAGTTTCACTTTGTCTGCAATACAAGTGACAACAAGGCTTCTATCTGTCCTTACTTGCGCCACATTGAACAGCAGAGTTATGGCGTAGTAGAAGTTGGAGTTGGCGCTGCCGGCGTAAATCCAGAGGTGCCAGAGTACCGGGAACAGCGCCGAGCAGGCCAGCAGGACACAGGACACCAGGAAGATGTTCCTCAAGACTGGGGAAGAGAAACCTTTGAGAAACCTCCGCATCCACCGAGCAACCTGAAGGAACATGAACAACACTCACAGCGGTGCAGGTGACTCCAGAGCGGGAGGAAGGCCATGTAGAGGGCGATATCCCCCACAGTCGGGTAAGATTTAAAGATGGAGATCACAGCCAACTGCATGAAGATCAGGAACACAGGATGCTCCCTGCAGTGGGCAGATGGACACGCTGGAGAACCGGAGCAGACAAGCTCTGCGGTGACTGCAGGAGGAACACTTACTTGAGTTTGATGGACAGAGGGATGGTGTAGAAGAAGATGTTAATCTGGAACACGCAGAGGAAGAAGAGGCGGAAATGTTCAAACATTTCTGCAAAGAAATACCAGAAAAGGCCGATGTTTGGTGTCAGGTCAGGAACGGAGAGGCTGCAGGGAGAGAGGCACGAAACGATCTTTAAAATCATTATTATCCTCACTAACAAAGTACCTAATTTCTTAAAAAAGGTCTTGAAGTTTAGTCCTCGCAACTGGGCTAAAAGTAAAGAAGTTGCAACGATGACTTCATCCAAGCTAAAGCTCCTCCTCCTCAGTTCTCATGAGACAAAGTGAGGCAGAAGTCGCCGTGTCCTTCCACTCACATGAAGCCGTAGACGGAGGGCATGTAGTCCCAGGAGCCGAGCAGGAAGAAGGACAGGCAGACAAGGACGAACAGGCTCCCCAGGTACATGAAGAGGTATTGAACCACAAACCACCAGAAGCTGAAGCGCCGGATGTTGACCGGGATGTACTGACGCTGCAGGAGCAGGGAGACAGAAGTCAAAGATGAGGAGAGTCACTGTCACTCATGGGCAAGGTAGCCACAATAAAAATGAACATCTTGCCAAAAGTTAATTATCTATTTACAATGATCCCTAAACAACCTCCACAAACATGGTTTAAAGCTTTAGACTCGGCCATATCCAGTTTTCTATGGAATAATAAACCACCTACAATCAGCCTTAAAACTTTCAAATTTGCAAAAAGATGTGGAGGTTTAGAACTACCAAACTTCAACAATTACTTTCTTGCCAACAGATTACAATACATCCTAAAATGGTTAAATAATAATCCAGAAAGTTACTCATGGATAGACTTAGAACAGGAGTTATGTGGAAAGATCAACCTGTCAGATCTACCATTTATCAGCCAGACAATAAAAAAACACGATAGTTTCCAGAGTATTAATATAAATACCACCTTAACAGCCTGGTGGGATTTTCTCAAAGCGTCAAAGTCCTCAGTCGTACCGTGTAAAATGACACCCATCTGGAACAACCCAGACATCCTTATAAACAACAAAATGTTACACTTCCCAGCCTGGCAAGCAGGGGGCGTAACACTATTAGAACACTTAATTATTGAAAGAAGATTTATAACACCACAGGAACTACAAGATAAACATGGAATAAATCACTTCTTGGAATATCAACAACTGAAATCTATAATTACAAAAAACATTAAGTACCAGGATAATGACTGAAATAATTATCTCTTTGTTTAAATGTTCAATGATGAAGATTCTTTCAAAAATATACAAACTCTTATGTAACCTAGACAATAATATTTCAATTCCAATAACTAAATGGGATGCAGACCTGAGCAGAAACACAGACCAAGGCTTCTGGACAGAAATGTGTCTTAACACCTTTAAACTGACTAAAAGTCCAAACTTACAATTAATCCAATTCAAAACTCTCCATATAATTTATTATACTGGACAGAGGATGTTCAAGATGGGTCTCAGAAGCTCAGACATTTGTGAGCACTGTGATAGTATCTCACCTGACAGCTTCATGCATGCACTGTGGTTCTGCACACCTGTCCAGGCTCTCTGGCAGCAGGTCTGTGCTGATCTATCAGTCTGGATAAATGTTTCTATCACAGCTTCACCGTCACTTTGTGTGCTTGGTGACATGAGTGCCATCGATATAGAGGGAGGATCAGTATCTGTAATCTTCATAACTCTTTGTAGAGCAAAATAATAACTATTTTTGTTTGTTTTGTTAATCAATACAGGAATCTGCTCTTTGATCATATCAGCTTGGAAAAAACATCAGCTAAAAGTTCAGGTAACTTGGAAAGAATTCAGTCTCTCTGGTCTCCGATTGCTGAGTCCATGATTTAGGGGCGGGGTGCTTGGGTGTCCCCGCGTCTTGGTTGTCTGCAGGGGCTGGTGGGTGGGGGTCGGGGCTCTCTGGCGCCTGGCTGGAGCGTGGGGGGGCTCTGTTGGTTGGGGGGTCTGGCCTGGCGTCTGGATGGGGGTGGGCGGGGGTGCTGTGTGGCGCCCCTGGCCTGGGTGGCGGGGGTGTGGGGTGTGCAGTGGGGTGGGGGGTCTGGCTCGGTCTGGGGGGTGGTCCTCTTGCTTGCGCTGGGTGGGCTGGCGTGGGGCCCCTTCCTGAGGGGTGCCGCTTGCGTCGGGGGGGGGGCGTCTTGCCTGCACCTGGAGGCTGGGATCACGACCCGGCTCTCGAGAAATGGGCCTCTCCAAAACTCCATCAGTGGGTGTGCCTGGTCAGGCCTTGTTAACATCATTCCTCTGGGACCCTCGTTCCTCTTGGGTGTCTCTCTGCTGGGCGGGGGTGGGCGGCCCCTTCCTGGCTCGCCCCTGGACCTCCCGCGGCGGGCGCGGCCGACGTCTGGAGCATAGAAGCGGGTCATCCTGGGGGAGCTCTGGCTCGTGCCTGGGGTGGGGCGGGGGATGCTCGGCACTGCTGGGGTGGTGTGTGCTGCTCCTCTGGGGTTGGGGGGCTCTCTGGGTGTGGGGCCTTGTGTTGGCCCTCCGGGTGTGGTGGGGGGATTGCTCTTCTGGCTGGGCGGGGGTCCGCGCTCTCTGTGCTCCCGTGCCTTCCGGCTCTCGGGCGTGGGGGCCTCTGCGGGCGGTCCCGTGTGCCCTGGTCTGGATGTCTGGCGGGATTCTGCGGCTGACTGGTTCTCTCCATGGCTCCGTGGCGGGTGTTGGGGGGCCCGTGCTGCTGCTGCCGCCCCGGTGGGGGGCCTGGGCGTGGGTATGGCCGGGCTCTCTCTCCTTCTATACATTCCATCAACATCCACATCAGCAAAACATAAACACTCACCTGAGCACAGGTGTCAGCTCACCTGAGCACAGGTGTCAGCTCACCTCGCACTAACAGAATGTGTGACAGAATGAAAGGCTTTATTTGTGTCAGCTTCTATGATTGTGTGTGAGCTGCAGTGGTATTGTGTACATTTTTGACAACTTTAAAGGTAAAGATTATTCTAGCCAAAAGGTATGTGTGTAACTGAGTGTGTGTGTAGACAGGCCCCGCCCATTCCAGATTGTTATTGAGACCTGGTTGTTATAGGATGTTGCTACTCTGCGTTACCTTCTTTGTGCCCCCCCCCCGTTTCCATCCGGTCCAACAAAAAAAAAAAAAGATACAACATAATTAAAATAAAGTTTAGCATGAAATACAACAGGGGTTTATACTTAATAAACCCTGTTGGGACATTCAAATCTGTCCAACGCCAAAGGCTCTCAGCCCGTATCTGCTTGCTCAGCTGTTGGACAGGACAAGTTTAAAAAAAAAAAAAAAAAGATGAGGAGAGCATCTGGGTGCTCCCATCAGAGGGAGGAGACGCACCTGCATTAGGTAAAGCATCGCAGGAGCACAGAGGGTCAGCGGGTAGATGGACTGGTACGTAGCCAGACACAGGAAGACCGCGCTCAGCAGGACGTTTCCTGAAATGGAGAAAAGGTCAGTGGTTCACACGCTGCAGGAGGTGTCCAGCCGGAGTCGGACGTCTGACCTTTAACCGTGCAGAGGATGAAGAGAGAAAGGACCGAGTTGTTCAGGCCGCAGGTCGACTTGGCGACGCAGGACAAGATGGTGAACGGGTTCAACAGGTAACTGTGGGAGAAGAACAGCTGAAGCTTCTGCTGGTACACAGCAGGAGAGCAGAGCTCTGAGGAGGACTCACAACATGGCCACTTTCAGAGGGATGTAGTGCATCTCCAGGGGGGTTCTGATGAGCTCCAGGCAGTCCGGGGGGTAACGGTCCGCCTCCAAAGCAAACTTCTGTTTTCTGAACTGTAAATACATGAAGGAGTCTGGGTGAAGACGTCCGTCAGAGCAGGTCTGCATCCAGAAGTTCTACAGCTTTCTCACCACTTGCTTGTTGAAATCCTTTGCTGCGGCGTAGAGAGCCACCGCTGTGATGACGTCTGCCAGCTGAGGACACAAACCACAGAACAGAGATGTCACCCAAACCCCCTACAGAAACACCTTCAGAGAAGATTTTTATTCCTCCACTTCACTCACCATGAACGTGATCTCTGCATAATCCACCAGAAAGTGGAAGAGGTAAATGATGAGCGGAGTCTGCAGACAAACAGAACTGATGAGGATCTGACCTGGACGTCCACGTTCTCCAACATTCAGGTCAAATCAACCAAAGCAGCTTCTGATCAAATCCAGTTACGTTTTCATCACTCTCTGTACAGCGCATTTATAAGTGACCTCTTCAAATGAAAACTTTATGTAAATGCACATACAGTACATGCATGTTTGGGGCTTCCGTGTCATCGTATTTCTACAACCGTTTTCCGGTTCTGCGCACAAAAACGTGCGGCCATTGAACACACATTGAAGGTTTTACCAAGTCTAACAAATCAGAGATTTAATAGTAGTATCCTTTTTTAGACCACGAAAATCATGGAGGAGAAACGAATGACTCTCCTCTGCTCCTCGTTAAAACACTTTGAGCAATTTCAGCATTCTTGGTATTAAAATGTTCAGCAAGTTCAGGACATTACTACCGTATTTTCTGGACTATAAGCCGCTACTTTTTTCCTAGGTTTTGAATCATGCGGCTTATACAAAGGTGCGGCTATTCTGTGGATTGTTCTTCCACTGCTAGGGGAGTTCTAACCGGAATTTGAGTCAAAAGCAAGATAGACAAAAAAATCAATGCAAATCAGAAAAGCCAACGCCACTTTTTCTTTAGCAGATAGAACACTCGTGACACATTATTAACTGGCAATTGTTTTTAAAATCTTTCTTCATCGTGGAAATCACACAAAGAAGTTTGTGTGGTTGACATTTTAAGTCAAAAGATATGGAGCTTGCTATCTAGGAAAGAAACCGCACTGCTGCACACAAGCTTAGCATCAATGAATCTATGGATAGATGTGCATACATGTACATTTAAAATACAAAATTGGTATAGTAATTATCTTATTTTTCAACATAGATATCTGCGGCTTATAGCCCAGTGCGGCTTGTATTTCTTTTTTTTTTTTCTTTCTTTTTTAAACTGAGCAGGTGCGGCTTATATACAGGTGCGCCTTATAGTCCAGAAAATACGGTACTCGTACTTTGATATTCATATATTTTGCAATTCTTACAACTTTAACACAATTTACGTGATTTTTTTTTTTTTTAGCTTCCTGGAAATGAGACATTCTCCCAATACTTTGAAACCTATGCAAGATTATGGAGAGAAATAAGTGACAACCGTAATTCTTGTTTTGTAACTCATAATACATTATGTGCATAAGTAAAAAAAAAAAAATGAAATTCAAAAAAACACAATGTACAAATGAAAAAATTAAAATTACAACAGCTTGAAGCTATTCCCACACAAAAATCTTTAAAAATTACACACAGATCACCTCTTACAAACACCCAAAACCTCAGTTTCACACGAATCTGTGGCGAGACTGTTTTCACGTCTTAGTGATTTGTCTGTGAGTGATGCGTTTAAATACTACTAAAATGCTTGGTCATTTGAGTTTCATCATCAGCCATTTTAAACTTAGATTGTAAAAAATATCTGGTGAAACTTGACATTGACTTGCTTAAACAGATGATTTGCCTCACATAATAAAATTCAAAATAAGCGTTTTTAAAACATTTATCCCTTTAAAAATAAAAATATTCCTCAGAACTGATTGCCTCCTCTCTGCAGCCCCGCCTCTGACAGCTCCTCTGACACCACACAGAGTTCTGGTCGGCAAACGCGGCGATCGCAGGCAGAACCAGCCAGCTCCAATCTGCGGGTGTTTAGAAAGGTCCGGCACTGCCTGCTATCCCTGTGACTGAACAGCGCTCGGGACAGAGTTCTTTGTAGGAGGACCTGTCAGAAACACTTTTTCTGGAAAATATTCTTATTTTTAAAAGTGTTTAAAAGGCTTATTTACAGTTTTTTATATTAATTATCAGGTATATCAGTTTAGGAAAGTGGGAAAATGTCAAGTTTCACCAGATAAAATTCACAATCTAAGTTTAAAATGGCTGATAACTCTGATGACCCAACATACTAGTAGTACTTAAATGAAACACTCACGGACAAATCTTTGAGAAGTAAAACAAATCTCACCACAGATTTGTGCGTAACTGAGGTTTTGTGTGTTCGTAACATGTGATTCGTGCGTAACTTTAATGATTTGTCTGTGTAATTACTTTCAAACTGTTGTAATTTTAATTTGTTTATGTGTAAATTGTGCATTTTATGTGTTTAATTTAGTAATTTTGTAACTTTTGCACAAAATGTATTATGTCCGTTACAAATCAAGAATTACGCAGGTACAAATCCTAATTTTACACACAAATCAAGAATTACGCACCCACAAATCGGAGTGAGTTAATTTTATCTCCATGCAATATTGGTATCAGGCATTTAGCACATCCAGGACATTCTTCTATGTACTTTTGGCATTCATATCTTTTACAAATTTACTTTTTTTTTTCACAATTTATGCGATTTTTCAGCTCCATAGAAATGCACTTTGAAATGTTTGCAATCTTGGTAGCAAATTGTTCAGCATGTTCAGGACAGTAATTCTTGCACTTTCAGTAGTCATACATTTTACAGTTTTTGAAATTTTACAGAATATTTGCAATTTTCAAGAAATTCCTTAAATTCTTTTTGTAGCTTTGAAACCTATGCAATATTGATATCAAAACGTTCAGGACATTCATGCTTTTACTTTTTGAAGTCATATCTTTCCCCCCTTTTTTCAATTTTATGCAATTTGGGCAATTTTACAAGAAATTCTCCAAATTCTTACAGCACTTTCTGCAACTCTAAGTCCTTAAACAACTAACGTTTTGTAAAGCTTTAGCTCTGTAGCTTTAGCATTTACGGTAAATTTCTTCAGCTTCTTCAACAAAAAGCATTCACACTAGCATAATCGCAGGCCATGCAACTTTTCTAGTTGAAGTTTGTGTCCGACTGGTATTCTATGACACCAAGTTTTTCACATATGGGAATAGACCTGCGAAAGAAAAAGCTGGAGCAAAGCTAATATCCGGTAGCAACATTCCTGTGTAAACCGTGAATGCTACTCCCACATTCACATGTATCACATGCCCAGTAAGAACATAGCATCACAGCAGGCGAGTGACGATTTGGTGCAATAGAACTCCTGGGGTCCGTTTCAAGAAGCAGGTTTTGTTGGAACTCTGAGTTCTTGAACTCCAAATTCAGTAAAACTCTGAGTTTTCGGTTTCAGAAAGAGAGATAACTCAAACCCGTGAAAGTGGGTGAAACCAAGCCCGTTTCAAGAAGCGGGTTAAGCTGAACTCAGAATCAATCACTGTGGCAACTGAGTCTGTGAACGAAACCTGGTCTGGAGCAGGTTTTCTTCAGGAAACTTAGAGTTCTCTGCGGTCTCCGCCCCTTTTTAAAGTGAAAGATGTTCAAATCTGAGTTCTTCATTAATATTTAGAGAACATTCACATTAGAGACGTCACGTTTCCACCAGCAGAAACCAAAATGACATGTCCATTCATAGAGGATCATGTTGAGAGGAGGCTGGATTAATCCAGAGGAAATGTTATTTATGTCTGGAGAGGATTTGAGGACTCGAGTCGATTGATGCAGTTTCCTCGATTCAGTTTTATTTTAGCGACATTATAAATAGTGAGTTATTCCAGGGATTTGCTATTAATAATGAAGAGATTTATTTTTATCATTTGAAACCCTTAACAATGGAAATCATTAAATTTCAAACACCGGCAACACTGCTTCCAACTACGACGTTTCAAGTTCGATTCCCAGCTCCGGTATATAATTTTTATGGAAAAAAAACCTTTTCAGGGAATATTTTTTAAGTCTTGAGAATTAAATTTAAATAAATGCTTATTTTTAACATATCTCAGGCAGCTACAGTGTTTCGTTTTAGCGTGCAGTGATATCTGTGTGTATGTGGTGGTGATGGTGGTGGGGGGTAAGGAAAACGGTCATTCATGAGATTACGGAGATGACTGGTTAAACTATTAACAGATCAAGAACCATTCCTTACTTAACAAGTGACTAAATAACCTTCCTGATATTATTTATTCTTTATATGAAATGATTCAGATGTAGACGTACGCATTAACTCTGCAGATGTTTTCTCTCTGTTTTACCACTGCAGCTGGGTTTATTATCTTGCTGAAAATGTTCTTGTAGTCGGCATTTGCTTGGAGGAACTTATCAATTTCCGTCGCCGGAAGTAGCCTACAAAACTCGGATGTTTGTTCCCGTTGCCATGGTGAATTGTGCTGTCGTTGCTCCATTGATCAGGGCTTTTAATGGTCACACCTGATTCTGGTTCGAACAACTTCAAGTTGATTGAATCAAACATTTTCAGCTGTTCTGGAACAGAAAACTCTAAGTTCACGAATTTTGAGTCCAGTGACTCGAAGTTCCGTTTTCAACTCTAAATTTGTTGAACCTGCTTCTTGAAACGGGCCCATGCTGCACAAACTGCACTCATTCATTTCTCCTCTATGATCGTTTTTTTTTTTTTTTTTCACTTGGCACTTCCAAAATTTAAAGGGATGCCATCATGCCATCCATATGTCACTACTAAAGCAGAGTCCCTCACTGGTCATAGTTCAACTGGTTTAACTTTTAATCTGCGTTCAATGGGTGTGTTTTCTACATAGAGTCTCAGAATGGACTAAAACACATACATACCAACCCACGAATACCAGAGTTTTGAACTGAGAAGCCCAAAACGCACATATATGAACATTTACGTCGACTTTTCTTTGGAAGTGGTCGCTTGAATGCACGTCGTGAACAGCATTACAGTCACTGCGCTTCCTTCAAGAAAGCAATAAACCAATATGTCCACTGATTGATGACTCACCTCATGGAAAACATCTCCAGAGTATGGAGAAACTCCCAAGTCAAGCAGAGCGAGGCCTTCGATGACTGCAAAACAACAAGACAACATCCTGTTAGTCTGAACGTTTAGGTTCATAATGGTTGAAGATATTTATTTGTTTTGCTAAGAGCTATAGCCTTTAACTAGTCTGGGTCTATTAAAATTAGAAATCAAAATTCATACAGAACAATCAATTTCCTATTGTACGACGGAGTATTACGGTCACCGAAAAAAAAAAAAAATTGTAATATTACGACTTTTAATCTCGTAGATATACGACTTTAAATCTCGTAAATTTACGAGAAAAAAGTCGTAACTGCTAAATTATGAGAATAAAGTCGTATATTTATGACTTTAAAAGTCATAGGTTACATTTACAACTTTTAAAGTCGTAAATTTATTAGAAAAAAACGTGTAAATCTACGGGATTTAAAGTCGTAAATCTACGAGATTAAACGTCGTAATTTAATGAGAAAAGAACCAAAGTTGTCTGTTTATCAGAGCCGTGCTTGAAGATGAAAGACGTGGAGAATCTGGTGTAGATTATGTCCAGATCGGTGTTAAAAGCAAAGAAATTCTGAACCTTTTGGCGATTCAAAATCAAATTATTTCCGGGTTCGGTAGTGCGTGTGTTGTCTTGCGTATCTTCAAGTAAGCAAAAGAGGAGCTATTATTGTGTTAAACAGACTTTTTATTAACAGTCTCTTCATACTGCTGCACTGTGCATGACTAGCGCTCATCTGCTTACCACTTGCCGTGCACCGAACATGTGACCAGTCGCTTGGCCTTCTGGGTAATGCAGTTCTTAAACAGCTAACTTCAATACACAACAGTGCGGAGTTTCATATGTAAAATAAAGAGCTCAGAGATACACGTTCATCAGGATCATCACTTTATTACATCTTTCATTTCCTTTCATCACCTTACGTCATGTCTCTGTCATGCTCAGAAACCAAAAGAGAATGTAAACAGAGCTCCGGACGCCTCCTTCCCCAAATGAAACGTCCCGTCTCAACACAAAACAACATTGAGAAATGACAACGTTAGCACAAGAACAATTGAAAATTCCAAAACTAGTCCTCTTCAGATGGAAGCATCACAGAGTTGGAGGAGATCTGGTCTGTCGTAGAGGAAGAAATGACGTGAAGTGGACAGCTGGAGGATATGGACGGATTCATTAACGGGATCTGCAGAGATCCTGCAAGCAGCATCAACGAATAAAACATTAATACACTGTAAATCAAATAAAGGAACTTCCAAATATTTGAAATATTTTAAACATTCAGTTTACCTGATGAAATCCAAGACGCTTTTCACAGTTTGGTTGGTCTGCTTCAGTTCACGGCATAAATTCGCTGGAATGTAGACTCCCCTCGATTTTAATAAAGTTATGAGAAAAAAGTCGTAAATCTACGAGATTAAAACTCATACATTTACGAGATTTAAAGTCGTATATCTACAAGAAAAAAACTTGTAATATTACTTTTTTTTTTTTTCGGTGACCCTAATACTCCGTCGTACTATTGAGTCCCTGACATGGGTAAAAAAAAAAAAAATGTAATTCCCGCAAGTTAGCATTTTGTTTCCACAAATTATGAACTCGTTCCCAAGATGTAATTAAAGCGGGAACAAGATATTTAAAATAAAGAAAAACCTAAAAAGGGACGGAGGTTGTTACCAGAACTGGAACAGACTCTTGAAAAGTGCGCCGCTATGCTATTTTTTAATGAAGAAAGAAATTGACCAAATTGACACGCACGTTTGTCAGAGAGTTTTTTATCATAGAGATTATATATGGATAAACGCATATTTCTGAGCTCTGGACTGAACTATCGGGGCCGCTGTGTGGGTGAGTCTGCTTTAGCTAGGCTACATCCACCACCAGCTGCAGTCATAGGAGCATCACAGCCATGCCTTTTGTCTTTGCAACTTTCAGATGGAACAACCGGGGCTCTACTGAGAGCAGATCATGTGGGATTACCTTTCACAACTAAATTCTAACAATCTGACTATTTTGATCATTAGAGCATTTATAAGTTTGTATAATTGTAAACAATAAATGGAATACAATATTTTTATTACCATATAAATATATATTTTTAACAAAATCAAAGAATTTTTATTCAAAGTTGTACACAGATATTACCCTGTAAAAAATTATATCTGTTGTTTTTTCCCCAATGTTTGTAATAAGTGTTGCTTCTGTCAGGAAGATGGAGAGAGCATTGAACATGTTTTTGTTGACTGTTCTGTTGTGTCTGTGTTTTGGAAGGACATGCAACTTTATCTAAAGAGCATGTTTGGAAAAAATGTTTATTTATCTAAGCACATGATTTTATTTATGTTTGATGATTCAATGTTGCACTCCAATGAAACATATAATTAACCTTATTATAATCCTGGCAAAGTATTATATTCATAAGAAAAAATGGTCAGAAAAAAATCCTCTTTTAAATAATTTCAAGGAAACAGATCTTAAATTATATTTAGCCTCTATAGAAAAATAAAAAATATGTAATAAGAAATTAACAAAATAATTTTTAAAACTTTTTGGATTATTGCTTCTGATTGAGCAGCTCTTTTTTATCTTTTTTTTTCCTTTGATGATTATATATATTCTTCATTGCTCATTTTATTTTGCTTGTTTGCTTGTCTTTGAAATGTAATTGAGTATTGTATATTGTATTGACAATAAAATAAAATAAAAAAATAATAATAGTAAACAATGTTACGTGGCTAACATAGTTGTGCTAACGATAGAAACCGTTCCTCACTTGTATTACATTTGGCTATATTGTTTTTTTTCTCCAGCTGTCAACTTTCATAGGTTTCCCAGTGACCTAGAAGACAGAAGTGAGGGGAAGCTCCAAAGAGAGTTCTTCAGGCTCTGCAGGGAGACCTTCTAGCCAGAGAATTTGACAAGACCAGGCAGATTGTCTACCAGAGAGGATGTGATCCTGTCCGTCTTCATCCATCACATCCTCAAAGGGTTTGTGTATTTATCTGTTTTAATCGTAAATTCTCCTCCATGGGAAAAATGCTACAAGAACATGTTAAACACATAAAACATGATTTTCATAAGTGTGGTTCTTTAAAAGTATATTTATTCATAAGATTAATGTAATAATAATACATGTTTTCCATTACTACCAGTTTCTGTTTATTATAATTTATTATGGATTAGTAAGACATTTTCAAAGAATCCTTAAGTAACTTAAAAGGTACTTGGTGCTTTGAGGCATTTTAATAAAACATTTTCTTTTGAAGAAAGTCAGTCATCGGTTTTGTCTATGTGGAGACATTATTGGTTGACGCAATTAGTTTTGTTGGTTCTGATTTCCTGTTCTAAAGAAGGAATGAATGAATGAAATGGTTTAGTTCAAGCAATCAGGTTATAATACATAACATAACATCACATAATGAATCACAAGTAGATCACTTGAAAGGGAGTGGAAGGAAGCAAACTTATTTAATCCTACCACAATAAAGGTATAAATGTTGGTGGTTTAATACAAATAATTTCAATTTTTACCCATCTAATAAAAATACACATAGCAATAAACAATGTTAAAAAGTAAGAATCGTGGTGCGATTTGGGAATTGTTAAACTTGATTTGTGAAATCGAATCAGATCACCACCTAAGCAAAGATCCACAGCCATAAGTAGAAGTATATATCATCATCAATAAAAGAAAGTGACTATCCACAGGTCATTTTCTAATTACAAGACGAGTCTGTCTCCCTGTCAGCTGCAGACATGCACTACTCCACTTTGACGTCAGAGGAAGATCTCCCATCCCCACATGCATGCATTCCTGAAGTCATGTGACCACAGCTACCTGCCCGCCTGTTTTGGTGGTCTTGTAGACAAAGTCCTCTACATTTCTGGATTGGTTATGATAAAAATCCTTAGAATGACCTGTGAAGTCACGGCTTCTGTGCCCTCATCCTTGGATCAGTGGTGGGCTGGTGGTCCTCAGAGGGACAGTGATGCTGGTCAGAATGTGAGATGCATCAGAACCGTACAGAGGAACGTGTCAGTAGCTGTCAGATGCCCATCCTGACACAACCCTGTGTATTTATTCGAGCTTGGGACCGGCACAGTGAGACCCTGGCTTAGACCCCATCGTGGCTACGTTTTTTCCTAGTTTATATTTGCCCTATTTTGTCTTTTTTTTTTAAAGCTACTTCTTGGAAGTTTTCAATTTAAGTTTTTATTGATAAAAGAAGGTCAATGAAATAAAAATAAGGGGTGTGATGGAATTTTTCAAAATTTTTGTATTTAAGTCAAAATACAATGACTTCTTCGGGAGCTGCAGCTGTTTGGGAATTTGCCTGAGCTGGGAACAAAACCATAGCCCAAACAACCCAAAACAAACCACGAAGACGCTTAACTTTGTGAACTTGCCTTGTACCCTCTGACTCGCACAGATGACTCCCACCCTGATGGAGCCTCTCTGATGCTCTGCCTTGTGCATCTCTAACTATCCTTCTGCAGAAAAATAAAACAACTCTGATTTGAGACAGACTGAATGAAGAGATTTTTTTATTCCACCAGAACAGACAAATTTCCACCACAGCGACAACGCAAATCTGAATTTTTCAGTTTTTTCATTTTTCAATTGTATTACGAAAGTATCAGATTGGGATTCTGTATCGCCAAATACACAGAATCAAATGACTTGAAATCAGATCGGGCTTAAAAAACCTGATCGGGACGTCCCTAGTCACTACATCCGACTGCATCCAACTCCATATTAGTGCACAATTCTGGTACAATAGTATAGATGTTGTCAATCATAATCATCATCATCTTTATTTATAAAGTGCTTTAACACAATTTGAAATTGAACATTAGAGGCTACAAACGTAATAAAACAAATTTAAATAAATAAGTGAACAATAAGACAAAAACAAAATAAAAATAGAAAGGTAAGAACTAGGGCTGGGCGATAAAACGATATTTATTGTTATTGCAATAGAACATTTTTTCGATAGAAGAATGAGTCTATTGTGATAGACTTTTATTTTGAAGGGTCCGCAAATAACACCTGCTAATTTACTGTACACTGTATTAGTTTTAACAAGCGTCAGATTTGATGCTTGTTGGTCATCAGGAGGTCTGTTGCTGAGTGTGAAAAAAGCCGTCAAAACTTTTCTGGAACTCTTCATGAAGAACGCGGATACCGAGAGATTGATTTATTTTGAAGAGCTGAATAAAAACATCGGTACACATCTCCGTGTCGGAGTTCAGGAGACCTTCCAGTGAGGAGCGGCCGCTGTCGCACTCCTGCACCCAGCTGACAAGAGCCGACAGGTAGAGCTAAGGCAAGCCGTTAGGGTCAAAAATCACCAGAAAAAACGCGGGTATGGCAGTGCGTCATCTGGACATGTACTATGGTTAATAATACTTATTTGACATGTTTAAATGTTGCCACAGTTAGTTTCAATACAACAATTAATACCAAAAATGATGAAAGTTTAATTTTAAAATTGCAGTTTAATTTGGTGGGATAGCATATTAAGCATTCCTTTCTCTCTCCAGACATGTACATGTAATCAGAAAATACATGTTTTGTTTATGTTCAATATTCAAAATGTGTGCGTTAATGCGTTTAAGTACTTTTTTTAAACGTATATTTTTAACTTTTCAAAAAAGTAATTTTAGGCTTTTATCTTCTTTTTTCTTGTTTTTTTTTACTTGTTACTGATCTGAAAAATGATCCGAACCGTGACCTTAAAGCCGTGACACGATCAGAGCTGCGTGTTTTGTGATCTGTTACACCCCTACTAAATACAACAAAAATAATTTGTAGTATATTAATACATTTTTGTTATGTGAATCCTGAAAACATTAGAATTTATTTGTAAACTTAATGCTTTGTTTTTTAATGGAACTGAAGAAACAGTTTAGTATCTATTTCATAAACTTTTGAAACTTGAAAGCTTTTGCTTTAATTTTCAGCTTAGCTCATATATATATATATATATATTCTTGGTTATTAAAAAACTAGTTGCATCATTTCCCTTGGATCTGTTATGCTTAGTGTGATAGGAAATAAATATTTAAATTTAAACAACCTGCTGATGAGTTTACATTTCATTTTTGAGCCACAAAGTGTTTAAATATAATTATTTGGTTTATATCGTGATAAATATCGTTATCGCGCAATATGTAAAAAGCTATATCGTGATATAAAAAATCCCATATCGCCCAGCCCTAGTAAGAACATGATAAAAAGAAAACAGTTTCTACATACAATAAAACTTGTATGCAAAATTGGAGAAACATCTCATGTGTGAGTAAAAGCTTGGCTATAAAAATGAGTCTTCTGTCTAGTTTTAAAAAAATGGACAGGGAAGACGCTTGTCTAATAGTTGGTTGGAAAGCATTCCAGAGCTTAGGAGCACAGACAGAAAAGGCTCGCTCCCCCCTACATTTCCTTTTAGACTTCGGTGCCTCAAGGAGAAGCTGATCAACTGACCTGAGGCATCGGGCTGGAGTGTAGGGGGAGAGAAGCTCAGCAAGGTAAGGCGGGGCGAGACCACTCCAAGATTTGAAAACAAATAAAATAATCTTAAAGTGAACACTAAAATGGACAGGTAACCAGTAGGGGTGTTGGGGGGAACAAAAAAAAAAAAAAAAAAAAAAAAAAAAAAAAAAAAAATCGATTCACATTCGAGTCTAGATTCTCATTTTTAACTATTCAGAATAGATTCTAGATATCCAAGAATCAACCCCCCCCATATTCCTGCATTTATGTTTCATTTAATAGCTCGAACCTGTTAGCTTACTTGCAAGCCGTAATATTTGTCCCGTACGACGGAGTATTAGGGTCACCAAAAAAAAAAAAAAAGTAATATTACAAGTTTTTTTCTCGTAGATATACGACTTTAAATCTCGTAAATGTATGAGTTTTAATCTCGTAGATTTAAGACTTTTTTCTCATAACTTTATTAAAATCGAGGGGAGTCTACATTCCAGCGAATTTATGCCGTGAACTGAAGCAGACCAACCAAACTGTGAAAAGCGTCTTGGATTTCATCAGGTAAACTGAATGTTTAAAATATTTCAAATGTTTGGAAGTTCCTTTATTTGATTTACAGTTTATTAATGTTTTATTCGTTGATGGTGGCTTGCAGGATCTCTGCAGATCCCGTTTATGAAGCGGTCCATATCCTCCAGCTGTCCACTTCAGTCATTTCTTCCTCTACGACAGACCAGATCTCCTCCAACTCTGTGATGCTTCCGTCTGAAGAGGACTAGTTTTTGGAATTTTCAATGTTCTTGTGCTTACGTTGTCATTTCTCAATGTTGTTTTGTGTCGAGACGGGACGTTTCATTTGGGGAAGGAGGCGTCCGGAGCTCTGTTTACATTCTCTTTCGGTTTCTGAGCATGACAGAGACATGATGTAAGGTGGAGAAAGGAAATGAAAGACGTAATAAAGTGACGGTCCTGATGAACGTGTATCTCTGAGCTCTTTATTTTACAAATGAAACTCCGCACTGTTGTGTATTGAAGTTAGCTGTTTAATAACTGCATTACCCAGAAGGCCAACCAACTGGTCACATGTTCGGTGCACGGCAAGTAGTAAGCAAGCAGATGAGCGCTAGTCATGCACAGTGTAGCAGTATGAAGAGACTGTTAATAAAAAGTCTGTTTAACACAATAATAGCGCCTCTTTTGCTTACTTGAAGATACGCAAGACAACACACGCACTACCGAACCCGGAAATAATTTGATTTTGAATTGCCAAAAGGTTCAGAATTTCTTTGCTTTTAACACCGATCTGGACATAATCTACACCAGATTCTCCACGTCTTTCATCTTCAATCACGGCTCTGATAAACAGACAACTTTGGTTCTTTTCTCATTAAGTTAGGACTTTTAATCTCGTAGATTTACGACTTTAAATCCCGTAGATTTACACGTTTTTTTCTCATAAATTTTCGACTTTAAAAGTTGTAAATTTAACCTATGACTTTTAAAGTCATAAATATACGACTTTATTCTCATAATTTAGCAGTTACGACTTTTTTCTCGTAAATTTACGAGATTTAAAGTCGTATATCTACGAGAAAAAAACTTGTAATATTACTTTTTTTTTTTTTTTAGGTGACCCTAATACTCCGTCGTAGTCCCGAAACGGCCACCGTAGTTTGTTTTCTCTGGAGGCGAGTGGAGTTTACCGAGCGCTCCGCTACAACATGGAGGAAGAAAAAGAGATTCCTCCTGTCCCGTCGTCAATGAAGGCAAATGTTTGGGCTCACTTCGGGTTCTACAAATCCCGCGGTAAGGAGCTTGACATGACATGTGCAGTGTGTAAAATCTGCAAAATCAAATGTTACAGGAACACTTCAAATCCTCGCGCTCATATCTCGTCCCATCACTGGAGATTAAAGTTTCAAAAGTCTTTCTTTGTCTTCGTACTGTTGAAATCATCCATCCCTCTGGGATTTCCTGATGTTGTGATTGAAACTATTAATGTAAATCCCATTAAGCCCTGTGATTTGTTCCACACCTTGCAGCTTTTTATTTTCAACTTTACTGTAACTTTGAGAATCTACCGTGACAACAGTCAAGGATGAACACGTGACCGTTTCCCTTCAGACTCCTTTCCAGGAGCCGTGCTCTCTTTCATTAATGTTCTATAGCTCTCAGATTTTTATCTCTCTAAAACGTGCATGAATGGTCACCCCGCAGGCGGATATGCGCTGCGTGCACGTGGCGAATGAAGGTGTGCCGTCCCCGGAAGTGCACATGGCAGGGTGGGGTGCATGTACAGATGGGTCTGTCATATTGCGCAGGGCACAGCTGCTGCACAACAGGAACCGAGGATGAAGATATTTGACCAACATTTGTTGCATTATCTCTTCCGTTCTCCTTAGCTTGTTTACATTAAAAGTGGGGTCATCTGGATTCCACAAGACAGTGCGCTGAACTTTTTTTTTCATTGATTTTTGAGTTTCATTGATATCCATGGCAGACATTAAATCCTGTCCGCCTTCGTCCACATTTGTCACGGAAGGAATCGCATAACAATATGTGGTTGGAGCCATCTGGACCCCAAAGAGAGAGGAATGGTTAAGATCATCAAATATGGTTCAGTGTCTTTTATTTTGAAAGGATGTCATGTAACAGCCCCCACTGAATTTTCAGTGGAGACCACAACACGCCAGATCACCCTGGCCCCGTACCAAATGGGACCCCCTGCTCCCCATGGAAAGCCCCCACCGACCCAGACCGGGGCAACCCCCCCCCCAAGTCCCCCCCGCCCAAGCACCCGCCGCAGAGGCGACGGCGGCCGCCAAGCGAGGTAGCCCCACCCAGACGAGAGCCCAGACCCCCCAGAGCCCAGCAGCGCCCCCCAGGCCGCCCGCCGAGCCCACGCCCCCCCGACGGGGCCCAGCGCCCAGCCCACCACAGCCAACAAGAGCACAGCCCCCCACGACCACCCAACACCACCTGCACACCCAGCCCAGGACACGCCACGGCCAGGCACCACCACCCCCGCCCGCCCCCACCGACGGCCAGGCCCAGACCCCCCAACAACAGAGCCCCCCACGCCCCAGTCATATATTCCCGTTCTCTTTGTTGTTTTCAGGGCCCCCCACCAGCCTCAGGTTCCATATTTGTGAGTAGCGCTCCAGCTCTGCTGTGCAATTTTCCCAGCTTTGCACCTGTTGCTCCTGTATTTTAACTTTAGCAACAATCTCTTTCCCTTTGGATTTTACATCTCATATTTCCTCTGAAATAAAGTCAATAGTCTTTTTGAGGCCTTCAGTTTTTATACAGTTTTCTCCCACCATTTTTTCGATTGAGTCAGCTCAATCGATTCAGTCTGCTCTACAATACCATCTGGGTCGTCATCGCCTTGATTCTTTCATCTGCGGGGAATTCAGCTTCGTATCGGGTAGAGTGTAGCGTGAAGACTTCCTCTTCCATGTGGTCTTCAGCAGTAGCCGCTTTTCTAGCGTAGTTGTTAGGGGTGTCGGAAAAAAAAATCAATTCACATTCAAATCTAGATTCTCATTTTTAACGATTCAGAGTCGATTGTAGATATTCAAGAATCGATTTTTTTTCCATATTCCTGCATTTATGTTTATTTAATGGCTCAAACCTGCTAGCTTACTTGCGAGCCGTAATGTTTGTCCCGAAACGGAAGAAAAAGAGATTCCTCCTGTCCTGTCGTCAGTGAAGGCAAATGTGTGCTTGACCGACCCGGGTAGGAAGAAAACTCACGAAATGTAATCAATATTTCATAAATTAATTGTTTCTTAGTGTTCCAAATGTAAAATACGATTATATAAATGAATATAGTTCACTCTGAAAGGCTGAAGAAAACCATGGTACGGCCTCTTTAAGTGATGAAGGTTGCAGAGCCCTGTCCAAGAGAATGACACATTTTTTTTAGATTTTGATTAAAAACTGAGTAAGTGTAACTATAAGAAGACTGGGAACCCTTTGAAAATAGATCACTGAATTATCAGAGCAGGACTTTAATGAACTGTTTGAAAGTTTTAAATTCACTGATGGAAAGATTTTCCTGTCATGGGCTTTAGATTGTTGTCATTTTCACCTGTTTTCCTCCTTAAGGCTTTACAGAAACAAAAGCTGGTTTCCTTCTGTCTTATTTACTTATCTATCATCAAAACTTGTATGTAATGAGTTTTTTTCTGTGTCTACAGGTTCTGTCTTCAGAGTCGATTCAGGCTCCAGGTTCTTCACGGAGGACTGGAGGATCCAAACGTCAGAAAATAAATATCGTCTGTCTGCGCACAATTCCTGCTTCATTTAGATCACACGTGTCAAAGTCAAGGCCCGGGGGCCGAATCCGGCCCTCCAGGCAATTATATCCTGCCCTTCAGAAAATTTTATTTTATTATTATTAGTGGCCCGATGTTATCTTGCATTCATTTCTAACTTTTATAATTTAGACACAATCTATTTTTATGGAGAGTAAAAAATTGAAAGTTATTTAAGGTTTAAATTGATTTATTCTGAAATAATATTCCTGCCTGTTTTTATTCATTGTTATGTTAAAAATGTATATTTTTACAGTTTTCAAAATTTTGTTTTAGTGCGTTCAAGACATTTTTATCCTGTTTGGCCCGCGACTTAAGGTGTGTTTTGGATTTTGGCCCTCTGTGCGATTGAGTTTGACACCCCTGATTTAGATGAACCCAGACTCTGGGAAAGTTCAGGAACACGTTCTTTTACCAAAGGAGAACCCAGCAGCTCCGTTCATCTGTTCTCCAGAACCGCCTCAGTCACATTCGCGTTACTCCTTTGGTTGAAGTAACTTGAATTTAATGCAAAATTTAGGTAACGCGTTACAGCTCCCACACAGACATATTACTTTGAAAAAACAACCAATACAAATCCTTCCACCGCTGAGCTCCTTCAGTTCGTCTGTTTTTGGACCAAAACCCGAATCAGAATGTGACTCCGTCTGGCGTTCACACGTGCGTTTCTGTCTGTCTTTTCCCAAACGTCTTTAGGATTTTTTCGGTAGTTTATGCGGCTGAACCTGTTTCCCGCAAGCAGCGACGTGAGCGCGCGGGGCTGTGACCGGTGTGTTCCGGATCCCCGCCGGCCGACCGCTCACCTCTTTTCCAGGCTGTGATCGGCGACACCACCTCCACCCTCTCTGAAATCAGCTCCGCCAAACTGGACCGGAACAAAACAGCGCGGACCGTCACGGCTACAATGATTAGGACAGTCAAGGGAGCCGCCATCTTTACAAGGAAGCTCCCTGTCGCTGTGGTCAAGTTGCATGCTGGGAAATCCAGCCTACTGGCTCCCGTCAGGAACATTTTTACCTCCAACCTCCTGCACGTTTTCAAAGCCTGAGAAACGGGGAGGATTGACTCTAGGGCAGGGGTGGGCAAACTACAGCCCGGGGGCCACATGCGGCCCCTTAAACTACTTAATCTGGCCCTCCAAATTAAAATACATTGAATCAAAAATCCTAATTTGTTGTTTCTCTGGCGTTCGTGTGTGTTTTTTTCTGAGTCAGAAGGTGATTTTTCAGATTTCTTTGAGTTCACATTTTCCTCTGAAGAACATCAACCCATTGGATCACCAAAAAGAGAACAAAAATCAAAATTTAGAAATTAAAATTCCCAAATTTTCTGCTTTTAAATGAATATATGTGAATTTTAATCCAAATTAAAGCATGTTTTTCTCTAAATTCCATATTATTTTTTTAGTTTATGAGGTTCATTACCAAATCTCTCCTTCCATCTGCTCCTTGTCTGGCCCTTATGCCAAAATTTAGAACCCTTTGTGGCCCACAAATCAAAAAGTTTGCCCACCTCTGCTCTAGGGGAAGACATTTACAAATAAATAAATAAACGAAAGCTTCCCAAAATAGACAACTCTTTAATCCGTATGTCATCTGTGATCAACCAATCAAACAGTTAAAAAGCAGTTTATCTGTCATGTTTTCAAGTTTAATTTTGTACTGTGAGAAAGAAAATAAACATTTATTTTAAGATGTCTTTATTTCAAATATTAGCTGGTATTCCTGTCCAAATTTTAAAAAAAAAGAGTGCTTTCTACAGACGTCGGCATACGGAACAAATTTTCACTGGCTGAAAAGATTTATGTGATCAAAACAAAACTCAACAGCTTGCTGGAATAAACGTTTTCTCTTTCTTGGGGTGTAGCTTAAAAAAAAATCAATTTAAAGTTTATTGTGCCTGCAAGTCGCGTCGCTTTTGCGTCAAAGTACCTAATCAATGTTCGTATGCATACTATACTATCACAGAGTTGTAACTATATCATTCACTTAAGTTTGTTTTATTTGTTTTTTTCAGTCCGTTTCAATTCATTAAAAAGTCATATGCTTTTACTTTGAAACTCCCGGCAGGAAGTCACTGCAGTTGTTTTGAAACTGACAGCTCTGCGATTTTCCGTTTCTGTTCTTGGCTCTCCGCTGTGTGTTGATGTTGAGAAGACATGGCAGGCTTGGAGGTGTTGTACACTTGTGTGGCAGGTAGCGTGACGTGTCCTCAGGACGCTCTCGTGTGTTTCGTTCACTGGGAAATGATCAAAGGCGGATACAGGTGCATCGGGTCCGGAGACGAGGTGGGTCGCCGAAGAGGCTAACTTTAGCAGAACCAGACGGGATGACAACAGCAAATTCTGATTACATGTAAAGACATATAGGATAAGAAAGGAACCCATTTCATTTTAATTCAGTTTTACATTGGAGATCTTACTTTGGTGTCATGCTGACCGCTAAATTACAGTTTGGATGTAAATCCTCTGTTAGCTCCGCTGTAAATGTAGCTCTGCTCCATAACCAGCTTTCAGAAGGAGGATGGAAAGTGAAACTCTACTGAGGATGATTCAGAGAAAATTCTCTTCTAGCTGAGTTTCATCTTCCTCCATCTCAGTCACCTTTGACCTTCTAAAAATATCTGCATGGATCCTGAACTTTTTATTCTCGTGCAGCTGGCACGTTTTTTTTTTTTTTTTATTGATAAGTTAGACATTACAAAAGCATTACAAAGCGTGTTGCCAGATATTTATACATGTAAAAACAAAATGAATTCAAATTAAGCAATAAAAGAGAAAGGCAGGGAGGAAAACAAAAAGAAATGTTTCAAAATACATATAAATGTAGATAATATTGAAATAAAATATTCTAACTATACTCAGAAAGGCATCAATGTCGAAAACATTCCAACCAAGATTATCCATAAAATAAAGGGTAAGGAAAAATCTCATCAATCCAGGTAAACAGACAAACAATCTAAAAGTTTTGTGGCATTCTTATTTTTTATCTTTTCAAGGGATTTACAAAAAAGAAGTAAGTCATTTTTAAAAAACAAAAAGTGTGGACTCTCTTTCAAAAATCGACACCTGTGAATGAAAAACTTACCAAAAATTACAAAATTATTATACAAAAATTGAATTTTCTTTTCTTTGTTAATACAGCCAAATTGTATATTAGGGTATGTAAATAGTGGAATTGTATTTTTTGTTGAAAGCCATGTATATAAATCACTCCAAAAATTATTAACAACATTACAGTCATAAAAAAGATGCTTTTGGGTTTCAATATCATTTTTACATATTTGACATATATTATCTTGAATATTAAATCTTAAATGTAGGAATTCTTTACAGGGATAAATATTGTTAATTGTTTTCAAATGGACCTCTTTCATTTTTGGTATAAGGGGAAATGAAAAGAAATTTCATGCAGCTGGCACGTGCCATGTGGGTTTGAACTAAACAAACTGAGTTTATGTGAAAGGTGTCATGTTTAGCAGAGGAGAGCAGAAACTTTTGTCAACATGAAAATATACCCCCCCAGCCCCGCAGCGGTGACCGGAAGTCGGAGCTGCTGCCTGCAGACTGGAGCAGCAACAAGGAGCTGTACAGTCTGCGCTATGAAGCCGTGGACTCGGACGCTAAGATGCTGCTGAAAGCCATTGCTGTGGACTCTGCCCTGATATTCAACCTGATGGTAGGCATGGAGAGGTCGTTCAGGACATGTGAAGGGTGGAGATGGACACAGCTAGAATGAAGAACTATGCACTAAAAAAAAAAAAAAAAAAAAAAAAAAAGATCTATCAGATATTTTACTAAAGTTTTTTGTATTTACTTCAGAACATGGAAGTATAGAGGATTTTAAGTTCAGTTTGCTTGCAATACTTTAGAGCAGAGGTGTCAAACATACGGCCCGCGGGCCGTATCCCGCTAGATGATTTAATCCGGCCCAATTATGAAGAAAAAAATATATAAGAATTTTCAAAAAAGAAAGCAAGTTTCTAGCCCATTCCTGTGGCGAGTTATGGTTCTTTAAAGAAGTGGATGCAATGCGCAATTTAACCACTAGGGGGAGCAAATGAAACTCAAAAGATCAAGAAATTAACATTGGATTTATTTTGCTGTGGAAACCCTCCAAATATTTAACAAACTGTTTTTACAACATATGAATAATTTCATAAAAACCACTAAACTAAATTTAGTCAACAAACTAATCAACATATTTTTGACTGAAATGCAAAAGAAAATTTCAGGTGAAATTCCCAGGTTCCTCATTTGGGCCACAAATATGAAGAGTTTGTGTTGGTAGAGGAACATGACAGACCTCACAGCTCCATGATGTTTTTGTCCAAAAACTAAAAATAAAGGCCATATTTTGCCTTTAATTCAATAAAATATCAGTTCCCGAACATAAACTTTTATTTTATCACGTTGATCTCACAGCTGCACAGCAGGACGTCTGAGGGCGTCCGTCGGTTCCAGAGGGTTCATTTAGTTTGATTTTTCATTGATTAAAACATTTATATTTTTTTCCCGTAGCCCCCCTTTTTTAGTTTACTATTGGGATTGCTTTAATGTCAGATGTAAAACATTCAGTCTGTATAAAATTAAATAAACCTTTTTTTTTTTTTTTTTTAGTGAAATCCATTTTATTTGAAATGCTTTGGACTCAGTAAATAAAAATGTAATAATAAGTGATTAGACTACTAGGTTGTTTGAAACAGTTTTTGCAACTAAGAAATAAACAAAACAAAAATAAAGCTAAAAATAACACGTTAAACAAAGGTTATTTTGCTGTTATGTTTCTGGCCCGGCCCACCTGAGATCAGACGGGTTGAATGCGGCCCCCGAACCAAAATGAGTTTGACATCCCTGCTTTAGAGCAAACATATTCTTCTTTTGTTGGGGTAAAAGTTTGGAATTCCCAACAGATGGTTATTTTGAAGAAAATATCTTTTGAAAAAAACAACTTTTATTCAAGAAACTATTAACAAAAAAGAAAACTGAGTTCTGCTTCACACAAGCAGGTTTATTTCTCTATCGAGTACATGCACAAGTCCTTCTTTGGACGTCATGGGAACAACTTAGGGTCAAAACTTACACCCTCAATACATAACAATAGGGTTGTCTGTTTTTTCTTAAATCTTTAATATAGGGGCAGAAATAAAATTCCACTGTCACTTTTCTTACTCATGTTATGTTGTAACATGTTTAATGTGTCGAGATTTTCCTCATGAACGGAACAAATAAACAGTACAAGAACTCAGAAGATCAAAAAGTTGCGTAACTTTGTCTTTCCAAAACTAAATTGGTTGTTCAGAAGAGCTGTAGACGTCAGACCAAAGGTGAATCAAAGTCTTCTAAAGATGAAATCATGTAACAAAGAGTTGATGATGTTTGTTTTCTGTGTGTCTGAAGAACTGCAGCACGCAGCAGGTGGATGACCTGACCGTAAATGTCAAGGATCACGTGAACGCTTCTCATCTGGACACTTTTGACAGGTGGGTGTGAGATTTAACCTCAGAAAAATGTCCCCCTCAGCAGTTCCACCAGTTTTTATCAGGCAGACTCAAGTCAGGAGCGCAGAAGAGTTCCGAGTGTAGAAGTAACTAACCCCATACCTAACCGAACTAAAGCAGAACCAATGAAACAGAGTATTTATTAAGTGTTTGACTGATTTAAGTCTTTGTCTTTTCTACAGGGTTTTCATAAATGGAGAGAGTTTGTCAGAGAAGGTGAAGGCCCAGCTGCTCCCTCCCCAGGAGAAAATGGAGGAGAAGAAAGCAGGGAGGAAGAGTCTGCGGGAGGATGAAGACGAGGCAGAAGGAAGGAGGAAGAGGAGAGAGGAACACGACCATCTACACATGCCTAGCAGACGTCCGGGAACGCAGCATCCATGGTTGGAAAACGCAAATCCTCTGTGAAAACCTGTTTGTTTGATTCCACTCACGTTGATTTACCGTCCGGTTCTTCATGTTTTATCCCAGCCCAATGGCATGGATGTGGAAATGCAGACACATGGGTGCAGTTTCAGATATTAATGCTGGATTTTCTATTTTTAAAACACTTTTAAACAATTAAATATCCTGGCACTTAAAAGGAATTATGTTAAAGTAAAAAACAAAAATAAACAGGAATACGTTTTTGTACTTTTTTTCAGAAACAAGTCTTTCTACAGCTTAGCTTTCATTTTAAATGGTTCATTCTGTTTTTTACTCTGTCTTCATTACTATCACAGTTCTGCTGCAATGCGGCATCTCCTCTTGTCTAACGTGAGACAGTAAACTTATTCCGTGTTTTGCTTAAACGCTGTCCTGTCAGCAGCACAGCAGACATATTGATGAATTTCAGCGATCAAAAACTGAGAATCCACTGCGCTGGACTGCCCCCCTGTGGTGTGGTTGAGTTATTACAGTCAAAGGTTTTGTGACATGAGAGATTCTGAACATCGTCTGGATTAAATGTGTCAAATTCAAGTGAGTTCATGTGATGTCTCTGTCAGAATAGCATCCAGTGATGACTCTGCTTAGCGCTAGTATATCCTCTGTGGACTCAAAACTGGAGTTTTCCAATTCATTTTTATTTGAGTGATATTATTTCAAACATCAGGAAGGCGTTTGAAGTCATTACCGTGCTGCATACGTAACAAATGTTAACTTGGTTGTCATCAACGCTACTTCTCCCTGGGGAAACCCGAGTTTGAATCCAGGTTGCGGAAAGTATCTTTATACAAAAAAAACCCCCAAAAACTTTTCAGCGAATATTTCTTAAGTCTTGAGCATTCAATTTAAATAAATGCTTATTTTTAACATGTTCCAGGCAGCTACAGTGTTTCTTTTTAGCGTGCAGTGATATCCGTGTATGTGTGTATGTATGTGGGTGGTGGTGGTGGTGGGGGGGGGGGTGATTACTGATTAAATTACTGGTTAAATTATTAACAGATCAAGAACCATTCCTTACTTAACAAGTGACAAAATAACCTTCCTGACATTATTATTTATTCATTATTTGAAATGATTCAAATGTAGACGTATGCATTAACTCTGCAGATGTTTTCTCTCTGTTTTATCGCTGCAGCTGTGTTGATGTTCTTGATGAAAATGTTCTTGTAGTCTCATATGCTTGTAGGAACTCATCAATTTCCGTCGCCAGAAGTACAAAACTCAGCTGTTTGTTCCCGTTGCCATGGTGAATCGTGCTGTCTTTGCTCCATTGATCAGGGCTTTTAATGGTCGCGATGCTCGCACCTGATTCTGGTTCTAACAACTCAGACTTGATTGAATCAACTCTTTTCAGCTGTTCTGAAACCCAAAACTCTAAGTTTGAGAATTTTGTGTCCGTGGACTCCGAGTTCCGTTTTCAACTCTAAATTTGTTGAACCTGCTTCTTGAAACGGGCCCCTGGTGTTAAAGGGATAAGAACAAACTTAAAGTCGGTGATAAAAGTTACAGGGATTTTAGGACAAGGCCTTTAAAATAGTTTTATTTTGTGTTTTTCCCTCCACAGAATAAATTATGTTCTTTGGTCTTTGGGTAAGAGAAAATGCTGGTGTTTTCTGCAAAACCAGACATTTAACATCTATTTGATGTTTTTGTTTTTATTTAATCAAATCAAACTTTATCATACCTCAATAACACAAAATGCTTTGCTGACTTAAAACAATGAAAAACAAATTAAATGAACCCCCCCAACATAAAATATGAAGAACTTAAAATAGAATTTAAAGTGGAATCTTTGCTTTATGGCGATGTGAGGAATTGATATTTATTCTTAAGGTTGCTTGATCACCTCTGAATGTTGTCTGTTCATTGACCTTCTTAAGATGTGGGTTTGTTTTTTCCAGGCCGGATCCTGCAGCTCCACCGTTTGCCGCTGGGGGAGCAGATCTGGATCCGTTTGGGTGGGTGTGCTTTCCTCTTCTAACAACTTCGCCCCACGTTTGTCCTAATCCTTTGGGATGATGGATTACACAAGCCTCCAATGCTTTGACCTCAAGTGCTGAAACTCTGAGCAAAAACCTGCTGTGTCAGCATTTAGTGATCGCATTATGTTTGTGTGAAGAGAATTCTCCCTTTTGAAACCGTGACCTCTATCCTCATGACTTCAGATCTCAAGGTGGCGGCGGGATGATCGTGGACCCCCTGAGGTCAGGGCACCCCCGCTCTGGCTTTGACCCCTCCAGTGGCATCCCAGACATTCTGCCCCCAGGAGCCGTGCCCCCGGGAGCTCGCTTTGACCCGTTTGGACCCGTCGGACGACACAGACCAGGGTGAGGAAAGAACTCATGTTCTCCTGCATGGAATGATGGTTGTTGCAGCAGTAAAATGAAGCTTTGCTTTTCCGTACTTTAACTTCAGCATACCCTCAGAAATACATTTATGTGTATTTTTGTCATTCATGGAATGATTCTGACAAGTTAAACTTGTTATAAATTCGATTTTAGAAAATTCTGCCTTTTTTCCAGAGATTTTTTAAATGTAATTGATTTAAATGAGGGATACATTGAAAACATCAAGATAAACGTGATGTTTATCTTAATGTTCTGTAAAAGTCTCATTGTTTTTGTTCTCTTTTGTTTTCATGTCCAAAACTGCATCAGAAAATTAACCATCAGAAATATTTTTTGTGTTTTTGCTTCCCAGGCCGGATCCGGACCACCTGCCCCCCCCCGGCTATGATGACATGTTTATGTAGGGCCGATTCTGGCTGGTCCTGAAACCCTTACCTGGTTCTGAGCTGGTCACTTTGTAAAGATGTTGTCAGTGTTTTCATTCTATGGAGCAGAGGAGTCTTCGGGACGTGAAGCTTGATGAGTACATAAAAGCGAGTTCGTTTTTGAATCGGAGGAGAAGCTTCTGACCTTCAGGAAACCTTGTCTTTGTGCTACTGAGCTGAACCTTTTGTTAAAGCAGCAGAAAAAACTGAAGTTTTTTTCCTGACATCTTGAGCTTCTGGTTGAGTCTAAAAGAGCAAGTGTTTTTAATATTTCAGGTTCCTGATGGAGAAAAACTGCTTTTCAGGAACATTAGAAATAAGCTTTATTTAAATCCTAAACATGATTCCTAAAATTATTTTCTTTGTAGAATAAACATTTGAATCTTTTCTCTGTTCCACCTTCATCTCTTCTGTTTTCAGCTGGGGGGGATGTGGGGGGGTGTCTGCAGCATCGGGTCATTGTGGGTCACAGAGAGTGAAAGGAAATAGTTTGATGTCGAAACGCTCTGAAAACAAGGATCCCTGTCGGGATTTTCTTCTTCTAAAAGACTGCGATGATGAAAAATGTTAAAGAAAATCAAAGTAAAGTTCAGCAGCAGATCTCAGACATGAAGAAAGAGAAATTAATCAAAAGGAAAAAGTTTAGATTAAATGCATTTTAAAGGGTAACCAAACCCTTAATCAACTTTTTTTTAATCTGTTGACCTCTATAAATGGACTTTAAAAGGGCTGTCTGTTGGTCATTGCCAAATTTTTGACAAATCAAAATAAACATGTTTAATTTATGAAACCATAGTCAAAAACCACATGTGTGCTGCCCCTACAGGTTGAAACAAGGTATTGCAGTTTAATTTTCTGATTGGTCAGCTGGTGTAAGTCTCCATAGTGAGACCTCACAATGCTCTGAGCTCCAGTATAAAGCCCTGGGCATGTTTGATTCTGTAAGGGTCGGCTGTTAGCTGTAGCATGGCTGGTAGGTGTATTGCCTTCAGTTTTCAAAAATCTCCTGGCTTACACAACTTCCTAGTGGACTTGGAACTGAGGTTGAGTGCAGTTGGCATTATATCCAGCAAACTCTGTCCTGGGGATGGATTTAATGAACATTTCAATCTGGATTGTTTGTTTTTTTCAACATGTTATCTTTTATTCTAGCTTCATTTTACTACTCTCAGACTTTGGTCCCCTTTGGACTCGTAAACCCCCAGCTGTGCTGGCAGCCCCTCTGTCAGGCATTGCAAAAGCAGCATCTTGAGTATTTCTATATTTTACTGGATTGGCCCTTGTCTATTTGCTACTATATGTAGCCTCTGCGTTGTGTTTCTTCTTTTTCTTTAACCAGTCAAGAGTCCAAGACGAATTTAGGAGATTTTATTCTGCAATGCCAGAAATAAACACAAGGAACATCAGCTGATCCGTCACGAGCGCAGTAGCTTTTACTGGAGAAAGAAGTTAATAGTTAAACTGCTGCAACGGCCAAATCTAAAGATCAGCAAGTAGCGATTAAATGCCACTAAAAGGGCCAAAATATTTAAGATTAAAAATAATTCACTTTTCTCCAACAGCCAAACCAACATTACAATTAGTAATAATATTTTAATAAATTATGCTAATTTCTGCTCATGACGTAGAAGTTAAGTTGACGTTACCTCGCTGGAAATCTCTGCTTTCATCTGAAGCTTTCCCACAATCCTTTGTTTTTATACTGCAGTGCAGGTACATGGTTCCACCACAAGGTGATGCCAAGTCCACATTTTACAGAATTCAACAATAATATGTACACATGTTACATATAGACAGAGATGTGCGTGCACGGGTGCTATTGCTATGCATTGAGTCATGTCAACAGAATGCAGCTGTTTCAATGTGAGACATGCAGGCATCTTCTTCTCCTTTCAGCTTTTCCCTTCAGTGAATCATCTTCTCCATCTAAGTCTGTCTTCATCATCCTCTCCTCTAACACCATCCACCTTCATGTCTTCATTCTCTGCATCCAGAAACCTCCTCTTTGGTCTTCCTCTAGACCTCTAGACTCAGCATCCTTCTACCAATATCTTCACTGTCTCTCCTCTGAACATGTCCAAACCATCTCAGTCTGACTTTATCTCCAAAACCTCTAACATGTGCTGTCCCTCTGATGGATTCATTCCTGATCCTATCCATCCTGGTCACTCCCAAAGAGAACCTCAGCATCTTCATCTCTGCTACCTCCAGCTCTGCTTCCTGTCTTTTCTTCACTGTTTCTAGTCCAACAACATGGCTGCTCTCACCACAGTCTTCTACATCTTTCCTTTCATTTGTGCTGAAACTCTTCTATCACACATCACACCTGACACTTTTCTCCACCCATTCCAACCTGCTTGCACTCGCAAACAACATCGTAAAACAACCAGGATCCAAATAGCAAACTGGAATGGGCGGGGCCTAATATAGCCTTTCATTCTGTCACACATACTATTATTGCAAAGGTGAGCTGACACCTGTGCTCAGGTGAGTGTTTGTTGTGCAAATGTGGGTGATAATGGGATGTACAAAGGGGGAGAGTGCCTGGCCATCCCCAAGCCCCGACAACCGCCGGGGCAGCAGCAGCAGCCCAGACCCCCCAACACCCATCATGGAGCTGCGGAGAGAATCCACCCGCCGGGCAATCCAGCCGAACACCCAGTGCTGCTGTAGGTTAAGATTTCTCATCTCCATGTACACAGCATATAGGGATGGTATCCGCTGTGCGAACAACATGAGCAGGAACATAATTTCTCTGTACCAGAGTCTGAACACTGCCAGTGTCAATTAAGGCCTTCAAAGTTCTCCCATTGATCTTAACCGCAGTCAGTTTCACAGATTGTCCATCATTAAGTTTTACAGCAGTTTTACATGGAACTACACACATCTGTGTGAGCTTAGGAGGATTGTTAGGACACATTGGTTTTGTATGACCTTCTTGTCCACACAAGTAACAAATGGGGACTTTATGCCATTTTGCTGGCTGATTGTCTTTTTGGGTGGGCTTACCCCACCTGACGTGGCCTTTTGATGGTACGATGGTGCAGTCCTGCGGGTGTCCTTTTCAGATTTCCAGGTGGAATAACTCCAAGGTTGTCCCTTCTTACGGGCAGCCACAAACAGCTCAGCCAACTTGGTCACCTCTGCTGCAGATGGAGGATTGTGCTCTCGGATCCATACCTGAAGCTCAGGAGATAGCAGGTATTGCTCCAAGATGATAATTTCACTTACATCTTTAACAGTTTTACCTCTTGGTTGGATCCATTTGTCATACAGCTCCTTCAGCCTCACATACAGTTCTTTTGGCGTCTCCTCAGGCTCCACCTCTATTGAACGAGATCTCTGTCGATAAGTTTCTGGGTTGATATCATACTTCATCAGGATGGCTTCCTTAACACATTCATAAACATGGATATCATCCAGATCCATATGCACATAAGCGCTTCTGGCTTTACCAGTCAGGAGTGGTATGAGCCGGAAAACCCAGTCAGACTTTGGCCAACTACATGTTGTGGCAATCCTCTCAAAAGTAATAAGAAAGTGTTCAATCTCATCACTTTCAGAAAATTGAGACCGACCTGGTTGTTGAGTGTGAGGCTTTAGCTCCAGTTCCTGTAGGTCAGGTGTCTCCAAAACTTCTGATTCCAGCCCTAGAGCCGGTGGATCTGGTGTGGGGGAGGTCCGGGCCTGCACCTCTAGCTGGAGGAGTTGAAATTGATGCTGCAATGCTTTAAACCGCTGGTCTTGGCGAGCCGATTCCTCCTTCAACCGAGCTTCACGGGCTTCCTGCTGCCCCATATGAGCACGAAGAATCCCAACGAGGTCAGTCAATGTTGGTTCTCGGGCAGCCTCACCATCAGAACTTGTTCCTCCAAGTGCTCCAGAGTCCTCTTCATCTTTTTGACCCGCATCTTCTGGCTCCACACGGGTTCCTTTGGTGCCACGCCCTCCACGCTGCATCTTTCACTTTGCGTACTTGATGGAAAAACAAGGAAAAAACAAAACAAAAAATACTGTGCTCTCTCTTGGCAAATCTCACTTCTGACACCATATGTGAGGAGCGAGCAGAAGGATGAGAGAAGCACAGGAGTTTTCTTTTGAAAAAATATTATTTTAATTTACAAAAACAAGTAAAGTTCATCTGGGCCCATAAAGAGGTCAACAAACCATAAACTTCAACTCAACATGAAAACTGACCTCCAGACAAACACAAGAGGGAAACATATATACTAGTTGATCAAACCAAAACCACAAAAAAGGGGGGGAATTTGACCAAGACAAGTAATAAGGAAATCAAAAAGATTAATTCAGTTTTTGTCTTAACCAGCATTACCTTTAAGTAAATAACATATCACTTCACAAATCAGGTAAGTGGTAGATAAAACTAAAACAACTGAAGACAAAAGATAATCAATAGTGAATTCATCCTTTTTTTCCAGTCAATGGTTGAGTCCAATTAAGGCAACTTAGTCCAGCTGAGTTCCTCTTGTTGCCGGCCAGGCTCCACCCATAACAGCTTCCAGCTTCATGGTGTGGCTGCTTCTGCAGCCATCACAACAAGTTTGGTTGAGTTTACACTGGAAACGAACCGCTCAGCCAAGACTTCATTCCTATTCCGAGCCGCGATCACATCGTTTGGTCCGAAGAGACAAACGACGAGATCGTTTGCAGTTTTGAAACGCCGTTATGAAACATTCACCAGGCAGAAAGGGAGGTTATGTGTCGGTACAGATCTGCAGCAGTTATGGAGCGATGTGAAAACTGAGTCCCAAAAGTGAAGTAGAGTCCAGATGACAAGTGTAGCATGACATTTGCTGCATTAAGCTACAATTAAACGCAACTTGAAGTCACAAAAACGACAACAGACAGCATAGTAACCACAACATTAAAGAAGTAGCACAGATTAATGGGTTCTCCACCAAACTGAAAAATAGGATGTAATTTTGGTCTGCACATGTGCAGTGGATATAGGTAGTAAGGAATAAAAGTACTGTAGTACATTCTAACATTTGCTGCTTTTCTCCCTTTTAAAAAAACATACATTTTCCCTCTTTTTAAAGATGCAATGTCTCAAAGCTCTTTGTTTATATGGGCGTCCTCAGATTTTTTTATGTGTAGGAATATCCTGAGTTCAAAGATGTTATTAGTGTTTTGCTGTAATAAATAGGCTTCAGTGAGATAAATGATTTTTGAGTGCGTTTATACCTGAAAATAGCTTTTGAAATACTTTATAAACATTTTATTAAATATGTTTTAAGGCTTTGAAAATAATTGCAGGCTTTTATTAAGTTTTCTGTGGTTCATTCAGATCGCCTCATTTGTTTGAAGTCTTGTTTTAATGCAGAAACAAATAATAGAAAAGCTGCATTATTCATTAAAGGTTCATAAATATGTATTTATTTTTAGCATATAGTTTAACACTTCAAATTTAAAGCTAATGATGGTTAAAATGTGTGTTTTACATCCAGCCGCCGCACGAACCGATTAGACGACTAATCTAAAAAAATAATCGAAGATTAGTCGACTATTGAAATAATCCTTTGTGGCAGCCCTAGTGAGCACATTTTCCTCATATGAAATTTCGGCCTTTTGTGATGCTTTGCATGATGTACGTAATTCATAAGCGTTTCTTGCATTCATCATTCACCAATGTGCTCAGATGTCTGTTCAAGGTCTTGATTGATGGGACTTTACATGAATTTGGTTTTAAGCTTTTTAACATTTTTGGGAATTTTGAGAATTAAACAGTTTATGGCACAATAATCACACACGGTTCATGTACAATTCGTGTATTGTGTGACAGATATACCCTGTAAATTGGCCGATCTTTTACCCCTCAAGCAGTCAGTATTGAGTGGGGTTCACCTGCTGTTCTGCTCCTCCGGGTGGGGGTTGGGTCTTTCTCGTGACGCTGTGCTGTAGGGGGCGGGGTACGGCGGGCGCGGATGTGACTCTGGACACACGCCGGGCCGTTCTTGCGGATCTCCTGAGCTGTAGCTCCCGCCGGGTGTCCCCAGTCTCAGTGAGGGTCCCTGCTGGCGGACTGCCTTGGTTGGTGCTTAGAACTGGAGCGGACCAGAGGAATCCCACTATGAATAAAACAAATCATCATGAGGGCCGCCGGCAGATGCTGACTACGTACACAATATGATTTCAGCCCAGTGCCAAAGTGAAGAAATTCAATGAAGTATTTTGAAATCAATCCACAAATACTTGTGTTATTGTGAGCAGAGAGGACCAAAAGCTCATTTTGTGTTTCACATTTCTATTTAAGTTAAATGACAGCACAACAACATCGTATATGATGATGATGCTGTATTTTCCTATATGTGTCACAATAAAAAGAGTTGGAATATGAGAATGTGAATTTTATTTCATAATTAACATTTTTAGGTGCTTTTCAAAAAATATATATTATATATAATTGTTCATTTGTATTGAATCAGTTCAGTTAGTTGGAAAACACACAGTTTGATGTAATGGGGAAAAAAAAAACATACTTGGCCTTAAAATATCTTTTTAATTTATTGTGTAGAAAAAACTAAGAAAAAAATTGAAATCATGACTTCAAAACTGTGAATCGAATCGTGGCTTGACTGAATCGTTACATCCCTAGTTACAGCATCTAAAAAGAAGATAAACTTCATCAGCATTTTGTGCAGATCTTCTCATTCAGCATAGATGCAGCTTCTGGAGCCGCCTGTATGCAGGCTCACCTCTCTCCACGGGGTCATAAATGTAACCCTCTCTCCTCAGTGAGGCGAACACTGAAGGCACAAGGTCAGCCAGCTGCTCGCCACCTCCTTCTCTTCCTCCAACACTACACAGTTAAATTTCAGTCAAAAGTTTCCCACAAGTGTGCATCAAACTCTACACACAAAAAACGTACTTCACGCACGCAATACTGTCTCCACGCCCGCTCCCTACTCCTGCATGAAACCTCTTCTCCGCGTTTGTGGGAGTATTCTTACACACCTAAAACTAGTTCTGCCCCTCATGGAGGACTGTGATCGTGGAGCTTCTCCTGTGTTCCATCATGGGGTTGGAGAAACACAAAAAGAGAAACTCTAATAAAAGAGATTTAAACATTCACTTATTTGAATGTAGCCACGAGGGGACCCAAGCCGGTCCCAAGCCCGGATAAATACAGAGGGTTGTGTCAGGAAGGGCATCCGACATCAAATCTTTGCCAAATCAAATATGCGAATCAGACCTGATATCCATACCGGATCGGTCGAGACCCGGGTTAATCAATCAATCAATCAAACTTTATTTATAAAAGAGCACTTCTCATGTTTTTGCAGCTCGAAGCGCTGTACAATTAAAAACACAAACAAGCAAATAAATCAATCAATAAAAAGAGAGAAACCCAGTCCACCCTCCACCCACCTGCATTTCCGGGTTATTTTCTGAAGAAATCAAACACTTACTAGCTAGTTTTTACTCTGAAACACAAACTGTTTGAGAGGAATGTCATTCAAATGTGAGTTAGCTTATTTTTTACTCATATATTATAAGTAATCTTATAAAATAGACAAACATTTACGTGTTTTCGGTAAATAAATATCACAATAAATGAAAAATATTTTTCTTTCAAGTGTCCTGTGGACTGGAGCTGATGATTCTGGAGGACCAAAGAGGAGAAAGTGTGAGGATGCTGGAGGTTCTGGTGATGTGGTGAGAGATCAAAGCTGCTCATCACATCAACAACAGTGGAGGACAGATGCAGAACTGGATGATGGAGCTGCTCATCCACTGACATTCAACCCCAGACACATCCCAGGTGTCCAACCACCTTTCTAAATGCAGAAAACCATCACCAGGAGAAACAAAAATCCATTTAAGAAGTGGATTCATCTCCAAACTCCATTACTGTTGTTGTTTTTCCTAATCTTCAAAATAAAAAATGACATCAGAAATCGGATTTCTTTATTGCATTTCTTTAATTTCATCAAAAGAAATGAAACATACTGTAATTCATTAATATTGTAATGACGTTAAACTTCATTCTACAACAGAGTAGTCACGTGGTGAGTCATTCTCCACGATTAAATGAACATTTAATCATGAAGGCTCATTCTGTATTGTAACGAATTTAGTCATTTTGATAGTAGGCTAATATAGATACGTACAGCAGGTGTTGCCTTCATTATAAGGCTTTTAATTTTTTGTGGCTCCAGACAGAGGGGGGCCAAAAACGCTCCTAAAGCGAATTTGCCGCTGTGTTAGGGGCCCTAAAAAATGTATTTTTCATGGGGCAAAAAATCTCAAATAAAACATTTTGAAAAAAAATATTGGTGTTTGGCCAAAAAAATGAAAAATGTCTAAAGCTTTTTGCTATTATAAAAGGAAGAACTTATTTATTTTCAGCTTCAAATGTTCTGTCTTTTACGTTTCAAGACTCAAAATTTCAGTTTCAAAACTTTTTTTTTTTAGGTTTTTCTTTTTGTAGATTTTAGTAGAATTCTTTACAATAGATAAACCAGCATCATCCATGCAGGATTACACGTTTGACAGGCGGCGAGCAGCAATATTTAGGTTTGAAATATTAATGGCCTCTGTAATATTCTGATATGTTTATTCTATTGAAGTTGGAGGCAGCTCTGTGTGTTTAGTGGAACGGATGCCCGGATGAATGTCGCAGTGCATTGTGGGATATATGAGACGCACACGAAGCTGCATGTTTGTAACGCGACTGCTGTTAGCTGAGTAATAAAAACCGTTAAACAGTACGTCCTTAGGAGAGTTATTTCTGCAACTCTAAAGGAGAAACACAACATGGTGTCAGAATAGAGCGATCGAACGAAGACTGCGAAATGGATTTTGCCGGAGTTACGCCGCCGGACATGTGTTGGGATGCTAACAACCTTCCCGAGGCGTGGCGCAGATTTAAGCTACATGTGGAGCTTATGTTTTCTGGACCACTCAAGAGAAAGAGTGAGGAGGAAAAGTGCAGCTATCTTCTTCTTTGGGTTGGAGAAAAAGGTAGAGACATTTATAACACATGGTCACTAACTGAAGATGAAAGGAAAGTGCTTAAAACATACTACGACAAGTATGAGACCTACGTCATGCCCAAAGCTAACGTAATTTTTGCTCGTTACAAATTCCACGAAAAAGTCCAGGGAGCAAATGAGGCTTTTGAACAGTTTGTAACAGACTTGAGACTTCTTGTAAAAGACTGTGCTTATACAAACAGTGAGGAGATGGTCCGTGACCGAATAGTGTTCGGCATCCATTCACCCAGCGTGAGAGAAAAACTACTCTGAGCGTTGGATCCGAACTAACATTGGATTAAAGCTGTGGACATTGCAAGGTCACATGAAATAGCTAAAGCACAATGAAGACCATATCTAGCAGCAGCAGCGCACGCGGTGAGGACATCGTACATGCTGTTGGACGACGACAAGCATCAAAGAATCCACCTCGGAAAGACTGGCAGTTTAAAAAAAAATACTCAGCTACGGACAAACTACGTGAACCACCAGAATACCGAGAGGATGCGGATATTGTGGAAACCAACACAGTAATGAGGAAAAATGTCCAGCTAAAGGTAGGCAATGCAAAAGCTGTGGAAAATGGAATCATTTCTCAAAAGTGTGTCATTCCAAACAAAAGAAAAGTGTTCATACAGTGAATGAAAGTGGATCGGAAAGCAGCACTGAGAAGCAACAGCCTATTCATTGATGCAGTCCACTGCACTGAACAGAATGGCGGAAATACACAGGCTTTTGCAGATCTAAAAGTTGGTCCTATCAAATACTGTCAATTTCAAATTGGATACAGGTTCCTCCGCTAACGTCATGCCCACACATGTATTTAATATGCTAGGAAGATCAAAACGACTGAAACCAGTCTCGCATCCGCTGTATGGATATGGAGGAGAACGCCTGCTTGTAAGGGGCAAGTGCACACTGAAGTGCAAACATAAGGACAAGGCATTAAGACTGAAAGTATATGTTGTGGATACCAGGGCACCTCCTGTTCTAGGTTTAAAAGCTTGCCTGGATTTTGGCCTAATTAAACTTGTGATGTCCGTGACCAAAACACCAGAAACAAATATCATGGACGAGTTCAAGGATATCTTCTCGGGAATAGGATTATTTCCGGGCGAGTGCACAATCCATCTGGATCCAAAGGCTACACCTGTAGTTCACCCACCAAGACGAGTCCCACATGCGCTTCGCAGTCAACTCAAGAAAGAACTGCAGAATATGGTGGAGCAACATATCATTGTGAAAGTGACTGAACCCACAGAATGGGTTAATTCAATGGTTGTGGCTGAGAAACCGCGAACAGGTAAACTCAGAATATGTCTTGACCCCAGAGACCTCAATAAGGCAGTAAACGACCACACTACCCTCTGCCAACTCTGGATGACATTACAGCCAAGCTTGCAGGGCCAGATACTTCTCTGTCATGGACGCCAGGTCAGGCTACTGGGCCATTAATTGACATGACAGAGGAGTCATCTAAGCTCACAACCTTCAACACCATATTTGGACGCTACAGATTCCTGAGGTTGCCCTTTGGCCTTGTATCAGCACAAGATGAGTTCCAAAGGAAGATTGATGAGACTTATGAGGGACTTGAAGGTGTCACAGCCATTGTCGATGACATTTTAATATACGGCAAAACAAAAGACGAACATGACCGGAACCTTCATGCTATGTTGAAGCGCTCCAGAGAGAAAGGTGTCAGGCTGAATCCAGACAAGAGCATCATCGGGGCCACCGAAGTAAGCTATTTTGGACACCGCCTCACAGCTGATGGCGTCAAACCTGACCCAGAGAAAATTAGAGCCATCAAGGAAATGAAAGCCCTAAAAACAAAGGTGAGCTCGAGACCATTCTGGGAATGGTCAACTACTTGTCCAAGTTTGCGCCCTGTCTCTCTGACATAAATGCCCCTCTACGCCAACTCCTGAAAGAGTCCAGTGAGTTTGTATGGGACGCACAACATGAACAGGCGTTCACTAAAATGAAAGAACTAATCACACAGGAGCCAGGACCGGTTTTGACATATTTTGATCCTGGAAAACAATTGCGACTACAAGTGGATGCATCCAAGTACGGATTAGGTGCAGTTTTATTGCAGGACAGTAAGCCAGTCAGTTATGCTTCAAAATCACTAAATGAAAGTGAAGTCAACTATGCACAGATTGAAAAAGAGCTGTATGCAATCCTGTTTGGTTTCAAGCGGTTTCACCACTACGTGTATGGACAACATGTCATCGTGGAAAGCGACCACAAACCACTTGAATCCATCATGAAGAAACCACTTTCACTAGCGCCTCCTAGACTCCAAAGGATGATACTTCAGCTCCAACGGTACAGCTTCACCATTGTACACAAACCTGGAAAAAAGATTCCAGTCGCAGACACATTGTCAAGAAAATCAGTGCCGGGTCAAGATGACAACATGAGCGAAGGAATGGATCTTCAGGTGCACACTGTGTATGACAATCTACCTGTCAGTGACATCAGGCTCAAAGAAATCCAAGAGGAAACCGGTAAGGATACCCAGCTAAATGTGCTTAAAAAAATCATACATGACGGATGGCCCGAGGAAAGAGGAAAATGTCCTAAAGTTGTTGCAGAGTACTGGAACCACAGAGACGAACTATCTGTGATTAATGGAATCATGTTCAAAGGAGAAAAAATCATCATTCCAGCCTCTCTTCGTGCAGAAATGTTGTCACGTGTCCACGTAGGGCACATGGGCATGGAGAAATGCAAACAGAGGGCTCGTGACATTCTTTTCTGGCCCGGAATGAACAAAGAGATCGAAAATACAGTAAAGCACTGTACCACATGTCTGGAGCATCGACCTGCAAATACAAAAGAACAATGATTAGCCACAAGATCCCAGAGAGACCATGGCAAGTTGTCGCATCAGACCTTTTCACTTGGAATAATGACAGCTACATGATCACCGTTGACTACTACAGCTACAACTACTATATTTTGAACTGGACAAAATGAGCAGCACCACATCTCATGCCATCATCCAGAAGCTGAAAGCCACTTTTGCCAGACACGGCATTCCAGAGGCTTTCACATCAGACAATGGGCCACAATATGCATCAGGAGAGTTTGCGACATTTGCAGATACGTGGGGATTCAAACATACCACCACAAGTCCACATTATCCACAACAATGGACTGGCTGAGAAATATGTGCAAATAGCTAAGACACTACTGAGCAAAAGCAAAGATGACAACAAAGACCTCTACTTGAGTATTTTGGAATACAGAAACACACCAGTTGACAGTTTCCGATCTCAGCTCAACTGCTCATGAGTCGCAGACTCAGATCTACTCTTCCAACCACACACAACCAACCGGTTGTTGCAGCCAGGAAACTGTAAACTGCAGTCAAATGTATCAAAACAGAACCTCACAACGGGAGCCACAGAAGAAGTACTACTACAGATCTGCCAAGCCACTCACACAACTATGTAGGGCCAGAGTGTGCGACTCCGAGGTTTGTCGTTGGATTACCTGCCGTCGTCATAAACCTGCGACACAAAAGATTCATATGCATGTACGCACTGTCTTGTTATAGTTCAGAGTTGCGACGCAACAGAAACATCTGCTTTGACACTTCAGAAAATACCTGGGACAGTCAGGGCTGCAGAGATGCAAGATGAAACACTGAACAAAACAGACGACAAACACACCCGGAGCAGACTCACCTGCATCTTCCTATAAAACCCGTTTTGGACGCGAAATCAAACCCAGAGTTGTGATGGATTTATAAAATCAAGTTAAGTTAGTATAGCATTGCACAACTCTTTATGTCAAGTATTGATATTGGAAGTTTACGTTGCTACAATGTTTGCAATCCTTTATTTGATTTGTTACTCTGTAAATGCAGCTAGTTTTGAGTTAACTTATTCATTTATAAAATCTGCAGAAATATGTGGTCACAAACCAAGTCAATGTAATACAGATGACTGTTGAGCCACATTATTATTTTTTTTTTTTTAAGGAAGAGGATGTAATATTCTGATATGTTTATTCTATTGAAGTTGGAGGCAGCTCTGTGTGTTTAGTGGAACGGATGCCCGGATGAATGTCGCAGTGCATTGTGGGATATATGAGACGCACGAAGCTGCATGTTTGTAACGCGACTGCTGTTAGCTGAGTAATAAAAACCGTTAAACAGTACGTCCTTAGGAGAGTTATTTCTGCAACTCTAAAGGAGAAACACAACAGCCTCAACATACAAAGACCCTTTGCTGGACCTTCAGTGCAGCCAGCTCCTCCTCCATCATGACGTTCCAGCATCTTTCCCACCAGAATGTCCTCAAAGTCAAACAGCTGCACAGGACATGTGCAGTAAGCGTTTATCATATTTGTAAAGCAGCAAAATAAAGGTTCTTAAAAAAAAACTCAGACATGACACAAAAATAATGAAGCAGCATTTGACAAATAAATCTCCCTCATTTATCTGGGTTTCAGCATCTTTGCCAGATTTTGCAGCTATAAAGATTGAAGTTTCAGGTCACTGTCACTGTCCAGAAGCATCAGTCTGACAATCAATCTCTTCAACCACAAGAAGGTCACTCGGTTCTTTCAGGTAACTTTCCAAAGGAGAACCAAAAAAAGAACAAAAAATCTCCGTTTTTGTAAAGTACACGGGTAAAATAAAGGTTCAACAAAGCGCAGAGGTTTACCTGTTTGAACATCCCAGGTGTTTGTTCTGCCCTGAACGGGTCCAGGAGTTTCTGGTTCTGAACTTTCTCCAGACCAGCGGCTCTGGATGTGCGCTCCTCCTCCTGAGTGCGCATGTCAGCAGAGTCCAGCTGAGCTCTGTGTCATCGGGGAGACTCGTCAGCCGGATCGTCAGAAATGTTGGAGAGTATGATTCCATGTGTGGAATACGCACGCACGTGCGCATGACGTTCACACGAACGAACCGCGCGAGCTCCGTTTCATTTAGCGCACTTTGATGCTGGAATGATTGAGGGCAGGCTCGTGTCCACGTGCCAACCGCGTCCATGTGATGACGTCACTGCCCGACCCGGTAATCACGTGACCAATATAAAGCCCTTTGAAGTCTGGATGAACATATCCCACGTGACGCTCGTTAGGTCGATACGTCAAATGATACGTCATTTTGCGTCACTGACGTTTCCTGACAAACCTATAAAACGCGGAGTGGAATCAAGGTTTAGACACAACTTTCCAAAATCAAGACCTGTTTACTAAAGACAAATCTTCATAACTGAGGACGATTTAAAGAAACAATAAACCTAAAGAAAAGATGACAACCAACAGAAATAAAGACACACAACTACACCTTGGTGTGAGAAAAGGCCATTATTTGGTCGAAATCAGGGAATTTATAAAGTTTGTACATTCCTGGGGGAGGGAACCTATGGAAAAGTGGCCAGATGTACTAAACTGGGGAGTCAGGATTTGTATACAATTAAAATAATGAAAAGTGAACTAGCAGGCCAAAGAGAGATAGAAATAATGAAACACCTGGATACCGAGGAGAACCATCTGATTAAGATGTATGAATGCTTCTCCTTTCAAAATATGATTTGCATTGTGTGCGAGATCCTGGTAGAAAGCTTCCATGATTTTTTGGAGCACTATAGTTGTGACCTGAAAACATCAGTGGCGTCACCTGAATCTAGCCACAACATCTCACCTTCTGAACCAAATGATAACCTGGAAACACCGATGTCAGATGGTTCAACGGCAAACGAAACAGACAAGAAAGAAGTCCCTCCTGCTGGAAGTGAGGATGAACCACCAACTCACTCGAGTCTTCACAACTCATCTTGTGACTCGCTTGAGGAACCCGCGTCCCAAGAAAATTTGGAAATGATAGAAGAAATGTCACGTTTAATAAAAAAAGAGAATAAACCTTTTCGTGTTAAGAAAGGCCAACATCTGAAAGGAAACTTGGGAACTTATAAAATTGGTGAAGTCCTGGGAGAGGGCGGTTTTGGGACGGTGTCCAAATGTAGTAAATTGGACAGTCAAACGATGTACGCAATCAAAATCATGAGCAATGTCCAAGCAGGCAAGCAAGAGGTTGAATCCATGAAACGGATCAAAGATCTGGATCCGGATGAGAACCACTTGATAAAGATGCATGAATGCTTCGCACATCAAAATGTGATTTGCCTGGTGTTCGAGATCCTGGAAATAAGCTTGGAAGATTTCTTGTCAAAAAATAAATGCAAACCGGTACCTCTGCGTTATGTCAGAGCTATTGCTCAGCAGATGCTTCAGTCACTCAATGCGCTCAAAAGTATTGGTGTGGTACACGGGGATGTAAATTAGATAAATCATGTTTGTCCATCCAGGTCTTTGAATTTCAAACTCATTGACTTTGGTGTGTCTTTAGAGGTAACAGAACTTTCAACAGGACTGGACATTCATATAGCCCATTCAAAGCACCTGAAATTATCCTGGGTCCCCCTTGTGGATGAAGGTATTGACATGTGGGCACTTGGAGTCGTCTTGGCTTCTGTTTACTGTGGAAATTATCCCTTTCCGGATGAATATGACTATGAAACTATCAGAGCTCTGGTGCAGATATTTGGTGTACCAGATGAAGAACTTCTTAACGATGGATTAAACACAGAAAAATATTTCACTTGGGACAACAAGAAAGATCGCTGGAGGCTGTTCGGAGCAGCTGAATACAGTCAAAAAACGGGGCTAGATGTGAATAGAAAACATGTAACAAAACTTGATGAGATGACTGAAATTCATCGAAAGCGGTTTGATGATTACGATGACAATGACCACAGAGCTTTCATTGACCTTCTCAAGCATATGCTGGAGGTCAATCCTGAAAAAGAATAACACCCAGTCAAGCTCTTGCACATGACTTCATAACCATGAGCATCTGTCAGGAGAAAGTAAGGCCACGTATGCCTGCCGCAGCAGAACAGGTCACAGGAATGGCCCCCCCCTCAAATCCATCACCAAGTTTAGGTGCAAGTCAAACTTCTAATGGAAACCTGAAAAGATCCGTGTCAAACATCTCATCTGGTGGATCCTATAGTTGTGACCTGAAAACATCAGTGGCGTCACCTCAATCTAACCACATCTCACCTTCTGAACCAAATGAAAACCTGGAAACACCGGTGTCAGATGGTTCAACGGCAAACGAAACAGACAAGAAAGAAGTCCCTCCTGCCTGCTGGAAGTGAGGATGAACCACCAACTCACTCGAGTCTTCACAGCTCATCTTGTGACTCGCTTGAGGAACCCGCGTCCCACCAGAAAATTTGGAAATGATTGAAGAAATGTCAAGTGGAATAAAAAAAGAGAATAAACCTTTTTGTGTTAAGAAAGGCCAACATCTGAAAGGAAAATGGGAACTTATAATAATGGTGAAGTCCTGGAGAGGGCGGTTTTGGACAGTGTCCAAATGCAGTAAATTGGACAGTCAGACGATGTACCAATCAAAATCATGAGTAATGTCCAAGCAGCAGGCAAGCAAGAGGTTGAATCCATGAAACGGATCAAAGATCTGGATCCGGATGAGAACCACTTGATAAAGATGTATGAATGCTTCGCACATCAAAATGTGATTTGCCTGGTGTTCGAGATCCTGGAAATAAGCTTGGAAGATTCTTGTCAAAAAATAAAAATGCAAACCGGGTACCTCTGCGTTATGTCAGAGCTATTGCTCAGCAGATGCTTCAGTCACTCAATGCACTCAATAGTATTGGTGTGGTACACGGGGATGTAAAATTAGATAACATCATGTTTGTGCATCCAGGGTCTTTGAATTTCAAACTCATTGACTTTGGTGTGTCTTTAGAGGTAACAGAACTTTCAACAGGACTGGACATTCATAAGCCCCATTCAAAGCACCTGAAATTATCCTGGGTCTCCCCTTGGATGAAGGTATTGACATGTGGGCACTTGGAGTCGTCTTGCTTCTGTTTACTGTGAAATTATCCCTTTCCGGAAAGAATATGACTATGAAACTATCAGAGCTCTGGTGCAGATATTTGGTGTACCAGACGAAGAACTTCTCGACGATGGATTAAACACAGAAGACTATTTCACTTGGACAAAAGAAAGATTGCTGGAGGCTGTTCACAGCAGCTGAGTACAGTCAAAATACGGGCTAGATGTGAATAGAAAACATGTGACAAAAACTTGATAAGATGACTGAAATTCATCGAAAGCGGTTTGATGATTACGATGACAATGACACACAGAGCTTTCATTGACCTTCTCAAGCGCATGCTGGAGGTCAATCCTGAAAAAAAATAACACCCAGTCAAGCTCTTGCACATGACTTCATAACCATGAAGCATCTGTTCAGAAGACAGGCCTGCTGCCCCAGCTGAGACACCCGACAAACAACAAAAAGGGGAAAAAGAAAAATAGAAGAAAAGAAAGTGAGGAGTAAAAAGTGTTTTAGGGTTTTCTTGGGTATTTTATGACTTTTTAGTTTTTTTTCTTACCAATTTTTTATCTTTAGCGTAGTTTTTTATATTTAGCTTAGTTTTTTATACATAGCTTAGGTTTTTTATCTTTAGCTTAGTTATAGGTTAGTTTGTATTAGTTTAGTTCTATGGTAGGGAAATCTGGCCGTCTAGAACAACCTTCCTGCATGTTTTCCAATATACCCTGCTCTAGCATGCTCTGGCTGGACAAACCTGAACCTGGTAATTGTCATGAGTCTCTACTCATGACTGATTACCTGGTTCAGGTGTGTCCAGCCAATAAGATCATGCCAGAGCAAGGTATGTGGTAAAACATGCAGGAGGGGGCCTGGTAGGGTTCCCTACCCTTAGTTTAGTTTAGTAGTTTTTTTTATTAGTATATAGGTTAGTAGTGTGAATGTGTGAATGAATGAATGAATGAATGAATGAATGAGTGAATGAGTGAGTGAATGTGTGAATGAATGAATGAACGAATGTGTGAATGAATGTGAGTGAATGAAATGAAGAAATGATGAATATGGAATGAATGAGTGTGTGAATGAGTGTGTGTGTGTAATGCAACCACAAGAAGGCACAAACTAGTGTACTCTTGTGCCGGTCCCAAGTCCAGGTAAATGCAGAGGGGTGTGTGAAAGCAAAAACAAATCTAAATACGTGAATCCCAAACACTATTCCCAGATAGTGTCAATGTTTTCTAGGCCAAAAGTTTTCTGAAAACCGTCATGAACTTCAATGCCTTTTCTCAACCCATGTGATTGGAAACTGTCCCAGTTACTGTTGGGTGACGGCGGGATACACACTGGACAGATTGCTATCTGGTCACAGAGTTTTTTTTAGCTGGGAGGACGGCTACGTTAGCCAGCTGCCCGGTGGATAGCTCAGTGAGCTAGTGCTAGCTCCCCGTGCTCCGGCAGAGATAATAGCTGTTGCTGCTGCTCAAACTCAGACAGAGCTGATGGCAATCGCTGTTGTCCAGGTGCCCTGCAGATCTAGCGAGGTCTACTGCCCAGACTGTTGGTCCCTGGGCAGTGTAGCCCACTCTGCTTGCCCGCTGGCGGTTATCTGCCCAGCAGCCCGGTGATCCGCCAAAAGTGCCGTTGTAGCACGCGGAAACCGCTCTAGATTCAGGGCTCATGAAGTTTTCTTATTTTCATCAAGACAATAATAAAAAGATCTCCCAGTTTTGTTTTTATTTTCCCCCCTCTCAGGTTAAAGCTCAAACTGAGCCACAGACAGACAGAGATAACGTTTAAAACGGCCCGCAGAGACTCTGAAAGATCTGGTGAAAACAAACAGCAATGTGCTTGCTGGTGCCTCTGTAGAGCTCTCCAAACATATCAACCAAGCTACTCGCTCAACATCATCCATGATGTGACAACGGATGAATTCAGATCTACTTCAGCGGCAGAAGCGAATTTGACGTCCATCGCGTTTGGTGTGAATGCATCAAAAGATAGCGATGCAGATGTGGGGGCGGAGCTACAGGGTGGAAGGGGTGGCTGCTGCCCTCTCAGCAAAAATCTTTGCCACCCAATTTTTAAGTCTCATTGACCAAAAATCTCTTAATGCGACAGAGAAATTCTCTCCTCAAACTAGTTTTCCTGAAAATGGATCCAAACTAGCATCTGCATTCCTCTCCTCCTCCCGGCTTTAATTTCAATATTTACCTCAAAACTTTCTTCAATCTATATTTTACTGTAGGACGGGTCAGAGTCGACGCACGTTCCGATCTTGTTTATAGCCGGCTGGAGCGTCTTTTATTCTGGCAAAATGTTCAATCTAAGGTAAGTTGAGCAAAGATAAAAAAATGCAAATGTTTTGATTATGTGTTTATTACAAAGCGTTGAGTATTTTATGATTATACTTTGAAAGATATGTGATCATTTTGTTTGGTGCAACTGGGACATGCAGATGTTTTGCTTCGCACAGGAACTTTTGCAGCCGAGCTATCAGACCTGCACGGCTGCAGCGTTTCTTTCTTCTTCGACTCTTAAGATCAGTGGGTACAAACATGCGAGCTCATCTAGTGATAATATAATCCACATGTTTTTCTTTGATATGCTCAGAATATTTTCATCTGTGAAGTAAGTTAAGACATTTCAGATGACAACTCGTCAGCTTTTTTATTTTTTTAACATGAAGTTTTTATTTAGAATACAATATGAATGTCAGCTTTTTATGAAGAATTTTTTTATGTCTAATTATCCACTAAACAATTGTTTCTGTATTCTCCATCTCCTGCTAACTCCATAAGAAAGTAACACTTCAAAACAGTGAACGCTGGAACATGAGGTCACATGACCGGTTTTTAGCAAGCTGATTGGTTGAAGCCAATGTCTACAGACAGGAGCAGATGTTTTATTATTTAATCAAATGGAAATAAATATCGATATCAAATGTCATTTAATTCCTTTAGTTCTGTTGACCAGACTTGCAAGGATAACTTCCTTTCTAGAATTGGACAAATAATGAGAACGTCATGACACCTTAAACCAGGGGTCTCAAACTCAATTCAGCCGGGGGCCGCTGGAGGCAGAGTCTAGGTGAGGCCGGGCCGCATCAGGATTTCCACAAGAAAATCGCTGATAAAACATTCCAAGGTTCTTAAATATCTTTATTGTTAACACAAAATAATGAATGACTGAATTAATTAATTTTAAAAAATGAATTAGAAAATCAATCATTAATAATTGAAATAATCACAATGACCATACAGCTGACACAGACGACTGCAGAAACCACATATTGACTGACTGACTACAGCAGTGCTTCACAAATGGTGGGGCGCGCCCTTGGGGGGAATGCGAATAAAAACATGTTTACATTAGTGATGAATACTGTAATCTTACATAGTAAATTAAATATAGCAACAACAACCTAAAAATCAATTTGGTAGCAGAAAGAGTCGCTGTTTACAGTGAACCAATGCAAAAGAACTAAATCTCTGAGAAAAGACAGAATCCATCACTACTGTGGAGAGAAAAAGAAAGATTGTTTTTACTTTGTTGAAGTATTGGAAGTATTCTAAAAAACGAAAAAGAACAATTAATAAAACTGATTATTTAGAAGTTTATTTTTTATTATTATTTATTCTTTAATGATAATAAAAGTATGATATTTTGAGGAGATATACATTTAACTTGAGCAAATTAACTGATACTAATGATGTTTGCAGCTGAAAGTTGTATGTGTGTGTGGGGGGGGTGTCTAAGAGAAAATACCTGACAAACACTGGACTAGAGAAAGCTATTTTTATTCAGTTTCAAACGTCTGTATTTACAGAACCTTCTTCATTTCTGAGCTGAGAGCAGCGCTCTCACTGAAAGCTCAATGCAAACGTGCACACCAGAATTCCTGCAAGTTTTTAAATCTGGTCTCAAGTTCTAGGCACAAAATCGTGCACGCACTGAGCGCGCGCTGAGTCTTCAACCCGGTTCAATAATTCACATACAGTCGCAGCAGCGATAATGAACGGTAAAAACACCATAGAAGAAGAATCTCCTCTCTACTACTGCGTGCGTGACCGCGTTGCTCCGGTGTGGATACCACCTGCTGAGCGTGCGTTCATAAACCCGCGCAGACATGCGGCCGGTGTGGAAGCACCTTTGAAGATTCTGCTCGCTCGCGGGCATCACTCACGCACGCGGAAGTAGTCAGTCTCTCTCGCGAGGACTTTTTCTGATCGTGGAGGAGGAAAAAGCGCTCACGAGGGTCTGATTTGTCCGCGCGGAATATTTGATGCATGCGCGGAGTTGTCGCGTGGCGTCAGGAACACGCTTTTTGACCAGTGGCAGGCTGTGTGTCACGTGTTGTCACGTGGCGAAAGAGAAGCGGGGCCCGCAAATCACGTTCAGTGAGAAAGCACTTCACAGCTTCATGGCTCCTCCTCCACCCAGCTGACTGGAGGAATGAATTCAAGAGTGAGGAGGCTCGGACAGCCCGCCGATGTCCCGCCCTCCAGAGCTATATACCTTAGTGGCTCAGTGGCCTTGTGGTAGAGTGTCCGCCCTGAGTTTGGAAGGTTAAGGGTTCAATTCCCAGCCGAGTCATACCAAAGACTCTAAAAATGGGACCCAGTGCCTCCCTGCTTGAACACTCAGCACTTAGAGTTGGACTGGGGGTTAAACCAAAATGGTTCCCGGCGGGCTGTGTTCTGCAGCTCACCGCTCCCCCAGGGGATGGGTCAAATGCGGAGAACAAATTTCACACACCCAGGTGCGTGACAAATAGTGGGACTTTAACTTTTACCATGATTCTGCACACAACAACTGTCATTCATATCAGCCTTGCGGGCCACACTAACAGTAATCTTTCAAATAAAGACGGGGCCGCAAATTATCATCCCGCAGGCTGCAGATTGCCCGCGGGCCGCGAGTTTGAGACCTCTGACTTAAACACTCTAATCTTTGATCCAGGTCACAACATTTTTGTTGTTTTGCTGTTTATTCAGGGATAATGTGATCATGTTATCACTTAAAATGCCTTGAGTTTCTTATTCTTTGACCTACATGAATTATCTTCATACCATTGGAAAGGTCTCTTGAAGTCATTTCCAGTGACATAAAGATTAAAGCAATCTAGTAAATGAAAACATTTTAGTCACGTATCTATGTAAATGCAGCGCCGTAACAACATTTGAGACTCGTGCATATTTTCTTTGGAAACAGCTGTTTCACAGAGTACTTGTGGTCACTTTACAAATATTGTAGTGGAGTAAATTAGATTTCTGTCTGTTGTTGTTCCATAGATGTGTTTTAAAAATGATCTTGGCTTCATTCTATAGAAAACAGCACATGGACTTTGGTGCAGCGCTCCGCCTGAGGACAGTCAGGACAGATGTCTCCTCATGGACCAGCAGGTGATTCCAAAACCATGAGGAGCAGAGTTTCTTCTTGTTTGTGATCCTCATGAATGTAAATATGTAAGCATATTGAACAGATAACTGCTGCTCTGTTCTAAATGTATTTGTTTTAAACTAGGTGATGGAAGCAGCAGTGATGACAGGAGCAGTGTGATGAAGACTCTGAGACCATCAGAAACATTGAAGCATCAGAGCAGCAGCTGAAAGAGGGAAACCAACTTAGAACGTCAGTTTGAGAGGAAGATCCGCTGAGGTCCAGTCAAAGTCCTCCCCACAGAGAGTCCAAACAGATGCTGAAGGGTCTGATCCGAGGTGGTGAATGAGGATCAATTCTGAAGATGAACAATGAAAGAGCCAGACTCTAATGTGGAGAACGCAAAATTCATTTGTGTTAGACAAAACAGCAACCGCTTTACTTTAGTTCATAATGAGGCTGAAACAAAACACACTTTCTACATTAAAGGAACAATTACACAGAGTTTTGCGCTGTGTGTTTTTTTTGTTTGTGTTTTTTTAGTTCATTGTTTAGTTCTGTCAGTCATTAGAGTGAAAATACTGGAAATAACTGTATGAATAAAACTCTTTTCATGCTGCAGATGGTAACAGGTGTTCTGTTTAATCCTACAGTAAATGCTGCTTGTCTCTGATTACCCACAAACCTACATTTATATCTATTTTATGGATTTTTGCCAAATTTACGATTTCAACTTTATTTAGCATCCAATTAAATACAACATTTTTTTAGAGTTGAAATATAAAGTCAGGTATTGATGGGATAATAAATCATTAATACAAGCTATTTTAAGCATAACAAATAGCTAAACAATATTAAAACTGTGATATGTATTTTTGTAATATGTACCTTTCACTTGTAATGGCCTTCCACTCTCCTGTTCTGTCTTCACACTATCTTCTCAGCATTCCCATTGTCCTGAATTTCTTTTTCATGTTCTCTGGTTGAGACCAGGAACAAGGAGACACTGCTTTGAGAAAGGCGCTCAATGCCCCAAAGCAGGCCACTGAAGAGAAGATGGCAGCCAATTGTCACCTTAAGACTGACTCTACAAAAAAAGAGCCAAGAATTGGAAATCCAGAGGAGCCGTTATCTACATCACCATCAGCTGACATCGGCAGAAGCACAAAGCCAGCTGGTAAAAGAGAAGAGTGGCAGAGAACAAACTCCTCCCTTAACCAAGAACTGGCTGCATTATGAAAAGTTCACCAGGAAAGTATTGCTGCATCTCACAGAGCTGAAAAGAGTTTCTTGGGTTTGCTTCGGAATATCGACAATGACGTGGACACCCTCAAAGAAACCATCAAAGAAAAAGACAGGATCATAAACAATTCTGAAATCTTCTTGAAGGAAAAGCTGGACCAACAAGAGGGACATCTTGACGAGGTCATAAAGGACTATCGCAAGAAAACCTTTGACCTGGGAGAGCAGTTACATCAGATGGAAGAAAAGGTTCAAGAAGAGAGGAAACAAACAAATCACGCCAAGTTCAGCTTTGACCTGGAGCTAGAAGAGTCGACCAAATGAAGAGCTGCTTTGGCCAAAGTCCAGAAGGAACTGGACCACCAGAAGCAGCAGATGGTAAAAGAAAAGTCCAGCTTCTCTCAAGAAATTGCTCGTCTAAAAGAAGTTATCAAGAATAAAGAGATCACCATCAGCGATTTGGAAGAAACTTTCCCCGTCCAACTTGATCAAATACAGCAGCAGGTGGAAGAGCTGAAACAGAACCTCCAAAGAAAACTGTTGATCTGAGGTTCCTGAAACTATTGAAAAAGTCCAAAAAATAAGACTAAGTGGACCTCTGACCCAACCTTTGAATGATAAAAGCCTTCCTCCAGCAAACAGATTCTGACAGAGAAAATTAGAGAGGAATTGGGGGTTTCCTCCTCTTCTAATCTTTTTATCTTGTAAATGTCTATTTTCTATTCTGTTCTTCTATTTTATTTCATGTAACTTCCCACCATCCTTGTGATAGTCAGTTATTTTTGATCACTACAATTTTGTTTTATTTTTTTCAATTGTTTGGTGTTCGGGGAAGGGGGGTTGAAAGATGGTTTTAGTGACAGCGTCCCCTCTGACCCCTGACACTCCAGTCTAAAAAAAATAGAACGTGGAACAAGAACAGGAACTGTTCAGAAAAATATGTATTTATTCATTTACTTATGTATTTATTTGTTTATCGAGTGCTTGTTTGTTCGTGTATTTAATATTTTAAAAATTGTTAAAAAAAAAAATGTATGTTTGTGTAATGCAACCACAAGGGGACACAAATTAGTGCCCACTTGTGCCGGTCCCAAGTTCTGATAAATGCAGAGGGGTGTGTGAGAACAAAAAACAAATTGAATTGAATCGTGTGTACATATAGATGTACTGTGTATAAAGCTGGATCCCTGATTTGGGCCTGACCACCTGGTGGGGGCCCCTCCACAAGGACCCTGTGATTTCCATAGTCCTTCTGACACACTTCCTCTGGAAGAAAAGGAGCTAAGGTACTAACATCTGCCCTTTCAGTTTCCCCAAACTAAGCAGGAATGGTGGGGAAATCTTACAAACAAGCAGACCATTATCTCATACAAACTAGATTTTGATGCTTTGAGTCTTCTACTCGATTTTCATCATCACATTCTTGCACGGTGAATCTTCCATTTCTTCCATCTGCTCCTCCCTATCTTCGAGTTCAGGTTGCTCCTCTCCTTCTAGATATACCTGCTCATCAGTTTTGGCAAAGAGCAAACACAGAAATCCAGATCCTCTGTATTATATTGCAAAATGTGAAGAAGCTATCATATTAGGAGCGGACATGGTGCAGAGGTGAAGCAGTCAATCTCTGATGGTGAGTTTGACACGTTAAAATAAGTGTTAAAATAATAAAACAAGGTCACCACCTTATGGAAACGGTGTGAATTACAACACTGCTTTGTGTCATGACACGTCAAAGAGTTGGAAGTTTTATTTTGGATATTTCAAAATAATTAGACTGAAAATTAAAAAAAAATTGCTGTTGATTTCTGGTGATAGAATGTATAAGGGAGAGCTATGGCCATTATAAAGGAAAAATAAGTTTACATATAAGATTAAAGTCGTAAAATGGTGAGAGATAAGTCAAAATTTGATTAGAATAAAGACAGTTTTAAACATTTATGAGTATTTTACAAGGAAAACTAATTAAAGTTGTAATTTTATGAAAAAAAATTGTACATTTACAAAAAAACAAATTTTTTAGACAATATACCCTTTTCATGTGTCGCCAGATGAAATGGCGACAGAGCCGTAAATGTGGGCTGTAACTTCCGGTTTAAAGATCTAGACCGTAAAAGTTGACAACTAAACGCTGTTGAACACAATGTTTCGTAAATAACAAAAGGTAGCCTTACATAATGAAACGGAAAATCAAACAGAATGTATTTTAGAGACGTCCTACCTGATTGTTTTCATTTTTCTCTCTTAGATGGTTCAAATATCAAAGTACAAATGTTAGAAATCCCGACTGCAGAATCTGCACATTTTTTCCCCATATTTCTATAAATTAAACAAGTCATTGATAATTTCACTCTGACAAAGTTAGATGAAGGTTACAAGTACTACACTAAATGCAACTTGTTAAGTCATAAAGGTGAATAAGATTTTATTCCTTAATCTGTGTTAATGCTAACGCCACCAATAGCTTTAGCCATGAGACATGGAGCTGCATATGATCTTTTTTCACCAGTTAAAAGTTGCCTAAATTTCTGTGTGCACAAAATCATTGTAAACAGAGCAAAAGTCAGACAATTCCAGTGTCTCTGACATTAAAGTAAAACTTATTACTGTTTTCTATTGCGGTCACTAGCCGCTGGGCCTGCTCAAAGTGTGGCTGCTGCTCCTTCCACTCCAAACATTACGCATGTTCCCAGAGCTCCAACAGGAGGATTGAGTTTATCCTCAGACTTTCCTCCTCAGAAGAGGCTCAGTGCCTCCTCCTCTACAAATGTGAACAACATTCCCGGAGCAACAACGGGACGGTTGAGCTTTTCCTCAGACTCGGTCCGAGATCTCTCTCCCCTGCCTCCTCTCCCTCTCGTCCAGCTGAACGTGGTCCAAATGCTCCTTCAAATGTTCAGCTGAATTCCAGGACAAGTTTGATGACTCAGGATAGAAGCCCCGTCTCCTCATCTTCAAGCACTAGAAGCTGTGCTCCTTCTCAGTGTGGACTGAAATCTCTGAAGAGGCCTACTGAAAGTCTGGCTGCCACACCCCCAGCCAAAAAAATGAAGAGCTCCAGCCCTACAAACTGTCTTTGACCAAAAAGCTCTTTTAAAATGATCACATTCATTTTTTTTCTGTAATTTTCTCCATGTTCTGCTGTGTTTGAATACACTTTGTCAAACTTTCAAAAGTTTTAGTTTGATAGACTTTTTCTTCTTAGTACTAGATTTGGTCTTGGTGGAAAGCCTCTTTATTTTCTTTGAAATCAGCTGTGACGTTCCAGTGAAAAAATTGAAGGTGGAACGCCACTCCAGTTGGAAGATCAGCTGTGTGGCCAGTTTTCGCTGCATAACACACGACAGAAGCCGCGGTCGCTCTTATGAATGAAAAACAATTGACCCTCAAGCTGTGAGCAGGCAGCGCTTCATTTGGATGTTTGCATTGATTTTAGTGTCGCATTGCCCAGTTATATGATGAAATGCTCTGGATCTCTCTCCCAATGTCCAAATTCCTCCCCTACTCACTATATAGTGCATTTCATTTGCCATTTTGTACTGCTGTCTGACTCCACCATTCAAAATCGAGTGCACTAGAAATTTCCCAGAAGTCTGCGAAAAACTAGCATGCATCGATGCTCACTATATTAGTGAATATACACCACAATGCATTGCGGTCGAATAATTTTTGCGTTTTAAACATTTTTTTAATAAACTCTCCACATTTGCATCATCAAGACACAATTTATGAGTAGATGTTGTGAAATCTTTGTATTGATTAGTTCCAGCATTTAGAAAAAAAAAGAAAAGTTGTGAGAATCGTTTCCAAATTGTTTTTAAAATCCAGAGCACTATATAGTCACACACTATGAGGTTTTTTAGTAGTTAGGGATTAGGGTGGGAATTTGGACATTGCCCCGGTCTGCCTTGGATCTTTTCACTCAGGGGCGGAGCTACAGGGTGGCAAGTGGTGGCAGCCGTCCCCCCAGCAAAAAGCTTTGCCCACCCCACTTGCCACCCCAATTTTTGAGTCAACATTGACAAAAACCTCTTTGAAAACCTCTTTTCCAAGGGAGTCCTGGCCAAGAGGCAGCAATTTCTAAAACAATAACACATGCACAAGTAAAACAAGAAAAAGATTAAAGTACAATTACATTACATTAAAATTTCTAGATTTATGAATAAAACTGGCAGGTTAGAGAAGCAGGCCCAATTTTTTAAACTTTAAATCAATTCCTGTGTGCGTTAACCTGAACGCACACAGGAATTTATTGATTTAAAATCAGAAGACTTTTTCCCAGAGTTTTGTTTGGTATTTGAAATCTGTGCATTCTGGAGGAAGCGTTGAGTGAATGTGGCCTCTTCAGGTCAGCAGGGATGTAAAAACTCATTCATAGTTCATCTTAGTTTTATGTGCACCTCAGCTGTAAATGTCTTAGCTTAACTACACTAAATAAAAATGATCTAATTTAAAAAATGACTATTATCTCTTCTAGGTTGCAGATCCCTGGTATAAAGTTGCTATTTTTTAAGCAACTTTTATTTATTTCCAGCCTTATTATGTATTCAAATTTTACTTTCCACTTTAGACTATTAAATTACAACTGCTTTATTTAACCAAATGTATTTAAAGGACATATTTGGACTGAAATCTCTTCATTGGTTGCTGTTTTTCTTCGTCTTTGAATCTAGGGGGATATCTGCTGCCTCCTATGGAGTCTCGAAAGAGCCAAAATGAAATAAATATATACACCATTAAATAAATAAATAAATGTGGCATTAAATAAATAAATGTGGCAATAAATAAATAAATGTTGAAATAAATAAATAAATGTTGAAATAAATGTGGCATTAAAAGATTAAAAGAGCACATTTTGTCATGGCTACAGACACTTTTCAGACCCAGACGCTGGAACCCGGAAGAAACACAGCAGGAAACTAGTGTGGTAAGTAAAGGATTTATTGCAGAGAACAGGAGGCAGAGGGCGGTGGCGACGCAGGTGGGCTTCTCCGCCGGAATGGGTAGACGTCTGGAGTGGCTGGGCCGAGGCAAAGGCAGAGGCTCGAGGTGTGACCGCTGGCGAGGATAGAACGGGGAATCCTGGCAAAGGCTGGAACTGGCGACCACTCGTGGTAAGAAACTCCTGTGGGTGAGCAGAGAGAGATTCTTAATTCAAAGACTTGGTGAAATTCGAAGAAGGAAGTACTAGACTTGGAGACCAACTATGCACCATCAGGGGCAACGGACTGGCGAGGAATGATGATCCGGAGGCTCCTTATAAAGGCAGACGAGGATGATGAGGTGAGTGGTAGCAGCTGGGGAAGATCCGCAGTCAGGTGGAGAAGAGAGGGGAGGGGGAGGAAGCTGACAGAGGCACCGTGACAGTACCCCCCCCGCAACGACCGCCTCCAGGCGGTCAAGGGCGGCGGTCCGGATGGGCACGGAAGAAATCCGAGATGAGCGAGGGGTCCAGAATGAGGGAGCGGGAGATCCAGGAACGCTCCTCCGGACCGTAGCCCACCCAGTCGACCAGAAACTGGAAACCGCGACCCCGACGACGGACGTCCAGGATCCGGTCAACCGTATAGGCGGGGGCGCCGTCGATGATCCGGGCGGGCGGTGGGGAAGCGGACGGAGGGCACAGAGGACTGTCCCGGACAGGCTTGATTTGTGAGACGTGGAACGACGGGTGGACCTTAAGTGCCTTGGGCAGGCGGAGACGGACACAGGTAGGGTTGACGAGTTTCTCTATAACATAGGGTCCGATGAAACGAGGAGCCAGTTTCTTAGAGGATGCCTGGATGGGTATGTTGCGAGTAGAGAGCCAAACCTTCTGACCGGTTGGTAGTTAGCCCCACCACCCTGCGACGGTTGGCGATCTGGCAGTTGTTCTCCTTGGTGCGGAGGAGAGCAGCCTTCGTCTGAGACCAAACGCGTTGGCAACGCTGCAGGTGATGTTGGACTGAAGGAACCGCCAGATCCAGTTCCTGAGAAGAACAGAAGAGGTGGTGAGTACCCGAGGGCGGCCTCAAAGGGGGAGACACCGGTGGCGGAAGCAGGGTGAGTATTATGGGCGTACTCAATCCACACTAGGAATAGGGACCAGTCCTGGTGGTTCTGGGCTGCCAGACAGCGGAGAGCTGCCTCCAGTTCCTGGTTGGCCCGTTCCGCTTGGCCATTAGACTGGGGGGTGGTAGCCAGAAGAGAGACTGACCGTGGCTCTAAGGCGGAGCAGAAGGCCTAATTGGGGGCCACGGTCCGAAACAATGTCAACCGGTATCCCGTGATGTCGAAAGACACGGTCGACCATGAGGTTGGCTGTCTCAGTGGCAGTGGGAAGTTGAGGAAGGGGAATGAAGTGGGCCATTTTGGAAAAGCGGTCAACGACAGTGAGGATGACTGTGTTACCGTTCGACGGGGGAAGTCCGGTGATGAAGTCCATGGCCAGATGTGACCAGGGGCGGCTGGGAGTAGGAAGGGGATGGAGCAGACCCGCAGGAGCCGAGAAGAGGATTTAGACCGGGCACACGTGGAGCAGGCGGCGACGTACTCCCGCACGTCCTTCTGCATGGTAGGCCAATGGAACCTCTGACGGATGCGACTCAGGGTACGATGCACTCCCCATGGCAGGCTAGACGGGACGCATGTCCCCAGGTGATGACCTCCGAGCGCAGCGCTGCCGGAACGAACAAGGTATTCCTTGGGACAGGAGGGTGGTCATTAAGATGCTCCAAGGCTTGGAGTACCTTATTTTCGATGTCCCAGTAAGGGCTCTCGATGTTCGCAGGGTGAGAGGGCAGAACGTTGGAAGGGGAGTGTTCCCGAGGGAGTATTTCCTGATAGAAGCGTCCGGCTTGACATTACGAGATCCAGGCCTGAAAGTGATAGTGAAATTGAAGCGGTCAAAAAGAGACACCAACGAGCTTGCCTTGAGATGAGTCTTTTGGCGGAGCGGAGATAGGCCAGATTCTTGTGTCGGTCGGTCCATACGATAAAAGGCTGTTCGGCACCCTCCAACCAGTGACGCCACTCCTCCAGCGCCAACTTGATGGCTAGTAGTTCCCGGTTCCCAACGTCATAGTTCTGCTCCGCCGGTGACAGTTTGCGGGAGAAGAAAGCACAGGGTTTCAGTTTACCTGTGGAGGCTTCCTTTTGGGAGAGGACCGCTCCTACGCCTGAGTCCGAAGCGTCCACTTCGACGATAAACTGTCTAGATGAGTCGGTTGGATGAGAATAGGTGCGTTGACGAAAAGGTTCTTCAGCTTGTCGAAGGCTTGCTGAGCTTCCGCGGACCAGACGAAGGGATGTTTAGTGGACGTTAGACGAGTGAGGGGGGAAGCGATGCTGCTATAGTTCCTGATGAATCGTCTATAGAAGTTCGCGAAACCTAAGAACTGTTGGAGCTTCTTCTGTTTTCAGGAGGAGCCCACTTGGCAACGGCCTCGATCTTGGAGGGGTCGGGACGAATACAGCGGCTTCCATGATGTAACCTAAGAACTGGACGGGGGCACATGGAACTCGCATTTTTCCAGCTTGACATAGAGTTGGTTCTCAAGCAATCTCTCTAGTACAAGACGTACGTGGTGTTCGTGCTGGGCTGATCGTGAGAGAAAACGAGAATGTCGTCCAGGTACACAAAGACGAAGCGATTAAGGAAGTCCCGGAGGACATCGTTGACCATTCTCTGGAAGACAGCCGGGGCGTTCGTTGAGGCCAAAGGGCATGACTAAGTATTCATAATGCCCAAGGGGGGTGTTAAATGCCGTCTTCCATTCGTCGCCATCTTTGATACGGACCAAATGGTAGGCATTACGAAGGTCCAACTTAGTAAAAATGCGAGCCTTCTGAACGGAGTCGAAAACAGAAGTGATCAACGGCAGGGAGTATTTATCTTTGACTGTGATCTGATTTAGTTCGCGGTAGTCTATGCACGGGCCTAAGGGTTTTATCTTTCTTTACTACAAAGAAAAACCCGCCCCCACAGGGGAGGAAGAGGGTCGAATGTGCCCCAGAGCGAGCGCTTCCTGAACGTACTGCTCCATTGCAGTTCTTTCGGGACCAGACAGGTTAAATAGTCTGCCCTTAGGTAAGGGAGCACCAGGCAGGAGATTGATCTCACAATCGTAGGGTCTGTGAGAAGGAAGAGCGCTAGCCTTAGTTTTGCTAAACACTGCTTTCAAGTCGTGGTAACAAGGTGGAACAGCAGTCAAATCGGTGGGAACTGTACTCTTTTGGTCAGGGGTAGACACACAAGGTACGGCAGATAACAGGCAGTTTGCGAGACAGTATGGACTCCATTGAATGATGACCCTGGGACCAGTTGAACTGAGGGTTATGTAACGACAGCCAGGAGAATCCAATACGATAGGAGTATGGGCGGACCGAGTGATGAGAAATTGGATGGATTCTCTGTGGTTACCTGACGTGACTAGTAGAACTGGCTTAGTGCGGTGAGTGATACGTGACAAGAGTTGACCCCGAGGCCAGATGCTTCTATGGGGAGTCCAGGGGTTCTGTGGGGATAGATAAGCGATTAACTACATGGATATCAATAAGGCTCTGTTCAGCTCCAGAGTCAACGAGGGCCCTTAAATCAAAAACATGAAGATCGAGGCATAACTTGACAGGTAGAAAAAGAAAGTCTTTACCGGAAACTGTGGCTGTGAGTTCCCTCCTCGCGGCCTGTCGTCTAGCGAGGGGATTTGGAGTTTAAACGGTGAGGCAAACAGAAACTAAATGGCCTTCAGTCCCACAATAAAAACAGGCACCAGCTTCGCGTCTCCTGCGACGCTCCTCTTCAGACAGCCTGGAGTGACCGATCTGCATGGGTTCATCTGGAGACGTAGAAGAAACGAAGTGTTCGGGGACCATGTTCTGTTCGATCGGTGGGGCGTGAGCGAGCTTGAGAGGACGAGGAGGTGGTTGATATCGCTCCTTTCTGCGTTCGCGTAACCTAATGTCCGATCTGAGAGCTGTGGAGACCAGTTCCTCAAAGGAGCGTGCTTCAGGTTGGGAACAGAGATGGTCTTTGATCTGCTCGTTGAGAGACTGGTAAAAAAACACCCATAAGAGGCTGATCGGACCAGCCAGCTTCCACCGCTAAGATGCGGAAGTCGATGACGTGATCACTTACGGGTCGGTTCCGCTGTTTGAGGGCGAGTAGTCGCCGGGTTGCTTCCTCCTGTTTACGTGGCTGGTCAAAATAAGGCGAAATTCACTGATGAACCGATCATAGGATAGATGAGTGATCGGGTTGGCAGTGAGGAAGGCTTGGGCCCACTGAAGAGCTTTGTTTCGCAGAGAGTTGATAACGAGAGTGATCTTACTGTGGTCGGATTGATAGTATCTGGGGGCTTGTTGACATATCAACTGGCACTGCAGCAAAAACCCTCCGCAAGCTTCGACGTCCCCGAAGAAAGGTTCCGGTTGGAGACGGACGTTTTCGTGGAGGACGGAGATCCGGAAGCGGAAGAGTAGGTTGAGTGACGGAAGCATGGGCTGTGGCTGGCGGACCCTGGGAAAACGATTTGAAAGTTCATGTAAAGTCCGAGTGACATCATCCAGGCGCTGAGAAAGACTCTGTTGGGCCACAGCCATTTGGGAAAGGACGTCCGCTTGGCGTCCGAGCAGAGCGCCTTGTTGGGAGACTGCTAGTCTGAGTCCTTCCGGGTCAGCTGGGTCGGTGTTCTGGCCAGTCCGTTCTGTCATGGCTACAGACACTTTTCAGACCAGACGCTGGAACCCGGAAGAAACACAGCAGGAAACTAGTGTGGTAAGTAAAGGATTTATTGCAGAGAACAGGAGGCAGAGGGCGGTGGCGACGCAGGTGGGCTTCTCCGCCGGAATGGGTAGACGTCTGGAGTGGCTGGGCCGAGGCAAAGGCAGAGGCTCGAGGTGTGACCGCTGGCGAGGATAGAACGGGGAATCCTGGCAAAGGCTGGAACTGGCGACCACTCGTGGTAAGAAACTCCTGTGGGTGAGCAGAGAGAGATTCTTAATTCAAAGACTTGGTGAAATTCGAAGAAGGAAGTACTAGACTTGGAGACCAACTATGCACCATCAGGGGCAACCGGACTGGCGAGGAATGATGATCCGGAGGCTCCTTATAAAGGCAGACGAGGATGATGAGGTGAGTGGTAGCAGCTGGGGAAGATCCGCAGTCAGGTGGAGAAGAGAGGGGAGGGGGAGGAAGCTGACAGAGGCACCGTGACACATTTAAGTATTTCATGACATATTTATTTATTTCATTGTCCCTTGTAGGTTAAAAGAGCCACATTGAAATAAATATATTTAATATGAAATAAAGAAATAAATGTGGCATTAAATAAATAATATGTGCAATAAATAATATAAATGTTGCATTAAATAAATAAATGTTTAAATAAAATGTGGCATTAAAATATTAAAAGAGCACATTTAAGTATTTCATGACATATTTATTTATTTCATTGTCCCTTGTGGGTCAAAAGAGCCAAATTGAAATAATAAATAAATGTTGAAATAAATAAATAAATGTTGAAATAAATGTGGCATTAAAATATTAAAATAGCAATTAAAAAGCCATTTTTAACATTTCATAATATATTTATTTATTTCATGATTTCATTAATACATCATGAAACAGGAAGTGGACACGCCATGAAAATGCAAACTGTCAGATTCTCTCGTCAAACTCAGTGGGCGGGGCCTAACTCTCATGTCTCTGCTCTGTGTTGATCTGGCCTGGTGCAAAGTTTTTGTCTGAGTCCTTCTGTCAAAATGTACCGAGTTGGCTGGTCCAATTAGATCACAGCACCGAAAGCGCAACCGGCAGACCCGCAGCTGAAGCGGGACCGACCGGACGGAGCGATGCTCGGTCAAAAAATGAGAGGAGCTGGCGGATCTAACTGAATCAAGTCTACGAACACCACCAGCTACCGGGCCGGGGAGCGCGTCACCCCCATTCACTCTGGACGCGGAAGCGCCGCGAAGCGGAGTCCGCTCCGCTCTTCTGCTAGAACTTTGTTTGTTTTTTTGCCATCATGGGTGATGATTTAAAAATCTAAAGACATTAACCCGTGTTTCTGCAAAGAAGAACCCTATCTGCTGCTGTTTGCACCCAAAGCCCCCCACTGCGCTCGGTCGGCTCACTGGATCTGTGTCCGGGCGCGTGTGCGTCCCTGTTTTGGTGTGTGGGTGCGTGCGCACGCGCTCGCAGGTGTGTGTGTGTGTGTGTGTGTGTAAAAAGTGTCTCTGTGTGCGCGCACAGAGACACTGACACAAAACAGACAGACATGCAGACACGCAGATCAACGTGGCAGACTCCGGTGCGGGTGAAGAGTTTCGGGAGTTAAAAAAACGACAGGAAGACAGAGAGCAGCTCCTCTTAGCAAAAAAATACAGTGTGTTAATTATGAAACACACACACACAGACTGACACGAGCGCGCACAGATCAACGTAGTGAGCAGACTCTGGGAGCGGGGCTGCTGGTTTTGGAGAAAAAAAGACGCAGAGACCAGCACACACACACACCTGCAAGCGCGTGCGCACACACCAAAAAAGAGACGCACACGCGCCCGCACACAGATGCGGTGACGCGCTCCCCGTCCCGGTAGCTGGTGGTTCGTAGGTTTGATTCAATCAGATCCGCCAGCTCCTCTCATTTTTGACCGAGCATCGCTCCGTGCGGGTCGGTCCCGCTTCAGCTGCGGGTCTGCGGTTGCGCTTTCGGTGCTGTGATCTAATTGGACCAGCCAACTCGGTACATTTTGACAGAAGGACTCAGACAAAAACTTTGCACCAGGCCAGATCAACAGAGCAGAGACATGAGAGTTAGGCCCCGCCCACTGAGTTGACGAGAGAATCTGACAGTTTGCATTTTCATGGCGTGTCCACTTCCTGTTTCATGAAATGTATAATGAAATCATGAAATAAATAAATATATTTATGAAATGTTAAAAATGGCTTTTAATTGCTATTTAATATTTTAATGCCACATTTATTATCAACATATTTATATTTTATTTCAACATTTATTTATATTTTTCAACATTTATTTATTTATTTCAATTTGGCTCTTTTGACCCACAAGGGACAATGAAATAAATAATATGTCATGAAATACTTAAATGTGCTCTTTTAATATTTTTAATGCCACATTTATTTTAACATTTATTTTATTATTGCAACATTTATTTGTTTATTGCAACATTTATTTATTTAATCCACATTTATTTATTTATTTCATATTAATATATATTTATTTCAATTTGGCTCTTTAACCTACAAGGGACAATGAAATAAATAAATATGTCATGAAATACTTAAATGTGTCTTTTAAATCTTTTAATGCCACATTTATTTCAACATTTATTTATTTATTTCAACATTTATTTATTTATTGCCACATTTATTTATTTATTGCCACATTTATTTTATTTATTTCATATTAAATATATTTATTTCAATGTGGCTCTTTTGACCCACACTGGGCAATGAAATAAATAAATATGTCATGAAATACTTAAATGTGCTCTTTTAATCTTTTAATGCCACATTTATTTCAACATTTATTTATTTATTTCAACATTTATTTATTTATTGCCACATTTATTTATTTAATGCCACATTTATTTATTTATTTAATGGTGTATATATTTATTTCATTTTGGCTCTTTCGAGACTCCATAGCCTCCTTACTCAGCAATAGTGTTGTGACCCCACCCAGCTCCTCCCTCAGCCTGTCCCAGCCCATAGTGATCTCTGACACCCCCAGTCCCGCGGTGAGCATCATCACCATTCACAGCGACACAGACACGGAGGACGAGCGCAAGTTCCACCCTGCCAGGTGAGGAGAAATCGCCGTTTTTGTTTGGTTTTCCCGTCATTTGCTCATAACTCTGGCGGTGACACTCTCGTACGTCCTCAGCGTTGGACTGAGCCGCTCTGACCGCACCAACGTCATCAGCTGCGTCACCGTTCACGACTCGGACTCCTCCACGACCAGCCCCCTCACTCCTCTCCCTCGCCCCTGAACCCACCCCAGCGCCGTGTCGTCCGGCACGCCAAAGTCTCTGGCGGTGGTGCCCCTCGCTCAAGAGCCAGGCCTCTGAGATGGGGGCGGTGCTGCGCGGCCGCTTGGAGAGTGGTGAGTGACCCCTCTAGGGGTTCAGAAATCACAGGTTCTTCAGGGAACCTGGACTTCAAGTAGTTTATCTTCTCTCTAAAATGAAAGAAGCTCCAGAACAGAATCCATAGCCAGGAGGATTGAGAATCTTCATCAACTTGAATTCAACTTTTTTTTTAAACCTTTGTGCTGCAGTGAACTACATAAAGCCTAAGAGAGCATCCAACAGACAGCCGTGCAGTTCAGGGGAAAGCATCGACCAGCACGGGATCGTCCCAAGCCAGTCACACCCCTTAAATCTCAGCCAGGTGAGCCACGTCTGCCCTCAGAAACCTGTCCATGTCAGCTAAAAGATCTTTCAGGAGGTCCTCATGTGTCTTTGGTTCCCTCTGCTGGACACGTGTCATAGCAATTAGATTTATTCATGGAGAGAAAATATATAGAAAGAAATAAGTACCGCACCGATTTGTGCTTGATATGTAATTCATAATATATCAGCTGCTTTTAACTTGAAGTCTGAATAATACCAGGTGAAAACTTGACATTTTCAGACCTTCAGAAACCAGACAAGTCGCACAATGAGTTCAAAGCGGCTGAAAAGAAAACTCTGACGACACAGCATTATGACAGCATTTAAATCACTTACAGACGAATGTGAAAAAGACTCACATCAGACTTGTGTGTAAATGTGGATTTGTGTGTGCGTAACAAGTGCTTTGTGCTTACATTTCAAAGATGTATGCGTGTAGTTAGCTTCAAGATGTTGTCATTTTAATTTGTTCATGTTTAAATTGTTGTTTTTTTTTTTTTTTTAATTCCATAATTTTTGTTGTTCTGCACAAAATATGAGTTACAAATCAAGAATTAGTCATGCACAAATCTGGTTGAGACAATTTTCTCTCCACATGTATTTCAGAAGTGACTGCTGCATGTGCTGACCCTAATCCGCCAGTTTTCTTTCAGGTTCACTCGGTGGTTTCTTCATCTCAGGAGCGCTCAGGTCCATCCCACAGTGACCCATCCCTCCGTCGCCACCAGACGTACCCCCCAGCGGTCCCCGCCTCTCACTACACCTTCCCTGAGGTGTCGGCATTAGCCGCGGGCCCGGCTGCTGCCAGCAGCCTGTACACCTACCCAGCCTCCGCCGCCCTCTCCTCGGCCTCCCAGGCCATGGAGCAGCTGCTGGGCCACGGTCAGAGCAGCCAGGGACACTCCCCCTCTGCCTATGCACCAACGTACACCTCCTCCTCCTCCTCCTCCTCCAGGAGGGATTCAAGCAGCCAGAAGGATTCGGTCAGCAGTCGGCTGCACGCCCTCCCTGCAGCCTACCAGCACCAGTTCAGCGCTGGTTCTCCTTACGTTAGCGTGACGCCCAGAGCTGAGGCTTACAGTGCCTACCAGCTGAGCCCCCGCCGCCTCGCTCAGTACCCCTACCTATAGAAAAACCCAAACAATTAAAAGCAAAGAATCATCCTGTCCTCCCCCAACACCACAAAGGGACATTTAAACTGTAGAGTCACGTCTTCTGATGATTTTAACCTATGCGGCGGCGTTTCCTCTCAGCTCCTCAAACTGTCCGTGTTGTTGAAACGTCTTTTATTTCCCTCACTTACTTACTGCTCATATTTTATCACCAAACTATTTGATCCAATTAGGATGTTGTGTGAAATGTATCGTACACCTGTTTAATTGTGAGACTTTGTGTGGAGACGACGTCCCCCTCTTGTCACTAGCAGCAGCTTTAGGTGAGCTTCAAATCCCTCACAGCCTTTAGTTCAAAGTTCCCACACTAATCCACAGAGGCCCTGTGTTTTTAGTGAACATGTCTGATTACTCATGTCTTCTAACTATATTTAAATTATGTTTTTGTGAAGTAGGAAGAGGAAAGAAAGAAGAGGATGAAAACTGATGGATGTTAATTTAATACGCATTGTGGTAGTATTTTTATTATTTGGTAGTGATGGTGTTATGGCATCCTTATGCAATAGAAATAAAAAAATAGACTGAATGTATTTCTGAAACAATGAGATGAAAAGGCTTTTTAATTGAGTGAACATGAGCTTCACCTTTTTATGTTAATAATGAAAAGATCTGGTTTTACGTGGACTACTAGAAGACTGTTTGTGTGTGAGTCTATTGCATCTTAATTATGAATCATTTTTTTAACCACCCACTGTGCTTCACTGCCGGATGCCAGTGTGTCCATTCATCCGTACTTTATCCTGTTGATCCAGAGATGCTTCAAGATCATGTTGGGAAAACGGGATTCTTTTCTGATGAAACATGTAGCTGTTCCGCTTTTCCAGCCAGCTTCTTCATCCAAAAAAAAAAAAGAGGATTGTGTCCTGAAAGCTCTTTGTAAACCTGTCCAATGTCATTTTCACTCTGAATTTGTGTTGGTTTCTTCTCGATATGAAGCTGTTTCATCTTCCTGTAGTACAGTGGTGTAGTCTAGAAAATTCCAGAGGATAAACTCTGATTTTCCCTGTCACCTTCCTGGAGAAACATCTTCCCTGAAGAAGCTCTAACATCCACACACAAGAAGCAGAATGTTCATCAATGTGTATTGATCAGCATTTAGGATTCGGAGATGTTTTGTTTAGACATAAACATGTTGCAAAAAAAACAAGATATCTTCAAGTCATTCATCAGAAGTTTGACTTAATTACTGTGTTTTTGGAGTATAAGTCGCAGTTTTTTTTCTTCATAGTTTAGCCAGGGGTGTGACTTATACTCAGGAGCAACTTATGTATGTGTTTTGTTTTTTTTAAAGACATAAATGGGCTCATATATTTATTATTTTCCTAGTAAACAGCAGTTGTTTCCTCTAACAACCACTAGAGGGTACTGCATCAGAGTACAAGTATTTGCTACTGACAGTGTCATCCAAAACAAATATAGAAAAGAATAGGACTGTTTTCCTCTTAAACTTTGATATTTTTCCCATACAGATCAAAAGATTAGTATTATAGTATTTAACTTGTTTTTTTTATTTTAGCAATGCTTGACGGATTTGTTCTGAAACGTCAAGACTTTTCTACCAAATCCAAAGCAACATATATGGTTTTCTTATTCTTGATTAGACATTTTTTGCTCCTAGAAACTTATACTCTGGAAAATACGGTAATCAACTATTAAATGATGGATTTCCAAACTAGATCACGACCCCCAAATTTGCTTTGGTTCAACAAGACCCCTGCAACAACACACACACACTCCATTGTCTAAAATTTCTTTTTTTTTTTCCATCAAAGTGAAATTATCTAAAGCTGCTAAATGCTTTTACATCTTTAAACAATTCTGTCTTTGTTTTAAATTTTCATTGATGTAATAAGTCTCTAAGGTGCCATGCCTTTCTGTTTCTTTCCAAAGTAAAGCAAATGTCCATGCTGGACTTTCTCTGTATTGTCTTGATGTCTGGAAATTGACATAATGTTAGCACACAGTAACAAAACTATGATGCTAAGCTTGGTTGCATTGATCACTGAATAAAGGAAAACATTTTACCTTTCGTCACCATGAACTGTTTGCATGACACAGCTATGGAAACATTGAGCTATTTCAAACTTATTTTTAAAGTCAAATTTAAGACATGCATTTCAAAAATGAATACATATTTCTCAGTCTATGTAAACCATTGCTGATTTATCAATGGGTCCAAATGATAAAACTAAAAACATTATTCAGCTTTAGTTAGAGTGTAAAATAACATTTTATTGCCACACCCACAAGCACAGGACAAACTGCATCAAACCAGAGCCACATGTGGCTCCATTGTGGCTTTCTGGTTATAAAAAAGAAATAAATCTTTCCAATGTCAAAAGGTAACTGCTAAGTAAGTAGTAAAATTTAAATAAAAATAAAAAGGAAAGGAAACTTTCTTAAACTTTCACGGTCAAGTCGGAGTCTAACTAAAATATTTTGAGATTTTAGAATAAGGTCTGTGAGCACAACTAGAATTAAGGCACACCAAATTATAACGCAGATTTTCAGTTTTTGAAGAAAAGAATAAGGATTTTAGGTGCACCCTAAGGTTTGAAAAAATACAGTCTGGGTCATTTAATAAGCTTTAATTTCATGTCTGTTACTTAATGACAAATTCCTGCAAAGGTTCTCCCACAAACGGCAAATTAAACTGTTCTTTTTTTAATCACTGCCGACATTACACTACCCATTACTACATTTGCTGCATTGACATGACAGTATGTGACACAGGGTGTCTTTTATTTTGAAAGGAAGTCATGTGAAATTCTGTCAAAAATTCAAAATTATTTTGTATTTTGAAAAAAAAGTCAATTTTCTCTTGATCTTTATGTCTTGCTTATACCAAAAAACGATCTTAGATGATCATAATAGTAACATAAATGTCTTCTTTAGAGGCTCCTACTGGGTTGTCGTCTGTGAGAAAACGATCCAAATGGCTCCTCAAGGGTTGCAGACCACTGCACTAAACAGAATCACCTCATTCTGCTAGTTTGTGTGTTGCTTCAACAGTCAGGAAACACTGACTTACAGTATCGCTTTTGTGCATTTGTCACAATGGTTTTAAAGTCTGCATCACTGCTGAAAATGCTGTAAAACACACAGTGCTGCAAGTCAATCGTGGATAACTCGACGCTCCCGTCTGTCGGTCAAATATTTTCATCTACATCACAGCAAATATCAACTCTTTCTAATCACAGAGGACGGTGTCTTCTTGAGAACCGAATCCACCCTCTGCAGGACTCATAAGCTGCATGCGTGATCTCCGACCAGCTCAGTGGTAGAGTGTCTGCCCTAAGACTGAACGGTTGTGCGTTCAAATCCCAGCTGAGTCAAACCACTGCATAGTTCAAACACCTTTTTCCATTCCAGTGTTATTTTCAAGTTTTCCTTAAAGTTTATGGACACTTCCATGGCAACACAACTATATTTGAAATGGACAGACAAAATGTTTGACAACATTTTCAAGTTTGTGTGCAAAGACACAATCAATGAAATGAAGATTATTCGTTGTATAAACGATGACTCATCAGCCTGGACAAGTTTAGATCATTTTGACTGACAGGATAAAACAAATAATTAAAAGCAAGTCAAAAGTTATCATTTTGTAGAGATTTATACTTAATCAATTGCTTTGTGTCCAAAAGGATATGTGATTGGATTAAATAAACATAAAACTGACACGAGATTGTGTCCAAATTTCTAAATGTTATGGAGGTTGCACTAAATCAAGGTCTGAAGCAGCAACATTTGATCTCAAAGTTAGAAAAATGCATGTTATTTATATTTTTGTGGCCAGTGAGCATATCATTTATAAACTATAGCTTTGAAAATGTTCTCTACAGTTGAGTTTTTCTATTTATGACAAGTTTAACTTCTTAAACTTTTGACAAATCACATTCAAGTTCCTTTCAAAATATAACATCCTGTGTTTAATCAGATCCTCCAGCTGCAGCAGATTGACTTTAATTCAAAATGGAAGAAACATGAGATTTTCTAGAATTACTTTTGTCTTCCTTCATCCTTTTTCTTCTTTTCTAGTGAATAAAAACATGTCAACATTAGAGTAAAATCCAATTTATTTTAAAATCTATACATGTAAATGCAATAAGATAGTCACTGTGATTATAAGAAACTCTGACGGTAGATACCATTCAATCTTTATTCCATCATGTTACCTCTGTGTTAGGTTTTCTGACATATCAAATCTAAACAATAAATTAAATTCATTCAGTGATAGTCACAACAACGAGAGAATTAAAGTCCCCGTCCAATGAAAATCATGTTTTTTTTGTTTTAGTTTTCAAATCATCATGAGGGCTGCCGGCCGCCAGCTCCCTACTCCTGCGTGAAACCTCTTCTCCGCGTTTGTGGGAGTATTATTACACACCTAAAACTAGTTCTGCCCCTCATGGAGGACTGTGATCCTGGAGCTTCTCCTGTGTTCCATCATGGGGTTGGAGAAACACAAAAAGAGAAACTCTAATAAAAGAGATTTAAACATTCACTTATTTGTTTGCTTCATTTTCGATTTCTTTAAAAATGCGGTCATCAAAAATTATTCTGAGATGCAGTGAAAATCAATATTTGGGTTTCAAATATTAATGCCTCAACATAGCTCCATACAAAGACCGTTTGCTGGACCTTCAGTGCAGCCAGCTCCTCCTCCATCATGACGTTCCAGCATCTTTGCACCAGAATGTCCTCAAAGTCAAACAGCTGCACAGGACATGTGCAGTAAGTGTTTCTCATATTTGTAAAAGCAGCAAATAAAGGTTCTTAAAAAATACTCAGACATGACACAAAAATAATGAAGCAGCATTTGACAAATAAATCTCCCTCATTTATCTGGGTTTCAGCATCTTTGCCAGATTTTGCAGCTATAAAGATTGAAGTTGCCTCCCTCCTCGGGTCTTCCTCCCGCCGGCGTGCTGCTGGCCACCGCCTCGATTTGGACCCGCAATGACCGTAGGTCGCGCTCTGCGTCTCCCGGACGTCAGGTTGTGGGCGTCTCCGGCTCTCCCAGTCAGTCCTCACGTTTTGCGGCTGTGCCCACGTGTCCAGGACCACACGCTGGGGACTCCGAGCGCTTCTCTCTCCTCCACGCTGGTTTTTGCCTAAAATGAGGAAATCCTCCCTGCTCTGTCTGTAGCCACGCCCTCCTACACAGGTGTCCCTCATTTGGCTGAAGAGTCACAACAGCTGGCCTACGACAAAGCCAACAAGAGCCCGTTCCTCCTGTCCAGGCTGAAGTGACATCACCTGTCCTCCTCTCAAACGCCTGGTGGAACCTGACCGCCTCCACAAAGTCAGGGTAGGCTAAGGAGTACCTGATGCATGAGGTCGTCCTGCAGGTCCAAAATTCTGTTAAAACCGTCACACTTCAAACTACAAGACCCATTGGACGCCCCCTGAAAACTGGATGCTCAATCGAAACAAAGCAAGCAGGCATTTAAAAAAAACTTCCAAAATGCTGATAGAAATAAAAAAGTTATGAACATTGTAAAAGACAATTTAACTTACAGCCATTTTTTGAATGTTTGACATATTCTTTTTGTGGTAAAACAGAAGAAAATGTCATTACAGCTTCAGCATCTTGACTTATAGAATACAACTATAAGAAAGATCTTTATGCATAACTGAGTCATGGATGACTCTGTAACAAAAGCTAATTTTCTTATCAATCTTATATATCAGTAAAGTCAGCAGCTGTAAGATCAACTAATCCAGAAAGTTAACATTAACATTAATATTTTCAATCTAGCATACAAAAGACCAAAATTGCTTATAAAAGACAAAGCAAAAATTGATTGTTTAACAATCTAATAACACATCTCTACTAAAAACCTACCATATAAAAGTGAAATAACTCTTCCCCAGTGAGCATAAGCAGATAACTTATCCAGAAAGTGATAAAAACACATTTTAAGCTAGCATAAAAAGACGAGAAACTAGCATGAAAAAAACAAAGCCAGAAAAAATGATTGTTTTACAATCTAATAACACGGTTTTTTTTTTTTTGGGGGGGGGGGGGGGGGGGGTTAAACTAAAAACCCACCATAAAATAGTGAACTAACTCTTTCCCAATCATATCAATAACATTTCGGAACTTAAAACCAACTATTTCTCGTTCAAATAAAGCACTTACGTCCGACACAAAAGATGGCTGCCATGTCAGTCAACGACAGTGGCGGCGTCCAGAAATCGGAACAAATCCGTCTCCCTTATTGGACGCCAAAAGTTTGATACTTGAAATCGGAACAAATCCGGCCATTTGATTGGTGGAGTAATTGGAACAACTGGAACATTTGGAACAGAGAAGATTGAGTTGATTGAGCCTCCGAGGCAGGTGGCTGTTCTTCTCTGTGGGAGTAGGAGGAGGAGGGGTTTTCCGGGGGGAGGGGGAGAGGGGAGAGGGGGAGCACTTGTTGCCGTTCAGAAGATGGTGAGTTCGATCCCCGCCTCGGACGATCAAAACAAAAAACTTCAGATTGTGTCAATTGACAGAAAAATCTGTAAGATATTCACAAAGGTGTCTGAAATGGTTTCAGTGAAAAAAAAAAAGTCTTTTGAACCCTGTATCAACAGTTTGTGTAGTGCTTGTTTTTCAGGCAGGTGGGCGTTCTTTTCTGTGGGAAGAGTAGTAGGGGATTTCCCTGGGTAGTGGGAGGGGGAGGGGGAGGGGGAGGGGGGAGGGAGGGAGAGGGGGCAGGCTGTGCAACAAATCCTGGTAACTGTGGGACACTTAACTTTTGGAGGGGTAAAGCCCGTTCACCCCTCTACGTCTCCAAGCGGCGGTGCACAAAAAAAAACACGTCTTCGGATGAGCTGCCTCCCTCCTCGGGTCTTTCTCCCGCCGGCATGCTGCTGGCCACCGCCTCGATTTGGACCGTAGGTCGCGCTCTGCGTCTCCCGGACGTCAGGTTGTGGCGCGACTCCGGCTCTCCCCAGTCCTCTCGTTCCGCGGCTGTGCCCACGCGTCCAGGACCACACGATGCTCAATCGAAACAAAGCAAAGGCAATTGAAAAAACTCCCAAAATGCTGATAGAAATAAAAAAGTTATGAACATTGTAAAAGACAATTTAACTTACAGCCATTTTTTGAATGTTTGACATATTCTTTTCCGTGGATGAAATAAACTAAAATGTCAATTTTCCCCAGGTTGGTATTGAACCTATATCTTCACATTGACTGCAGTCAAATCAGCCGCCGTTCACATTTCTGTGGTCCAATCAGCCGTCACTGGATTTTTGCTTTGAGTTTCATCCAATACTTATGGTAGCAGTCCTGAGAACGCTGGAAAATCTCCAACAGACTCCACGGAGCTTCTTGATGTGACCATGGAAATGTGAACGGCGGCTCGTTTGACCGCACTTGGAAAGGCTTGCAAATCAATGAAAGAGCATTTGGATGTTAGCTTTCATTATTTTCTGCTCTGAGAAACCAATGGATTGAATGGATTGATCACAGCAACGTCAAGAAACATCAAAGAGTCTTTGGTGAACTGGAAGGAGAAAGAATCAGGATTTTGGAGGAAGTTCTGTCATGAAGATCTGAGCTGACATCCAGATCAGAACCATACGGATGGATCAGAACCCAGATTGATGGAGGTTTTTATGTTGCAGCGGGGAAGATTTATGCAAGAGAGGCACAGAGCTATCAGAATCAGATGGGGGAGTGGCTTTTGGAGCTGAGCTTAGTAGCCCCTCAGAAGAGATTTAGGAATATAAAAAATAATAAATATGGTCATAGGGACAACTACTTCTGGTTCGGCTCTTCTGTCAAATTTTAGAGCCCTTTTTGACCCACAAGTGCAAAAGTCAACACAGCCCTGGTCTAACCTGCATTAATTTCCATTTAATGTAAACAATTTTTCTAAACTGAAGCTTTTATCTTCAAAATGTTATAAATTTTACAAATTCTAAAAAGAAGAATCAATAGAAATGACTACATGACATCTGTTTTCACACGGTGTTCTCATGTTATATTTCCAGCAGACATCTGCCTTCAGTCTCTGCTGTGACAGAGCAGAAGGATGCTAAGGAGGCTTATGCAGCAAAGGAGAGGCTGAGGGTGGCTGGTGTGAGTACTGAGGATGCAGAGAAGGTCGCTATGGTGACCCCTCAGGGAGCACCAGAGACTGTGGCCATCCTCCTGCTTTTCTATTACGGGAGTTTGTTTTATTCTGAGTCTCTAAATCACAGGTTTTTTTTTTTTTTAATGGAATAATCTTTTTGAATTTTTTAATCATTAGTGTCTGTTCACCTGGATTTGCTGTTTCTGTGGAAGCCAATCAAGTCTGACCTAGTGCTGTCTTCACCAAAACATATTTTTATTTCCCAGCATCACTCCTGATGATTGGTCAATTTCATCTGTCATCATTTCAGTTTCATTCTGTTCTTGCGAGGTTTAAATGTTTCATAATTGTCATATTTAGGTTTTTCTGTCAGAAAACATTTGAGCTTCTTCTCATTTCACCTATCGGCTTCCTCTAAAGCGCTGCACGTGCGTGTCACTGTGCACAAAGCTGGACCAAGAATATGGTCATGTGACCCTTTGGCTCATGTCTAACAATGATTCATTTCATGTTTGCTAAAGAACACTGAGAACATCTCTATGAACACAATAAAGGATTTTTGAAGTGATTTAAAAGTTCTAGTTAACGTTTACAGTGGAAGCCTGAGCATCGCAAACTCCGCCCCTTAAGTTGGGTCGTGCACCAGAATAAACTCTACCCACATATGTTTCTGTACTTTCTGCTCAGTGACACAGATATTTGGGATGCCAGAGGCGGGAGGCTAATGAGAGACGTGAGCAAACACATCCTGGCTTAGCGCTGATGAGTCATCGTTTCTTTGTTTCAGGGCTGATTGACCTCAAGAGTCCTGTTCAGTTCTGAGTCTGGAAGCGTCTGAAGGGGGTGGATGGACCAGTCTGTGGAAATGGTTTCAACTTGTTTACACGTTCGAGCGTCCATGAATGTTGCAGAGAGGCGGTTGAAGAAAGAAACATGAAAAAATAGAGACGGACAAAAATACCCACAATGCTTGTGGTGTAGGTGGACACCTGAGAGCCTTTTGTTTATTAATCAGTAAAACATGTCAGACAGTGAACACGTCCATCTGTCCGCTGTTCCTCTCAGAACCCAACAACAATGAATTATCTCAGACTGGGGTGTAAGACTCAATCACACAAGGGGCCAAAATAAAAAAATACTCCTTAACAGGATAAACAAATATTGAACACTCTAAAACGACATTTTTAAAACTTTAAAACCGTAACTTTTAGGAACTAAATATATAACATTACCTGCAATAATGCTAGTGTAAATGCTGGAAGCTGAATTTGGCTGCTGAAGATGCTAGTGCTGATAGCTGAAAATGCTGAGATTATAGCCAGCTAAAAGATTAGCTAAATAATATCAAATTACCCTAAAAAATAACAACCAAAAAAAAAAACTTAAGTCAGCCAAAACAGCTAGCATGTAGCTGAAATATTTGCTAAATTCTGAAATAGCCTAAAAAATCTTATAAATACCAAAATAGTCCATAAAGCTAGCAGAATTCTAATTTTTAAAACTTTAAAACTGTAACTTTTGAACATAATTATGAATAATAAAAAGGCAGGAACATAATTCCAGAATAAATCAACTTAAACCTTAAATAACTTTCAATATTTTACTCTCCTTAAAAATATATTTTGTCAAAATTATACAGGTTTGAAATGAGCACAAGTTAACATCGGGTCATTAATAGCAATAAAATATAATTACTAGGAGGGCCAGATCCGGCTTTGACTTAGACAGCCTTTCTTTGCCCTCTGCAGAATGAATCTAAATGTATGATAATTCTGTGCCTCGATGCTTCATTACAGTTGTTAGGGGGTTATTGTAAACGTGTTTGACGGCGTGGACCAGCATTCTCTGGGAACAAGAGGAGCCTGGGGCCAGCTGAGGCTGGATGCCAGCCGGCGTCACTACTACACTTATGTAACTCTCATGACATCAGCACTGTGGTTTTTGCATTCATCTTTTTGTCACCGGGAGATTGGCCCACAGCTCAGCAGTCAGAGTTGACAGTTTAAGCTTTCATAAACAATCGGTTTGATCTGAGTGTAAAGTTGCTGCCGAGGATTATATGTGACTGAGATTGACGCCTGGATTTGATGAGCTGGGTTCTGTGAGATGGAAGGATGTCATGACCTCTTCACTCTGAGCTTGACCTTTTTCTGAGGAAACACTGGGTTAATTAATGTAATATGTCATTCATTTCATTCAATCTCATATTATTTTAGTGTGCAAAACTTAGAAGAATATATCTTTATCTTAAATCTTTCATTTTTTTCTTTTTCATTCCAATGCATTTTATTTGACAGTTTTTTTTATTCTGAATTTGTAGAAATACATACATTTTCTTTTTGTGTTCAGTTTGCTTTGGCTTTTCTAAATGTTTACTGAGCTGAGGCTATCAAGGAAACCAGCAGCATAACTTCTCCATTGGCCTTGACTTCACAGTTAGGAGCAAATGTTTGTTACAAAACCCAAAAATCTGCTTTAGGACCAGAAGAAGCTGAAACCCTCAGATTAGTAAACTTTCTCCAACCATCAGGGACGTAATCAGACGCCGTCTGTGGCCATGAGGCCGCAGAGGCATGCATTTACTTCTGCAAGTGTCCAGCTTCCCACATTTTTGCTTTAAATAATTTTAAAGAATGTTTCTGGTAGGGCTGGGTATTGATTATAATTTCCAGAAATGATTTGATTCAGATTTTTAACAATTCTTTTGATTCTTCAATTCAATTTTGAGTTTACACATTTATACACTTTTGTTTTGGAAATACATTAATTAATCTACTTTATGATTTAATATATTTACATTAATCTGATCCAGTTCACATACTGTAAAATGGATCAGTGAAATACTGAGATTGTTAATATCATCCAATGTTACATGGATTCTCTAAAGGAGAAGTTCTAACAAAAATGAACATTAAAAACATTGTTTTGCTTCCTCTGAAGGGAGAAGCAAAACAAGAGTTTGGCCACTAGTGGCGATCGCACTACAGCATTATACCTTATTCAAGAAAAAGAAAGTATTTGGAAAAAACAAGGTTTTAGACCACAAATGATTAATTTAACAAATATTTCTTCAAAAGGGTTAGGGTTATGTCTGTGAGTTTATAAAGATGTTCATTTAGTCAGCAATAAATGTTTAAGTTGACTGAGAGTTAGCATTAGCCGTCCTATGGGAAATTCCATTAAACGTTAGCGTAAAGCTGGCCGACTTTAGCTTTATGTGCTAAATCAATTGCTATTTTTAATGAATTCATTAATAATCTTTTAATCTTAAATCGATTCAAATCGATTAATCAATTTTATTAACCCAGCCTGCTAATACTAGTGTGAAGGCTGAAAATGCTGAAATTGATAGCTAAGAACGGTGAAGCTGATAGCTGAAAACGCTAAAGCTGAAGTCAGCTAAAATATTAGCTTAATGCCAAATTAGCCTAAAACACTAAAAGAAAAACAAATTAGGTTAGCCAAAAACAGCTAGCATGTAGCTGAAAATTAGCTAAACTTCAAAACAGTCTAAAAAAAAAACAGAACAAAAGTCTAAATTTGCCAAACCAGTTAGCATGTCGCTGAAATGTTAGCTGAACTCTAAAATAGCCTGAAAAAATCTTAGTAAATGCCAAAATAATCCAATTTTAATAATTTTAATAAAATAATGACAATTTTTAAAACTTTAAAACTGTAACTTTTTTACGTAATTATGAATAATAAAAAGGCAGGAAAGTTATTCTAGAATAAATCAATTTTTAACCAATAAATATATTTTTCAAAATTATGCAAGTTAGAAATGAGCGCAAGATAACATCGCGCCATTAAATACACTAAAATAAAATGATCTGGAGGGCCGGATGGAATTACCCGGAGGGCCGGATCCGGACCCCGGGCCTTGACCTTGACATGTGCAGAGCAAATGAGAGGAGGAGAAGGTGGAATATTTGACATCATCATATAAATGAGTAAAAGTGTCTTCTCCTAAATAAAGCCTAATCCACCAACAGCATTAGTGAAACATTCTTCACATCAGGGCAGAATATTGATGTCGGGGATCATCTTCAGTCTAATCCACCACACTGTTGCACATCATTAATGAGAAGAGCAACATCCAAGCAACCTTTCTGGGGTTTGTCTCTAGCCACATTTATGACCCACTTTATGACCCGTTTATGTAACGACCAGTGTAGAACAAAGTGTCCCCCCCCTCCCCCTCGCTGAAAAATACTGACATTCACCTGAAGCCCAGTTTACTGCCACAGCTTCACAGGGGAGACCAGACAAAGCTCCAAATGAAAATGTTTGTTTAATGTGCTTTTCTGCACAGAAGGTCAAATACTGAGAAAAAGGGGCAGTAGCTCCGCCCCCTTCAGTCCCACGCTGTCAGAGCAGCCCGGGGGATCAGCATGCGTCCACTCCGAGCTCTGCCACAGACAATAGAGGGCTTGTCAGCTGGGAGGATCCACGGATCACATGCTCCACCTCAACACCAGTCTAAAAGTGGGTGTCAGCATAAAGTTCAGAACTCTCTCAAAGGTTTCACCTATTCCTGGTTTCTGAAATGAAGAATAATTAAAAGTTATAGGATGCTTTAAAGAGGTTTTATGCATTCATGCTGACATGCAAATCAACTGTTTTATTACCAGTTAATAAGCGCTTTGTTCCATCATTTGTGCTTTAACTGTCAAATTTGATATGGTTATTTGGTAAATGCTTTTTTCCTGTTCTGCCTTCAATTTCTCTATGTTGACCCCGTTACTTTTCAAATAAATTTAAAATAATGCAGCTATTTCATTATGTTTATTTGTTATTTTTATATGAATAATTTGTGATTTTAATGTGAACTTACCTATAAAGGGGATTCGGTCCGTTGGCAAAAATGTATAAATACATTTGATTTATTGGATTAATTCAAGCATTAATTGTAGACAATACAAGAACAAATATCACACATTTATCAAACTTCTTACAGAAATCATTAAATGCAAGACTTAGCTCACATTTGATTAATTAAATATAGCAATTGTTAACTAAGATCAAGCAGAGTTTGATCCATTGCTTGAAAAGGACCAGGAAGAAGCAGACCTGTATAATCCCGGCCCTACTGAGTTCTTTCATCTCGAATATATGAAAACTGAATTACTTCTTTTTCCTTATATAGAACAGTTTAGCTGAATCAGTTCCAAGAAAGTGATCAGACGCTGATATAAATAGCAAGTTCGATCTTTTCACTAACAGTGCGTGCTGCTTGGTATCTCAGTGGGAGTAAAAGTCAAGGACGAGTCCTGTAAACACCAGCAGCTGCAGTCAATCCATCTGGGATCTCTCACCTGATAAACATGAAGAGAATTGCTTTTCATCCGTTTGTGCTGAACTATAAAAAGTTTTAAAGAGCTGCTCCGATGAAAATGATGTTTTTAACGTGTTCTTGTGGAATTTTTCTGATGATGGAGGACATGTAGGAAATAAAGCACAAATGTTAGTTCTGAATATCTCTTTATTCAAAATTGTTGTGAATCTGGCGCAGAAGAAAAAAAATGCTTTTTTTTTTTAGAGAGGCGTATCTGTGATTTAGAGGATATGCTGGGCGGGGCCACAAGCTCCCTGCTCCGCCCCATCCTAGATCCTGTATGGCTGGACAGAAATGACATTGCTTTGATTTTAGTTGCACCAGGTTGAGGGTGTGAAGGGCTGGAAGTTGGGGTGTAAACAGAGAACTCTCAGCTGAAGAACTCCTGCCACTCTGCAGAAACTCAGTCCTGGAAAACGACACAGATTGTTGTCTAAAAACAGAATTTTATAATAGATCAGAAGATGACTGCGTGGGACTTTAAGGTGTCATGCTCTGAGACGATTGAATGTGAGTGCTGTCAGGGTTCTGGTCCAGATAAGCTGACACAAACCAGAAACTGACACAGATCCATTCCTGGCTGCTGTTTCCATAGTGATTTTTGCCCCTGTTATGCAATCGCTTCAGCAACCTTCACAAAGCTGCACTTCAGTGATGCACAAGAGAAACATGTGACGCTCAGGAATCAGGGAAATGTGTTACAAAACCATGAAACACTCGTGTGCAGACGGTCCGCCGAGCTCGCATAATGGGATTATCGGAGGAGGTGTGGGACACCCTCCTGACCGGGACGCTGTTATGAAACCCTGGTGGAACACCTCACTGTTTCTGAAAAATTCAGAATGAATTCAATCCAAAAAAAAGGAAATAGATCAACAAATTCAGTTGTCGAAATGTTTCCTCCGAATGAAGCTCGGACCGGACCGGGACTTTGACAGAGTTCTGATCTCTAACAAGACTCCAGCCTGAAAAACCATTACTGACATTTTTAGTTGTAGATATTTTGTTTAAAAGACCAAAACTAGTGTTGGAATTCTGAAGTTTGAAGAATGGAGCGCTGCTGTGTAAGATGAGATGTCAAGCACTGTTTTGCACATCTGAAACCGTAGACCGCTCTTACAGGAGGATGCAGGCGATCTAAGGGAGAAGAAGCTGTACATGTGACCTGCACTCAACATTAAGGTCGTAGGCCGCTCAGCAAAACCTGAAGGGAGAAAATGTTCATGCACATTTTTTTTCTATGGGCATGCTGCGGGCGACAGGTACACTTACACGACTTTCTTCCTCTTCTTCTTCTTCTTCTGGTTTTACAGCGGCTGGCAAGCAACTTCAAGGCGCATTACCGCCACCTACTGTTCCGGAGTGTAGGTCAGAAAGCAAGCTTGCTGCTGGACTTTTTTTCTATCCAGACTTTTAGCTCACCTGGCAAGTGTGGCCAATGTGCCTTTATTAGGCACCTGCTGGCTACTTAAGGCAGAGGAGGCCTCACTAAGGCAGGAACAGAGCAGCAGCAGGCTGGGTTTTAGTTGTTATGGTGCTGGTTTCCTTTCCTTTCCTTTCCTTTCCTTTCCTTTCCTTTCCTTTCCTTTCCTTTCCTTTCCTTTCCTTTCCTTTCCTTTCCTTTCCTTTCCTCCTCTTTCTCCTCAGCAGTCTTTCACTGCTGGGTTTTGTTATTTTAGTTTGGGATTGGATTTTGGTAGTCTTAGTTTGCAGGATTTGTTTATTTGTTTTCTTTAGGTAGTTTTGGTTAGGGGAGCTGCTGACTCACATGGCTGAGTCTCCATGACTTATTTTATGTTTGAACAAGGTTCCAAATCCCTTTTAGTTTGTCGTTTTGAACCAGCAGACTCATTTGATTTTTGGTCTTTAATTTCAGGACACAAGATTTGATTTATTTAATAAACTGTGTTCATTTTTATTCTTATTGGTGTCCAGTTTTGGCTAATGTCCCCCCTCCCCTAGACCCAAACTGGGTAGGGGACCTAACAGGGTCAGTAAGGAGCCAGTCGTCACACCTCACTGACTACTGGACTGTAGCTAGGACACCATACAACGGGACCACCCAGATGTCATAGGAGTGAAACTTCTATTACTAATACTTCACAATGTCTTTACCACACACAATGGCATGATCCATTCTCATGACATTTCTTGAGGTGGCCCTTCGAGCCTTAAGGCAGGAGTGTCTAAAGTCAGTCCTGGAGGGCCGGCCTCCAGCTGGTTTTCCAAAAACCTTGCCTTATCTGTTGCTGATTACCTGGATCAGGTGTGTTTGGATAGGGAGCTTAAACAGCAGGTTGGTTGGAAATATGTAGGACACCGACCCTCGAGGACTGGATTTGGACACCCCTGCCTCAAGGGAACTGCAGACACCCCTGTTCTTCACTTAAGATGCAGCCGCTCCTCTCTACGAGTCTCAACAGACCGAGACCTGAAAAACCTGCAGCACCTTCACGGATCAACTTTTATATTTATGACGAAAGCTCCAGACAAACGCGAGCTGCAGCTGAGGTTGCATCGAGCTGCACACCAACACGAAAACGTTGATGATGGCGCTGCCACAAATTATTTTTTTAATAGTCAACCAATCACTGATCATTTTTCCCAATTAGTCGATTAATCAGTTCGTGTATAAATTGGATGCAAAACACACATCTTAACCATCATTAGCTTTAAACGAACTACAAACTTGATACATAGCATAACCTGCGATAATGCTAGTGTGAATGATCTAAGCTGAATTTGGCTGCTGAAGATGCTGAAGCTGATAGAAAGCTAAAATATTAGTTAAGTGCCAAATTAGCCTAAGAAATGAAAAGAAAATAGGTTAGCCAAAATAGCTAGCATGTAGCTGTAATATTAGCAAAGTTCCCTAAGATAATGAAAAAAAAAACACCTAAACTAGCCAAAACACCTAGTGTGTAAATGTTAGCCTAACTCCAAAACAGCATAAAAAACAAAAAAAAAGCAAAAATAGCTAAAATAGCTAGCATGTAGCTGAAATATTAGCTACACTACAGAATAGTCTAAAAAACCTTAAAAATGCCAAAATAGTCCAAAAAGCTAACAGAATGTCATTATAACGCTCAGTTTTGCTCTGTTGACATAACCCCCCCACCCCCCCACCCCTCCGCCATCCCTGCCTTCAGACAGCTTGAAGATGACTGTGGATGACCCCCCCCCGGGTGAGGTCATTCTCTTGTGGATTAAACAAACTAAAACCTGTCATTTTAGTTTGCTTTTCTGCAGCTTTGGCTTTGACTCACAGAGATTTAAAAAAAAACACACAACAGATTAAATGGCATTTAAATGACACCCCCACCACCCAAGCACACACACACACCCACCTACCCCCCCCACACACACGCACCCCCACACACACACACGTAGATAGGACGCAGTCACACCACAGGAGACTCTTCCGTTACCACAACCGAGGTTTTAATTCTCTTCTAACAAACACGAATAAAGACAACGTATTAAACATGTCAGATAACATGAATAATTAATGTCATTACTGTAACATTAACATGGAATGTAGTCTTTCCATTCATGAGGTCTTTTAGCTTTTATAGTTTTCTATGAAATATAGTTAAATATACTAATGTCCTCTCTGTATGGGGACGGACTCGTTCCCGCTCTCTGAAAGTCTGTGGAAAATCACAAACTGTCCTTCTGTGCGTGTTTGTGCAAATGTCAAACCATCTTTGGAAATTAGAGAATAATATTTTATAGTCTTTGCTTCAAATTGCTTGTAGTCACCGTCTGCCCGTGTCAGACAGATCCGAGCAGACAGACGACGCTGGAGAATCGCTGCATCATCTCTCACACCGACGGCGCTTCTGCTCTTCATGCAGCTCTGCTTCCCGCCCTGCCGACAGGCGGAAACGCAGAGGAGGGTCCGGTAAAAAGGCCGGTTTCAGAAGATCGTCCACTTTAAAGTAATGGTTTCAAGCTGCGGTTTTCCTTCAGTCTATGCGGTGGTTCTCCAGCTCAGAGATGATGCTGATCAGGTTCTGGAGGCCGAAGATGTAGCCCTGGTCCTGCCCCTCGTGGACCACGCTGTCCTCGCCGTAATGTCTGCAGGTGGTGTGAGCGAAGTCGATCATTCTCACATCCACTGCCGGGCTGCTGCACTCGGGCCGGGACACGCGAGGCTGGCTCCCGCCGCCGCCGCTCGAGCAGCTGCCGCCGCCGTCGCTCAGCGAGGAGGAGCTGCGGTGAAAGCCCAGCGCTCCCGCCTCCTCTTCCTCCTCCACTTCCGTTTCAGCTTCCTCGTCCTCGTCGTCCTCCTCGTCTTCGGACAGCCCCTCCTCGGTGTGTCGGCGGGTGTGCTTCCTGTGAGGAGCGCCATCGTAGATGATGAGCAGGGAGCTGGAGTAAAAGCGGTAGGACTCGCACGCCTCCAGAGCGTCCTGCATCTCTCGGAGTCGACTCAGCACCGGCGAGAGCAGCTCCTGCCGCAGGCGCCGACCGCTGTGGAAGAACTGGAACAGGGTCTCTTTGAAGCCGGCCACGGTCAGTTTACGGCCCTGGTATTTGTTCATGAAGATCAGCTGGTCCGTGTCAGGGTGGTACACCTGCAGAATCAGGAAGAGGAACCCGTCACGGCGAGGACAAAACCCCCATGAACACATTTACTGTCATGAACCAAAAGAAAGTGAAAGATTATTTTCTTATAAATGCTGTGAGAAATGTGAAATCCGTTTACATTTTAATTAAAAAAACATAGAAAGTGAGCCGCAGCTGCTGTTAAAGGCTGCTTAGCTTAGGCTGAAATGTTTTGCCACCTAAGATATTCGGTTATCCGTGGAACAAACATTCCCTCTTGGTACCTGCATGCCGCAGAAGCGGACTCCTATCAAAGCAGACGTGCTCTGCTGGCACTTGCGGATTTGGAGGGCCTTCTTCTCCTCTGTAGCATCGTCTCCGTGCTGCCTCGTGCCCATCTTCAGGTCCAGAACGCACGGCACCGTCTGCCGCCAGGTCAGGTTTTCCAGAAGGATGAATTCTGTGACAAGAAGTTAAGGCAGCACAACAAATCTGAACGAAGACATTCCCATTAGAAACGGGTCACTCAACTAATTGATTCTGAAACAAAACCGCAGCGGGATGAAAAATTGATAGCGAGGCGCCATATCACTCAACAGGTGCGAGCTGGAGCTGCTGGCATCAAGTATACAGGTATGCAGCTCGCTGGCAGGAGCTCTGGCCTTTGGCTGCCAACCAAAAAGAAGGAGCGACTTCCTGTCAGGGAAGGATACTGTATTGGTTGCGGTGCTTTGCGTTCTCCTTCATCCTCTGCAGGTGCTGCTGGTGACACTCCAGGCTCCAGGGGTTGCGTCTGACCTGCGGGGCCGCGTTGCTGTGACTGTGCTCCAGTCCGTGGTCCACATGCTGGACCTGCTCCACATCCTGGACTTCCTGCAGCTTCTGGGCACTGAATGAAACAGACAGAATCTCAGGTCAACCCCAGAGGGTCACCATTAAAGCCCCACTTGATAATTTCAAGTGTTGCGGTGCTCTTTCCATTATATGACGGGGGTGTCAAACTCAAATCACACAGGGGGCCAAAATCCAAAAAACACCTGAGGTCTCAGGCCGAACAGGATAAATATTTATTGAAATCACTAAAACTAGACATATAGCATTAACTGTGATAATGCTAGCGTGAATGCTGTAAGCTGAATTTTGGCCGCTGAAGATGCAAGTGCTAACAGTTGAAGATGCTAAAATTAATGGCCAGGTAAAATATTAGCTAAATGTTAAATTACTCTAAAAAACTAAAACAAAAAAACTGAGGTTAGCCAAAATAGCTTGCATGAAGCTGAAAAAATAGCCAAAATTAAAAAGGTAAAAATAAATAAATTTAAAAAAATCAGAAAAAAAGTCTAAATTAGCCAAAACAGCTAGCATGTAGCTGAAATATTAGCTAAACTCCAAAATAGCCAAAAAATCTTAGTAAATGCCAAAATAGTTTAAAGTAGTTTAACTTTAAAAACCATAACTTTTTTATCATGATTATGAATTTATGAATAGTAAAAATAGAGGAATATTATTCCAGAATAAATAAACTTAAACCTTAAATTACTTTAATATTTTACTCTCCATAAAAATATATTTAGTCAAAATTATACAAGTTATAATAACAACTTAATAATTAATGATAACTAATATAAAAAAGTTATACAAATAAACGCAAAATAACATTGGGACATTAATAACAATGAAATAAAATGATCTGGAGGACCGGATCCGGCCTGCGGGCCTTGACTTTGACACATTTGATTATATGATGATTGTTTTAAGCCTAAATCAAATAATCAGAGTCGTTTTCCAGGACACAATTGATCAGAAATTACCTCAGAGTGGGCAGACTGTAAGCCCGCAATGCGTGTGCCCACAGTTCATGCTTGCAGAGAAACAACCTCTGAACTGTGTTGTTACCATGCATCCACACACTTTTACAGTTAAACAAATAATACAAGACTGTCTAAATGCGAGGAGCGATGTGCCAGGAAGTTGTAGCGTTAGCTGGTGCGTTCTATGCTTACGGTAAACTGCATGATTCATTTACAGGTCTGGCCTCTATCCGGTTTGATTGTGGGACTGGCGCCGGCTCTGAGATGTAGTGCGTACTGGACTGGAAATGTTTGCTTATTTGTTCCGGACCGAGTCCTGAACCTTGTGCTTGGTCTGTATTCAGACTGGAGTCTACCGGAGATTTCTGTTACCGACCAAAGTTTGTAAACAAAACCATGTGACTAAAGTTCTCTTCCGTCATTGGCCAGCAGCTATGGCGCCGGGTTCCCCATAGAATCTTAGATTTTGAGCGTCTGCATGAAGGCCAGGTTTGACCCTTCTTACTGCAGCTTTGGTACCGTAGAGGAACCCTGCGTGATGGTTACCGGGGACGCTACGGCTACAGGTACACACGCTAGGAAGATCTTGTGACATGTAGATCACACCTGGATCACATCTGGATCACACATGAACGGATCAAAATACTGCTTTGGGGTTCTTTATGGAGAGGAATGAACAGTAATATGGCCTCCTTAAAGCCTCGTTTCCACTGAGCGGTATGGTACGGTCTGGGCCTGGATTTGGAGCATTCCTGTAACAGATTGAGCCCATCTAGCAGGACTGAACGCTGAACAGTTGTAGGTCTATAGAAAAATGGACTAGCTAGGGCGGAGCCACTGTTGAATCCTGCTGATTGATGGAAAGGTCAATATGACAAACGAAAGCGTCTGTATTCCTCCGTTTTCAAACATTAAATGCTTTGAATGTACGAAGTACCAAAAGTTAAAAGGAAAGAAATGATTGGCTGGATGACCTCCAATCTTGTCGTTAGCTTCCCTTTTATCATAGTCTCACTACTACGATGCAAAGCTACGGCATCGGTCTACACCTCGTCCGCGCGGTGACGGTCCAACTGTGAGTGGGAACGCTCACCTGAATTCCCCCG